>JAQMYF010000027.1:9474954-9496066 GCA_030014195.1 Neosilurus mollespiculum
CTAAGCCGCTTAATCCTAATTAGGGTCGCGGGCAGGCTGGCGCCCATCTCAGCCGACTCTTGGCGAGGGTGGGGTACACCCTGGATGGCTCGCCAGATCATCGCAGGGCAACACACACACAAGCATTCACACTCACACTCACGTCCTAGGGACGATTTGGAACAGCCAATCAGCCTACTGCGCATGGTTTTGGACTGTGGGAGGAAACCGGGGCACCCGGAGGAAACCCACGCAAGTACGGAGAGAACATGCAAACTCCATACGGAAACACCTGAGCTGGGAATCGAACCCAGGCCTCCTTGCCGTGAGGCGGACGTGCCAACCACTGCGCCACCGTGCCACCCACCAGCACAAATGATTGAGACCATTTCGGATGAGTTTGGGTGGGCTGAGTGACGTCACAGGCCAGAAAACACATTGTATAATTACTTAACCACCTTAAGAGCACAAACTTCACATAGTAACAGAAGAGGGCGCTGTTCCTCTGGATGATTCATAGTAAGAACAATGATTAGTTTGCAACTTCTTGTCTCGCCGCCAGACAAGAAAAACAAAACAAAACTGAAAGCATTTTAACTGCTCTGCTTGCCGTCCTCCCTCTCCGTCCCACTTACCACTTCCAACCTGACGAGCCGAACGCAAACACGTGCGCGCTCGTGTCGTCATATCCGGGATCTGTCCAGAACGTTGCAGAAATTTCCTCGCTTGTTTTACTCGGTGCGGGTGTCAGTGCCACATTTTCATCAGTTCTGGTGTTTGGAGGTTGATGGGACACACCTCTGTCTCCCCACAACATTGTAATCTTTAGGAAAAAAGGGAAAATAAACAAATAAACAGCTGAGATCCTCCTGATTAACACCAGGTAAGCAAAAGAGGTTATTACAGCCTAGTGCAATATATAATACTGTAATAATATCATAAAATATGGCTTTGATAAAACGTGCTTTATATCAAATGTTTACAAATAAAGCATGAAGTGACATTTTGTGAAGCTTGATTGCTGTCACATTTCTTGCACAGTTGACATGTGTTGCAAAGGTAATACACAGATAAACAAAAATAATCGATCGTAAATAATCGAATGATCTTGCCGGGTCGATAAAATGTTGCGATCTTTGAAACTGTACTGTAATCGATTTTATTATGTGCTTTATTCTTTGTATGGTACTCTATACTTGTCATATTTCTATAAGTGTAATTGTGTCCGGGTGGTTTTTTTTATTGTTTTTAAATAAAACTATATTTTTCATTCATCCATTTGCTTATTCGCTTATTTCTACTCCGGAGGCTGGAGCCTATCTTAGCCGACACCGGGCTGACACTCACACCCAGGGGCAATATTGAACAGCCAGCCCAATGTGCACATCTTTGAACCGTAGGTGGAAACCCGAGTACCCTGAGGAAACCCATGCAAGCACGGGAAGGACATGAAAACTCCACACAGAAACGCCCGAACCCGGGAATCGAACCAAGGATCTTCTGGAGGTGGATGTGCCACCGCGCAGCCCTATTGTTTAGTTCAAGAACGGGAAATGAGGATTAGCAGCAGCTGCATTAACCATACTGTTTTTCATAGAAATGATTTCATGCACGGTCTAATGATGGATTTTGCTGCCTACAAGGGTACAATTTTTTTATTTTTTTTTTGTAAAATTATTATATAAAATGAGTTATGAAAAATTCCATACTATAAATATAATCATTGAAATTGTGTCAGTTCATGAACAGATCTTGTTTTTCGTTCATCATTTCTGCCTCCAGGTGGCCCCAGATTCCATATTACAGGTGCAAATTTCACAATCAAAGTTGCCTCCGGCTTCCATACCGTCTCACTCCAGTACTGAACCAAGCTCATTTTTCTGTATTGAGAACACTGCATTCAATTAATTCTTTCGTTTGCCGAGCCCCATAAGGTGGGGTACAACCTGAACAGCTCACTAATCCATCACAGGGACCACACACACATACACACACCCATTCACAATCACATTCACATAGGGGCAATTCATAACAGCCAGTTAGCTTAACAAGAACGTCTTTTGACTGTGGAAGGAAAGCAGAATACCTGGAGGAAACCACGCCCCCGCAGGGAGAACATGCAAAACTCCTCACAGAAACGCCCTTGCTGAGCCCAGGACTCCACCCTAGGACCTTTGTCGCTGTGAAGCGGACGTGCTAACCACTATGCCACCCTTTCTATTATATTTGGAGGGGATATGATCATTGGTATGTCCATCCGTCTATCTGTCTGTTATCATTACAATTCCGGGCCATCATTTTATTTCAATGTATTCCTGGTACAAAAAACCTCTGAGGGCAGCACAGTGGTGTTGCTGTTAGCACGTGTGGCTCAAAGCAGGACGCTCCTGGGTTTGAGTCTGAGGGCGTTTCTGGGTGGAGTTTGTTATCCAAATGCTTATGTAGGTTTCCCCTGTGTGTTCCGGTTTCCTCCTACAGTCAAAAGACATATATATTAGGGTAATTGTATATTTTTGATTGCCCCTAGGTGTGTGTGTGTGTGTGTGTGTGTGTGTGTGTGTGTGTTGACCCTGCGATAGACTGGTGAGCAGGGTGTACCCTGCCTACATCCGTAGTTGGCTGAGATAGCCAGCCTCCCTGAAACCCTAATTAATAGAATTTTATTTTATTTTATTTTATTTTATTTTATTTTTTGCCCTATCTGTGATTTGTTTATTTAAAAAACAAGGTGAGCATTCTGTGTGGTGATTCCTTAATTTTTGCTGGGGCTTGTAATAACATGTATGAAAATGTTTGTCTTGATGCAACATTAAAAAAACTGCTATGCCAATCAGAGTTGTTTTTCATGTACTTGGTATTCTGGCAACATTCAACAAAGTACATTTGAAACTTAGACTTCACTTGCTAGTTAATTTCACATATTATCTGTTATTAACCTAAGCTTGCAATGTTACAGCTTTCAAACTTACTGAAGCTGAAGGCATTACCATAGCCATGCTGTGTTGGGGAAATGCCTCCTATGGCCAGCTTGGATTGGGCGGAATCGATGAAGAGATCATCGTAGAGCCCCGCAGATGTGAGTTCTTCAATGGGAAGGTGGTGCAAGGTGTAGGCTGTGGGAGAAGACACACTGTTTTTTTGTTTGGAGATGGAACTGTGTATACATGTGGGTGCAATGACCTTGGACAACTGGGGCATGAAAAGGCACGCAGAAAACCAGGTAAACATCGAGTGATATACAAGCACATGTAAATGATGGTAGTGAGCAGTCTTAATTCCGTAACACATGCAAACAGTACTTCGAAAAATGCACAGAAAAATGTCTTGCTAAGGTACAAGCAAAATGTTTTTAAACTTTTATCAGTTATTCAGGGCTGCATGTCACTTCCTACAATTACGTGTAGTGCCTTTATTGATGAAAAGGCTAAATAAATTTTCTGAATTATACTATGTATGACATTTCTAATACCAGCACAGTTCTTGGCTAGCAGATAAATAAATAAGTGTTTATTTTCTTCAAATACTTGGCATATCCACAACTAAAACATCCTCACTTTTATTCGGCTTGACGATATGGCAAGTCTAGGCCAATGTGTATAAGGAACTTTTGTTCTATATAAAGAAAAATGAAGCCGCTTAGTCGGCTTAATTAGGGTCGCTGAGGCTGGTGCCCATCTCAGCCGACTCTGGGTGAGGGTGGGTTACACTATGTACAGCTCGCCAGGCCATTGCAGGACCAACACACACAACCATTCACATTCATACCTAGGGGCGATTTGGAACTTAACCTACTGTGCATGTTTTTGGATTGTGGGAGGAAACCGGAGTACCTGGAAGAAACGTGAGAGGTCTTTTGGGTCAACCTGTACAATTGTATTTATTTGAAAACAGACAAGTATACCGTGTATGTACCTTTAATCCATGCGTATTTGAACTTTGACAGAACTATTATTTTACGTGTCTTCAGTATATTGAAATTTAGAATTTTCTGATGAATATTTTCAAGCTTTAGTGTGAAAGTGTTTACATCCGATTTGTAAGAATTACAGCAATCTTTATGTTTATTAAATGTTTTTTGGATACTAACAATGTTAATTTTGTGCATATGCATTATATAGAGCAGGTAATCGCACTTGATGCTCAGAACATTGTAGCAGTATCTTGCGGTGAGGCTCACACTCTTGCTCTGAACGACAGTGGACAGTTGTTTGCATGGGGAGAGGCTTCCGATGGACAGCTCGGCCTTGGCAACATAGAATGTATGCGTGTCCCCAGGTGAAGCACTTCTATTTACCTAGCAATAGGTTAAATGTTTTGGGGAAACTACTTTGTAGTTGTAACATTTCAGGTTACAAGCTACTTACAATTTAAAATAGCCAAGCCAAAGCCAAACTACTGTTTTCATAAAGCTAGATACACTACAGGCTACTACAAAGTTGTCGCTAACTGCACCGAAGCCATTTTGTCCAACTAAAAATGATATTTGAAACTTTGATATTTTCATTTTATTGTGCCTAGCTTTTTACACACCTTATACAGATTGCCAGAACAAACAAACAAACAAATTTGATTATACTGCTACTCAGATGTACGGAGCCCCTAAAGGGACAATGGTTGGGGGGATAGGTTTCTTGTGCGCACAAGAAACTTTCGCATGCGCACGAGAAACTTTCGCATGCACACGAGAAACCTTCGGTAACTGGTGCGCCCTTGATAGTTTCTCGTGCTCACTAGAAACCTATCTAATTTTTTTTCCCTATGTCCCTTTAGGGCCTCCGTACAGATGAAAAAAAAAAAGGCATATCCTTTTGGTGATCTTTAACTTAGTTAAATCATAGTTGAGTATAGTTTAAGAAATATGCAGATAAAAATGGTCTAAAAGGGTTAATATCTTTTGTGTGTTCAATAAATGAAATAGATTAAAACATGCCTACATGTTGGGCTGCCTCCTCTAAATTTATACATGATCAGTTGCAAGACGAGATGCAACTTCATCCGATTTTGGCTTTACTATGAACTCTACCTAGGGAAGAACTGGTTCACATCACATGCCATTCTGACAGTGGTCTGCTGACTTTTTATATCCTCTATGTAACTGCAGATTCACAATAATCAATAAAAGCAAGAGTTACAGGTGGGCCCATTATACTAGTCTTGGTTCACTTTGTTCCTAAAATCCTCTAGCTAGTATGTTAATGGGCATATGGTAAGCCATAACACATTTAATTACATACAGTAAACATAAAAAAAAACTTTTAGTTTATTAAAATGAAATACCTAAAAAAAAAAAGCAAATATCCAATGTGATTCAAACCTTTCATACATATTTGAAATATATAGCCTTCTATTTCTATTATTGTCCAATACAAGTTCTGTGCATCACAGTGCATTATACCTTAATTTCAGAACTTTGATTGTGTATGGATACATTATGTGAAATGTTACACGACATTGCTGCTTTACAAAAAAAAAAAAAACAGTAGCTTGTTTTTGTAAATGCTATATTTTTTATAAAAATGACTTGACTACTGCTATGGTACTAAAATATGTTCCTTTTAGCGTTACATGAAGCAAAATACAAACATCCTTTATGGACATGCAATAATCTTTATTCTTTAGCAATTTTTCGGGGGAAACAATTCCAAATATGTGTATTAATACTAGGATGATGGTAATGTAATATGCATTTGATTTGCTCATTTAAAAGAAATCTTTTCCACAGAACAATTAAGAGTTTGTCAGACGTCCACGTTATTCAGGTCTCCTGTGGTTTTAGGCATTCCCTTGCACTTTCTCGGAGTAAGTATGATAATTGTTTTTTTGGAGGTAGATGTAAAAAATAAATAAATAAATAAAAAAAATAGTGTGAAATCTATAAAGTAATCATTAGTGTGTATGGAAGAAATTGTGAGACACATATTACAAACTTAGTTTTAAGCAATTTTTTCACAGCTGTAGCCAAGAAAAATTTTATTTATCAACATATATTCAAGTAATTCATCAGAATACTTTCTATTCATGAATACTTGAAACATAATTTAAGTTTATGATATAAACTATAGAAAAATATACTACATAAATCAGTATTTGTGACATTTAGTACTAAGAGTGTATTTCTCATGTAGGAATGTAATTCTCATGTAATACCGACAGAATTCTGCAGTAAATATTTTTTGTTTGATTTGTTTTGTGATTACTTACATTTCCTTGAAAAGAATCATTCTGTCATATATGACACATAGGTTTAACATTTTGCGAGAAAATAAGTTATGCTTGAAGTCCCTGCACAATTTCTTATGATGTACAATTCCATTTCATGAGCAGTGTCCCCCCATCTCCCAATAATTGAAGCCCCCTCAAAAATGTCATGACCGCTAGCGGAAGCTCTGTGTGTGTAATCGAGTCTCACTATAAATTCAGCTGTTCTGTGAAGACCTCAGAGCTTTGGTAGAGAACATTAATGAACAAACAGCATCATGATGCCCAAAGAACACACCAGACAGGTCAAAGATACAGTTGTGAAGAAATTTAAAGCAAGGTTAGGTTATAAAACAATATCCCAAGCTTTAACCGTCTCACGGAGCACTGTACAACCCTTTCTCCAAAAATGGAAAGAGTATGGCATAACTGCAGACCTACCAAGACATGTCCGTCCCCTTAAACTGACAGGCTGGGAAAGGAGAGAATTGATCAGAGAAGGAGCCAAGAGGCCCGTTGTAACTCTGGAGGAGCTGCACTGATCCACAGCTCAGGGGGGAGAATCTGTCCACAGGACAACTATTAGCTGTGCACTACACAAATTTGGCCTGTATGGATGAATGGCAAGAAGAAAGCTATTGCTGGGGGGGGAAAAGCCCTAAGAAGTTCTGTTTGCAGTTTGCCAACACTGCAAACACAGCAAACTTGTGGTAGAAGGTGCTCTGGACAGGTAAGACCAAAATTGAACTTTAGAGCCTAAAGGCAAAATGCCATACGAGGCAGAAAAATAATATCATCCCCACCATGAAATATGGTGGTGGCAGCATCATGCTGTGGGGATGCTTTTCTTCAGAAGAGACAAAGAATCTGGTCAAAGTTGATGGATGGAGCCAAATACGTGGCAATCTTGGAAGAAAACTTGTTAGAGTCTGCAAAAGACTTGAGACTGGAACAGAGGTTCACCTTCCAGAAGAACAAAGAGGCTAAACGTACAACCAGACTACAACGAAATGGTTTAGATCAAAGCATATTCATGTGTTAGAATGGACCAGTCAGAGTCCAGACCTGAATACAATTGAGAATCTGTGATGAGACTTGAAAATTGCTGTTCACTTTCGCCCAATCTGACTGAGCTTGAGCTATTGTGTATAAGAATCGGCAATAAAACTTTAGTTGTGCAAAGCTGGTAGAGACATACCCCAAAAGACTTGCAGCTGTAATTGCAGAGAAGTGTGGTTCCACAACCACCTTTACATCAAGACAATCTGGTTTTATTTGTAAAAAATTTTGAAAACCATGTATCATTTTCCTTCCACTTTATTCATTTGTAACGGTTGTACCGTGGAACAATACTGTGAAATTTATACATATAGAAAAAGTTAGATGTTTAAATTTCCAATAAAAATCTATATATTTTTAAATCTACTCTGCAGTTGTAAAACATGCTATATAAATCATGTGTAATATTTTTACATTTTTTGATCATTCTTTTTGGAAACAGGAGGACAGATTTATTCCTGGGGGCAAAACAGGTATGGGCAGTTAGGACTCGGGAAAGATGAGCCTTGCATCTTGACTCCACAGATCATTCGGTCTTTGCAGGGCATCCCATTTGCCCAGATCTCAGCAGGAGGCGCACACAGCTTTGCACTCAGTATGTCAGGGGCTGTATTTGGTTGGGGGCGAAACAAGTTTGGCCAGCTTGGCCTAAATGATAACAAAGGTAAGTTAGTTAATTTAAAGAAATTGGCTTCTTGGCTATTACAACACTGAAAATATTTCATTTGTTCTATTCAAGATCGATATTTTCCATCCTTGCTGAAGACACTCAGGTCACAAAATATCGTTTATATATGCTGTGGAGAGGATCACACTGCTGTATTAACAAAGGTAAAATTTATTTGTAATAAGTGAGATATTTGGAAGAATGCCTATGAAAAGGTAACTTTTAAACATTTACAGCCATATAGAAAAAGCACAGTCGATTTTTTTCATTGCTTTCTTTAAGGCCTTGTTCCTTTCTTTCTTTTTCGGTTCTTTGAATTATATTGTTGTGATATTCTGATACTCTGGAATAGTTTTTCTGTGGGTTTTATTTATCTCTTTTTATATTTTATTTATTTAAGTAATTAAGTTTTTAATCATTTATTGTTTGAAGCATAGCATATCTTGGATATTTTAAATTTTGCATTATTTTGACTGCTTTAGGAAGGAGGTGTGTTCACATTTGGAGCAGGTGGATATGGCCAGCTGGGACACAACACAATTAACCATGAAATTAACCCGCGGAAGGTTTTTGAACTCATGGGAAATGTTGTTACACAAGTAGCTTGTGGTAGGTAAGTGTAAATATTTTTTTTAAAACTCAGTCACAATGCAGCCAAAAAAATTAAAAAATTAATAATCAGGTCCATAAATATTGAGACATTTTTGAAAGTTATTTTAGCTATAATTAACAGTAGTATTTAGATTCGAATCAGGTGAACATTGTAGAAATTACAGCACTTTTTATATGTTGACCTACCCTCCATGTCTTGCAAAAATATTTACCAATTAATAATCCCCGACCCCAGAAACCACCAGTTTAGCTTGGGTTGCAGTGGAATCCATTTTTTTTTTCGCTTTGTATTTTCTTGATAAGCATATTTAAGACAAGGCTAGGCTGCTAAATAATCATGAATTATTCCAAACTGTGGCCATTATTGTAGAATAGCAGTAAAAGAAGTAAGCCTTCAGTAAAGTAATAAAGTCCACTCACACAGACACGCACGTTTTCACATAACATTTATCTTAGGCTATTTTTAGACTCAAATTTAGAGGTAAACAATAGTTTACCACATGCTTATTGTTCTTGACTTTGAAACAGATATGCCCACATGCCTCTGAAAAGAATTTTCATCCACTACAGTTGTATCCTGTGACCTTTTCTTCTTTCTTTATGGCTTTTTTTTTAATTGTTCCTGCCTTTTTAGTGGAGCTCCACAGAGCTTTATACTTTTGCAAATGTTGTAAAGCCATGATCTCGATTTTTATTGTCGCATCTGTGCTCAGGTGCCCATACAGGCCACCCAGTGCGCGGTCAGTGCTGAGTGTACTTGCACTTCGCAGAATATGTTCTTGTATAGTCGATGGTTTTTCTTCTTGAGGAGAAATATGTTTTTGAATACCATTGAAAAGACAGTAAGTTATATTATGGCTGTTTTCTGTACTGAAAATAGATGCAACCATTTTCGGGGCTCCGCTTTAAGGGAGTGCCTAAATATTTACATTAAAGATTTATCAATTAGTTGTCTGCAGTCTATGTTTCATCAAAACTTTTTCAAATTTTAATGTTTTGTCTTTTTTCTGTACTGGTAGTAACCGCTATTTGAACTTCAGATTCCAAATTCGCAAATTTCACACTTGAAATCAACTCGAGGCTTTTGATCTGAAATATCACGCCCCCTTAACATGGGGCAACTGAGCAGCCAGTTGTCCAGTTACTGTTGGTCCCTTGAAAAATGGCAGGATCACATAAAAAAGAGCTGTCATTCCTGCGTTGTATACCTGATTTAAATGTAAATAGCAGTGTCACTCTTCACATATTTTTGGACACGACTGTTTATGGGATTTGAATGTTTTTACTTTCGTGCTATCATTTATATAGACCCATTGAATGGTGTTGTTGGCTGGCAAAACAATATAAAGTGACTGTGTTCATTCATTCATTCATTTTCTAAGCCACTTAATCCTAATTAGGGTCGCGGGGAGGCTGGCGCTCATCTCAGCCGACCCTTGGCGAGGGCGGGGTACACTCTGGACAGCTCGCCAGACCATCGCAGGGCCAACACTCACACAACCATTCACACTCACATTCACACCCAGGGGTAATTTGGAACAGCCAATTAGCCTACTGTGCATGTTTTTGGACTGTGGGAGGAAACCAGAGTACCCGGAGGAAACCCACGCTAGCTCGGGGAGAACAAGCAAACTCCGCACAGAAACGCCCGAGCTGGAAATCGAACCCAGGACCTTCTTGCTGTGAGGCGGACGTGCTAACCACTACATCACCGTGCCGCCCACTGTTGTTTTCAGTTCAGGCATTAATTAGCGAATGATATTCTTTGGTATTTGAACATGATAAACAAAATGATGGTTGTGCTCTAGAGTGCACAAATAGTGTTTTTTTGTTAAAGACCCCCCTTAAGACCTTAATTTACTTCTGCTTTGGAGAGGTTACTTTTAAAACACGTCTAACATAATTTAATAATAAAAAAGGTCGTTTCATCCCAACCATAAATTTACTCACTGCAGTTAACATGTTAAGCTTTAATAGGCCTAAATGTTGTTTTACCCAAAGCCAATTTTGTGTCACAATTAAAAAAAATTATTAAATACTTTTATCAAAAAGCATGAGTGATGGTAAGGTGCATCCCTGAATGCTTAATGTTAAGTTGCCATCCTGTATGTGTGGTAAGACTTCACACATCCTGTATAAGAAAAATTAAGAAATAATTATTTCAATTATTGTGTTAGTCCGACTGAAAACGGACTTTTAAAATACATGCTAGTTGGACTAAAATCATATTAAATCGCCTTTCTTAAAATTAGACTAACACAACCAGATAGCTCGGTTCACAGACAAGCTTCTCTTTTATAAAATTCGGGCTCAAATTAGACCTGGCACTCTGCACATGCTCCTTAGTTCTGGCCACTGGAGGTAACAGAAGAAGCGACATAAGTATAAACAACGAACAGTTTTGTGTCGTTCCCGCCCCCCAAAAAATAAGAAAATTTGTTTTCAAGTGACCCCACACTTTTGAAAGGTAGGGTACATACTATTTAAAATCATGGATAATGCCTCTCAATCTCTACACACCACCCAGGAATCACATGATGAGAACACCTTCATATACTGACAGAGACAACCAGTGGGCACAAGAGAATTCCACACGAGTTCTTTTTGCCATTGTGGGCATCAATCTGTATAACTCCATTCCCTTCTGCAGGAAGTATGGCTGAACTCAGAACAATTATATAACTATCATGTGCAATATTACTTTTTCCAACATAATTGCATTTTTTTTTTTTAAATTGTTTAGGTAGCATGTGCAACAATTACTTGTTACATTTCTCTACTGTTTCCATTTTGACTTTCATGTGGGATATTACTTCACTGCTCTTTATACTGAAAATATCTTTTCTAATTTTTACTAAATATATATTCAGTGTCAGACACGGGGGATGGACCCACCCACCTATCTCCAAAAAAAATGGCACAAGAAATTCCTTTGGGATGAATGAAGCGCTGACTTGTTTCTTCTCTTGTTTCTGCATGGTTCAGTGGTTGCTGCAGTAATATTCCAACTAATGTGTTGCTGTGATGTTTCAATTGATTCCTAATGTTTTTCTCTGTGGGTGTCCCAAGTGGTTGCTAAGGTTATATTAGGTGGTTTCTAAGTTTTACAGCTGGTTGGTTGGTTATTCTTATATGCCTGTTGGGTTTTCCAAATGTTTGCTAGAGTGTGACTTGATGGTTGCCTTGGTATTCCATGTGGTTGCTATGGCGTTGCTAAGTGATGTGCTTACCAGGAGTTTTTCTAGACGGTTGGCATGTTAACGCATGTGGATGTAACTAGCTGGTTGCTAGAGTCTTAATTGATTGCTACAATGTTCCAAGCATTTCTGAGTTTACTTATAAAAGAAAGTTTAAATTTGTTTGAAAGAGGTATCTGAACATCCCATAATATCAGCATAATGGTTGATGATAATAAGAAAATCAAGATTATGTAGAGCACAATACTGACTCTGTCAAACCAATATAATAATTAGCATTTGGCAATTTCATGAAAATGTTGATATACAGTAATGCTTTATTTTTTTTTCATTACCATACTAGGCAGCATACATTAGCATTCATACCATCCTCTGGCAAGATTGATTCTTTTGGTCTTGGAGGAAATGGACAGCTTGGCACACGTTTCACCTGCAACAGGATAAGTCCTGCTCCTGTTAAAGGCCAATGGAGAGCTTACAGTGACTCCACACCAGTAGAATCTGGTCAGTATACATACAGATATTGAATCAGAGGGGAGCTGTATAGACACCCATTCTATTTCTAGGTTTCTTTTTTTGGGGGGGGGCAAGCAGAAAAGTTGCATAGGCATCCATTGACATCCACCTTGTTTCATCATCATCCATGCAGTAACTCAAAAATGCCATCGGCGAACGTTATTTTTAGTGTGGATGATGGGACCAGGTAACTAAGCAAGCCTATTGATTTTTATCCCTGCCCGATATCCAATATTTCCGCTGCAGCTGCCATCTTAAATTTGTGTTCTGCGCATTAAATAAAAAATGCCATCATGTAAATGCTATGTTTCCACCATCAGCAGTTTTTAGATGTTCAGAGACCGGACATAAGTAAATAGACACCCAAGACTTCAGATCGAATATTTGCTGGTCGAAGAGGCTTGCGTCTTGCTGCTCAGCTATAATAGCCCATTTGATGAAGATAGCGCGTAACATTTTAGCTGGTTTGGATGTCGTCTGCAATGTCTGCGGCCTTGGAACGGGGATTTTTTTCACAGAGCGAAGGCATCTTTTTGGTGGTCCAGGTCGACCTGGTCATGGATCCATGGTGGTCTTACCTTCACTGTGGAATTTTTTTTACAGTTGACGGAGGAATAATCAAATTGTCCGCTGTTTGTCGCTGGCTGATGCCACCCTCTGACTGACCCACAATTCAACCTATCTGAAAATCATCAAATGGGCTATTATGGCCGAGCAGCAAGACACAAGCCTCTTCTTCGACCAGCAAATGTCATTCTGAAATTTTGGACGTCTATTTTCTTATGTACGGTATCTGTAGAAAAGTCAATATTCCATTCAAGATAAAGTAACATTAAGTTCCTAGTCTGCTAGACTACTCCATGTTCATAAATTGCTTCTTTATTCCAACAATCAGATTGGCTGTATTAGTTATTTACTATTACTACTGGAATTTCCACATACCTCTATTTTTGGTAATTGGAAGACTGCACTTCATGCAGTAAAGAAACAAGAAATTATTAGATTTTTTTTGGAACTGCACTGAAAACAAAGCTGGTACAAAATGCCACAAGATGTTTTCCTGACTGGATTGATCAACAAAAATACGCTGTACCTTTTGTTATGTATGTGTATATTTTGTATGCTTCATGCAATGTGTTGTTTTTTTTAATGCATTACGTGTATAATATATGTATTTTAAATATATTAGTTTTTGAACAATTATTAGAAGTGTTTACATGAAAATATCTACTATACATTAAAATTGTTGTTGTCTGTATTGCTGGTTTAAGAGGCCCAGAAGTTGTACTGTGTGAAGAGGATTTATGCTGGTGGAGACCAGAGCTTTGCTCATTGTCCTGAGGTAGGTGAATTCATAAGATATACAAGGAAGGGATTTCTATATTTATGATATATTTATACATATATCAATACATATATAATATCATGGGCAGGGCTTTCAAATTAAGCTGGTGGCCGGCGGGATTTCCATCTACTAGAGGATGGTTCTTTAATAAATAATAATAATAAATATTTGTAGTCCTGGCTGTATATTTATCTGAAATCTGTAAGGTGTCCAAATTGTTTTGTTAATGTTTTCATTACTGTATTTCTATCTATCTATCTATCTATCTATCTATCTATTTATTTATTTATTTATTTATTTTGTTAGGAGGGCTGTCCCCCAGATGATTTTCGAAAACAACATTGCAATCATCATGTCTTAAGCTTGAATAATGATCTCATACAGAAATGGCTGAGCCATGGTCCTGGAAGACTCTCACCCGAAATGTCAGGGTACAGTATACACAATATATAATTACAGTTTAAATTTATACCAGCTTTATATCGTTACTGCTGTATTCATGTTATTTAATCATAAATTTGAGTGTTTGGTGTAGTTTTTAAATTGTTTTTCGATTTCTGGCATTTCTTACAGTGAGATTGATGATGTATTCTCTTCAGCGAGTTGTCTAAATGGGAGTTTTCTTTCTACAAGGTAAATGATGATTCTTATATTTTTCAGAATTTATTCTGTCAGTACTGTTTATTGTTGTAAGTAAATAAGAATGACTGCACAGATGAATAATGGCTGTTTAAGAGTATTATTTGTTTTGCGTTAAAGGGGATTATAACCGCTCTTAGATTTGGGATACTGAAGACTCAGAGGCAGATGGACAGTTCACTCAGTTGATTTAATTTTCAGCTGTTTGACTCTATTGGTGTCTCACGCTGAGACATTTATTGCACCCAAGAACTACGTGTGTAATACACTACTACACACAAATGCTTGCAGCACTCTTTCTTTAGTTACTAGCCTCTCTTCCTCATGTAAGCACAAAAAGAATGCACATAATAGGTACCAGAGTGCTGGTTTAACCTAAACTCTTTGTCTGCACAGGCTGCTTGATGACGCCCTGGCTGCCACAGTGATGTATACTTATGTTCAGTTTATAAATGCTCAAAATATGTATACTGTGTTTTTACATAACTTATAACAAACGTGGCATCACAATGAAATAGAGAATGGAGAATATAAATAGAAGAAGGATATTAATAATTGTTATTCCTTGCTAAACTATTCCACTGTTTATCCCGTTTTATAATTTTTAGTAAGAATATTCTGGGCATGAGTGATGTAGATGCATTTCAATAAGTCCATACTTTCTATGGAAATATATAATGTGTCTGTATTTGATTCATGTTTGAACAAGCCAGCCTTTGAACCTCTTTAAGACAGTCCATACAGATAAAGGTGATCTATTCCAACAAATGATAAAATTGTGTGACACAACATTGAATACATCATTTTTTTTTTTGTTAAAAAAAACGAATATAAAAAAAAAAAAAAAAACCAATTCACGCAGATAGAAAAGTAAGCTCATAGCTACATTTATCATATTTTTAAGCCCTTGAAGGGAAATTAAACCCAAACTTAATAAAAACTTGTGTACGCTATGTACATCTTTGCTTATTAAAATGTGCTATTGTTATTACTAAGCATACTTGTGTCTGTAGTCATCTATACTGCTGTATGCTTAAATAGTTTTTTGATATTAATTTTGAAATTATTTTCTGGAAAGGAACCTTAAGGATTAACATGTGCACCTTCATGTTGCCTTTTTGAGACAATTAACACTTTATGCTCATCTTAAAGGACATAATAAATGTAAACAAGCCACAAACGGAACTCCGCAGTTCAATGCAAAGTAATTAAGCACGTCAACCAAGGCTGGACTTTTAGATTGCTTTTATATGGGCAGTAATAGTTTCTGAGGCCAAGATGTGCTTAATATTAATATTATATATATATATATATATATATATATATATATATGTATTGAATAAATAATCGAAAGTATTAATTTCCCTTGTGGTTCTGTTCAACTATTTCACCTTTATCTGCATTGTAACAGTATGAAAGCTTGGCTTGTTCACATATGATAAACTTAATTTCCATGATATACTTATTTTTTTTCATTACAGTAAAATATAAATATAATTGCTATATAATTCTGTTTTCCAACTTGTGTCCATTTATGATGCTCTGAACTGCCAAATGATTATTATTATTATTTTTGTATTGTTCAATTAATTGTGTTACAGTCATCCAGATCATTATTGCACTAGCAGTAAATACCCTGGGGTGGACATGAATATGGCTCGGCTTCTCTTCCACAGACTAATCCAGCCTGATTATCCATATATCTCGGAACAAGTGAGTCTTTAGAAAAGCAGTACTCGTAATTGGTCTAAATGTTGATGTTCATGAGAATTTCTCATTCATTTTGTAAATGGACTATGCAGATGGACTTAATGGCTGCTTATTTCCATAAACTGCAGATCGCTGCCAGTTTGGAGAGGCATTTGATTCCCAACCTGTGCAGGTCTCCTCCAGACATTGAGGCACTGAGGCTCTATCTCATACTTCCAGAGTGTCCTCTCTTTAAAAACCCCAATACTTACATCACACTCACCATTCCCTTTGCCAAGGCAGTCGTTCACCTCAGCAGTACTTCTCTTAAAGTGTTGGGTAAAAATCTTTTAAAAAACTTTTCATGTGGGAAAGGCAGCTGTTTTGGGTGATTCATACACAAATACTTTGATGTTGTTTAGAAAAAAATAGTTATAAACACAAATTAAGGTGTCAGATTTTTTTCATTGTGTAGTTTATCCACCAAGCTGGAACAAGGCGTTCTGCTATTTATTAATTTATATATTCAGTTAGTTAGTTATTACTCACAAATTAATGGTGTTTGTTTGTTTGTTTATTTATTTTTTTGGTTTTAGGCCATCCCTGCATAAGTAAATAAATAAAGTGTCCTAAAGTATTCATTCATTAATTTTGCCGAACAACAATGTGCAAGAAATAGGGTACACCCTCAATAGTTTGCTGGAACATTGCAGGGCCAACACACGCAACCACTGACACTCACACCTAGGGACAATTTGGAACAGTCAATTAGCCTAATGTGCAGATCTTTGGACTGTGGGAGGAAACTGACTTACCTGGAGGAACCCCATTCAAGCACAGAGAGGACATACAAACTCCAGACAGAAACACTCTCGCCGAACCCAGGACTTGAACCCAGGACCTTCTTGCTGTGAAGCAGACAATCTAACCACTACATCACCGTGCCACCCATCCTAAGGTAATACCTGGTTAACACTGGGTGGCATGGTGGCGTAGTGGTTAGCATCTCTGCCTCACAGCAAGAAGGTCCTGGGTTTGACTCCCGAGATTGAGTGTTCCTGCGTGGAGGTTGCATGTTCTCTTGTTCTTGTGTAGGTTTTTTCAGGTACTCCAGTTTCCTCCCAAAGTCCAAAGACATGCACATTAGGTTAATTAGCTGTTCCAAATTGCTCCTAGGTGTGAAGTGAGTGTGGGTGTGGGTGTGTTGCACTGTGATGGTCTGGCAAGCTGTTCAGGGTGTTCCCCGCCTTTGCCCAGTGTTACATAGGATATAGGTTAGGCTCAGCCTACCCTAGTAGTAGGTTTAAACGATTCAGCAAATGAGTGGGTGAGTGAATAAGTATTAGCATTGTGTATCTAATGTATCTGAGTGCTGAGGATTTCCATGTGAGTAGTTGTATATATGTATTTATGTCTGATCACAATAAATCTGTGTATGTGTGTGTTATTGTGATTGATATATACACATACACACACTTTGACACATACTGTATATCAATCACAATAACACACATAAACACAGAATTATTGTAAATTACAGAGAGAAAGGACTGATTTCTTTCCTTCACATTTTTTCCCAAGGAAATTGGTGGTCTTGCCTTGATCCAACCATGTTTGAAGGACCTGTGGAATTGTATAAAGAGGTGATTGTATATCTTCTCCGAATGCAGAAGATGGGAATTTTGATGTCTGAGCGTAGGACATTTATCTGCTTCCTCAGTACCTGTTTGAAATTCCTGGAGATTCTGCACGCTGTACGTATTTTGGGTGATACACCATGATTACAACAAAAAACATAACTTAAAAAAAAGATGTTTTAATAGTCCTCAAAAAGACTATTAAGGATGTATTGAGTTGCAAACTTAAGTCATGAGGAAAGATGTTCCCATTTGTAGATGAGTTAAGCCCAAATCCCCTTTGAATCAGGTTGGCTTGGTACGATGCCAGAATGGCTTTGTGATTTCTGGTGACTTTCTCCTGCAAATACTCGTGAATACATATGCTTGATTAGTATATTTAGCAAATAGTAATATTAGTAAACAGAGATTTTCAAAAAATTTTCCCCAAAAAAATAAAAAAATTTCATGGCAGTTCTCAAAAACAAAACAACGGTGTATCATTGTCTAGCTGCCTTGTAGCTGCCGTTTTCACATTTCATAACCTTTCTGAACCGCATTTAATACAAACTGTTTACACGTGTTTTCACCTACTGCTCACAGTTGTTTTCCACACCGCTGTCATTTTAAACTGCACTAAACCGCCTTCGAAACCACCTTGTGTGAGGCTGTTTTGTAACTCACCCATCATGTTGCAAACATGGTGTTTTGTTATGGACAGTACATGACTAGCAATGTTTTCCACTCAGGCTCAAATCGGGGAGGCTGTTTTTCCCAAATACTCGCCTCCAGGTCGCTCCTACGTTACCGACATGGGATTTGAAGTGTTCAAGGAGAACAATAGAGTCCCCATGCTGCATCTCTTCCAGGACTCCAAGCAAGCCGTGTAACCTGAACAACAGTCAGAACCTTCTCTTCCGCAACTTGCCGCCACAGAAAAGAGACCCTCTTGAGTATCCCCACACCAAACTGGTGACTCTCCCCCAGGGCTACTGTACTGTCTTTTTACAGTAATATGGCCAAGATGACTCTACTAATTGTTTACTTAGAGGCAGACACCGCCACCATGCTTTTTGCCAGTCCTTGCTTGGTCTTTATCCATCCTGTGTAATGTAAATCCATCCATTTTCACATGAGGCTCCGGTGTCCTGTCAGACAACCAAGTCTCCATAAAGCACAGTAAGTTGATTTTTTGATGAAGGCGATCATACCTCAAACAAGCAGCCTTACCTCAAACAAGGAGCCATACCTCAAACTTGTTTGCCTTATTAACCAAGGAGTGAACGTTGCCCATATTAATCGCGGGCAATACAAGCTTGTGTCCTCATCGTCTGTCTTTGGCTCAGATGCATTCTTTGGGATCCCTCTTTCTGGTTTTGAGCTTGATGCAGGAAGCCAAGCTGAAAAAGCTCCTGCTGACTATAGATGATAAACAACAGGTCTTGTTCATTTACAACTTCTTGGCCTTGTGTTTTCTTGCAACGGCAGGAAAATCATAACAAGTGGACCAAATCCAGTTTCGTGCCCAAACTCCAAAGTTACATTTTTTGTACTGACATTGTGTCATCACGGCCCTGCGATGGCCTGGCGAGCTGTCCAGGGTGTACCCCGCCCTCGCCCAGAGTGGGCTGAGATGGGCGCCAGCCTCCCCGCGACCCTGATTAGGATTAAGCGGTTTAGAAAATGAATGAATGAATTGTATCATCACCAAATTTGATGATGAGTTTGGCAGTACAGGCATGAGTGAGTGGCATCAACAGCAACGGGCTAAGGGCACATCCTTGGGGGACACATGTCTTAGCCTGATGGTGCCTGATGTTCTGCTGCCAATGCGCACTGACTCTGGTCTCTCTTTATAGAAGTCCAGAACCCAATTGAATGTTTTTCACCAGCTGTTAGGAGATGATTGTGCTAAATGCTGATAAATGTGTCCTTATTGTCTAGGTGTGATAGAGCAGCGCACAGTGTGTAAGAGATGGCATTGGCAATGGAGCGGTTGGGACGATTGCAAGGGGTCAAGTTGGGGAGGGGAGAAATGAGAGGATGTGACTCATGACCAGACGCTTGAAGCTCTTCGTCATGATGGGAGTCAGTGCCACTGGACGATAATCATTAAGACACCACGTCACTGTAGACCTCTTTGGCACAGGAATAATGGTGGTTTTCTCGAAGCTCACAGGAACCACGGCCTGTCTCATAGAAGTGTTGAAGTTGTATGTCAGGAAATCATTGTGATTTTTACAGTGGCATGTAGACATTCTGGCACACATAAAATAATAGTCTGGGGTCAAAATGAAATATCAAACTGCAAGACCGTATTATATGTGTCTGCCTCTACAGTGGTTTAATGAATAGTGTAAATATGTAGGTAATAATGTACAGTGAGACTCAAAGCACAAACATTAGCTAAGTGGTGCCCACATTTGTGCAACCAGGTTATTAAGAGATTTTTCTTTTTTTTCCCTAACAATTTCTGTTTTTTTATCATAAACAATTGTTATTTTTACAGTGGCATGTTGACTTTCTATATTTGCTATAGGATCTAATGGGAACATCAAAACCTATGTACATTTCCAGATGTAAAGTCTGCATATAGTTCACATCATTCCAATATATTAAAATTGCAGGTGAATGAGAAAGCTGAACAAATTATTCAGTATGACAAGTTTTATATACATGAACTAGAAGACCTTGTTGACATCAGGAGTGATTATGTTACATGGATCCAGCATCAGATGCTCTCCATGGTAAGTCTCTGTTTCTCATCTGCTCATATAACTCGGATAACGATTTATGCAAAAACATAGTAAAAATGTTCTTTTAAGTACTTCCATTCCCAGAACCACTAAAGTCAGTCCAACAATATGTTAGAATGTGAGACTTGTTTTTGGTCTAAACGTGTATAATGATTTTTTACGAGGGTTGTTTTTTTCTATTTTGCCATGTATATGAAGCTCACTTAACTCACTTTTTAAAAAAAAAAATAACTAAAATATTTTTTGGGATCTTTTTGCTAGGGCATGGACTCTCAGTTCACCTTGTGCAAATACCCATTTGTATTTGATGCTCAGGCAAAGACCACACTGCTTCAAACTGATGCTGTTATCCAGATGCAGGTGAGTCCAATAGATATCCTCCTCAGGAGCCCCACTAGTCCTGATCTTTCCTCAACTTTTCACTTTTATTGTTTGCAAACAGATGGCTGTGGACCAAGCGGAAAGACAGAACTTCAGCTCTTTACTCCTGCCTGGTGGCATGGTGGAGTCAGTAGATCCATGCCTCATCCTGATTGTGCGCAGAGAAAATATTGTTGAGGACACTGTGGAGGTTTTGCGGAAATCTAAAAATGTTGATTACAAGAAACCTTTAAAGGTCATGATCATCTTGTATCTTGTTTTGTGGGGTTTTATTGTTTGTTTTGCCTTCAGATATGTAAGATTACGAACAGAGATATTTATTATGCTTGATTAAAATGAACAGCTAATTACCATTCTTAAATTTCAAACTAATGTTGAAAGAAGTAAAAAAAAAAAAATCTATCTATCTATCTATCTCTCTCTCTCTCTCTCTCTCTCTCTCTCTCTCTCTCTCTCTC
>JAQMYF010000027.1:9522589-9536516 GCA_030014195.1 Neosilurus mollespiculum
GGAAACCGGAGTACCCGGAGGAAACCCACGCAAGCACAGGGAGAACATGCAAACTCCACACAGAAACGCCCGAGCTGCGCCACCGTGCCGCCATCTAAAGTACATATTTTTAATAAAATTATTATTGATCAGGGTTTTAATGTAATTTGTTTAACAGAAATATGGATTAAACCAAATTAGTATGTAGCAATAAATGAAGCGATTCCTCACGGATACAGTTAAATACATCAGCATGGGGGCAGTCGTAGCCTATTGGTTAGAGAAGTGGCCTTGGGACCAAAAGGTCGCTGGTTCGATTCCTAAACCAGCAGGAAAAATGTGCGGCGGTGGAGAAGTGAGCTCTTTCCCTTCCTCCACCTTCATGGCTGAAGTGCTCTTGAGCAAGGCACCTAACCCCCAACTGCTCTCCAGGTGCCCCCAATGTGTGTGGCAGCCCACTGCTCTGAGTGTGTGCTCACTGTTTATGCGTGTGTTTGTGTGCTCACTTTTGATGGGTTAAATGCAGAGGCAATAATTTCCCTTACGGGATTAATGCAGAATAAAAAATAAAATAATTTTTTTTTTTTTTATAACTGACAGAGGTGTCACAGTTACTTATAATGAGTGACACCACAAACATTTGGGACATACATTTATTGAGCTTAAGGTTCCCTATACTGCATAATGAATGTAGCTGAAAAAGTGTGTACTTAGTCGGTCTCACTATTATATACAGACTCCATGGCCATACTCTGAATTCCTGTGTGAATTTGCTGGCTTCATTTCAAACCAGGGGAAGCATGGGGGCATAGCCATAAGCACTTCTGCCTAACAACAAAAAGGCCTTGGGCTCGAGTCCTGTGACTGGCAAAGGGATTTCTATGTCGAGTTTCAATATCAATCAATATATTGCAGTAGTGTACCAGATAGGGTACTACAGACATTAGTTTGTGCTTATTGTAATGCACCCATGTTTGAAGCTTGGAGTCATTTAGGGTTTGACCACCAAAGTGTTAATACTCATCCCTTTCTTAATTTTACAAAGGCACTGGGTCAGAGGCGCCATGAAATGCATTAATCAGAGTTCATTGTTTAATTACTTATTTTTTCTATGATTATTAAATGAAAATTAACGTTACTTACACAGCCCTATACAATAAAATATTGTTGCTCTGTGCACATATGGGAAGCACATGAAAATGTCGACAGGTGGAAGATGTGTTGTAGAGAAATACCGAAGGTAACAAGCTCATGAACTCTACTGCCAAACAACCAGCGTTTCAACAAGGTCAAGGAAAATGAGCGAAATGAGTGCTGAGAGGTGAAATGTTGCTAAAGTGATGTAAATTGGGTAGATTCAGAGTTAAACGGAGCTAACCTTCCACATGATGCAATTTGAACGATTATTAGAGCCTAGGTCCACGTTTCAGAAATGGTTGGCATTGCCCATGAGTTATATTTATACACGTTTAACTCTTCCCAGTTGATGACGCACAAGCGTCTCCGATCTAAGCTTGCTGCATGATAATAAAAATAATAATAGTAAGCTATTTATTATGAAAATATAAACTGAAATAATATAAGCTAATGATGATATAAGCTATTTATTAGCATTCTAGCTAAGTACTGTTCGCAGATCTAAACATCAAGTAGGGAACTAGCTAGATACTGCTTACGGTTACACTCTGAAACATTTGGAAGTGGGAAACGTGAGAAGGTTACTGGCCAACTAGAGTGTACTTTGCTTAGCATTTTGCTATGCAGTTTGCTTATGGCTCGTAGCTTCCTGTGTGGACTCTGCTCACCATGTATTGGTCACATACCCCATGGTTAAGAAAACAGTGCACTATGTGTGTTAATGCATGAGCACAAATGAGCACCTCTTTACAAAACTTGTAAGATCTATGTCTGTGACTTACTTCTGTGTGCTCATCACCATTAGCCCTTCAGAAAAGTTTTGTTACTTGTGTGTGTGTACACTGTCTGTACAGATACTGCATTCTCAGCATTAACAGCCCATTTTCACAGATTATCAACACAAACACAGACACGTGTCATGAGTGTGCCCAGAAGGAAAAAAAAATGGTGAAAACCTTGTGTTTACGGCCAATTTCAGCAGCCCAGAGGGAGAATTTAAACATGCGCTAACCTTATTATCTGACACACTGCTAGTGTCTCAAATGTCTGTTCAACACATTGACAACATTTATTGGTGGAAAAATGGAAATGTATAACATGTCTTCTTTAATAAAGCATGCATACCATCAAATTGTGGAATATATTTAAAATTTTAACTTGAAAATATCAAGCAAAAATTAACTCTTAAACATTTTTATAACTAATTCAGTAAGTAATATAACTGTATAAGTTGTGTAACTGTAAATGTTTTTCCCATTTCAAGAGACCAAGTTAATCAATATAATCATCATAATCATCAATCAGTATGCTTACAGTGCCCAGATAAAATCAAATCTTAATTAAATGTAAGTAATTCTTCCCTTAGCACTTGTTATGCACCTACAGTACATCTGGTAAACTAGCAGTTATTCAGCCTCCCGTTAAAAGAACCTGATCTTGACCCCGGTCAGCTATAGGCCAATATCAGACCTCTTCTTTATCTCCAAGATCTTGGAAAAGCTGTAGTGGAATAGATAAATTATTATCTATGTAGGAGTAATATGCAAGAAATTTAGGATTTGGGCCAGGTTACTGCAATGTAGCCCTCCTTTCACCTGGGGCTGGCTGTGATGGGCTCCAGCTTTAACGCGACCCCAAACAGAACAACCGTTATGGATAATGATTATTTTATACTGCAAACTGTGTAGAATTACACATATATTAAATATATTTTGCACTTATTTAAATTAAATCTCTCTCTCTCTCTCTCTCTCTCTCTCTCTCTCTCTCTCTCTCTCTCTCTCTCTCCCCCCCCCCTCTCTCTCTCTGTGTGTGTTTCTGTCTGCCTGTTTGCCACCACTCTCTCAGGTCAGTTTGCAGTCCTTGGAGAAATTCCTGATTTTGTTCCACTCTGTGCAACACCTTGGGGGGAAAGATGCACTACAATTTTGGTATGTTACTTCTCTCTCTCTCTCTCTCTCTCTCTCTCTCTCTCTCTCTCTCTCTCTCTCTCTCTCTCTCTCTCTCTCTCTTTCCCCCAAATAGATAGAATTTTTTCTCATTCAGACTACAGGCATGATGAGTGAGGGCATGATATATTAGAAATATTAAAAGCCAACAGAACAAAAGCAAGGACTTTTCCATTTACAATTTGGATGTCCTTGAAATCCATTTAAACTATTAAGTAAACTTTGATTTGTAAAAGAAAGGAAGAGCCACGTGCCAAGACAGATGCATTGTCAATTGCAGTGTAAAGATCAACATTTTCCATTTATGGCATAAGAAAATGTATATGGCCAATATAAAGACTATGAAGCAACATTATGGACCTCTGTATAAAGACCTGTGTGATATGCAGTGATTCATTAATATAAATGCACTTTTGGAGTCAACAGATAATTACTTTGGCTGAGTCTGTACAGGCTGACCTTGACATCATAGAGATTGATCCAGAAGAGCCTGGAATATACTTGTGGCAGTCTTTCATGAGCACACAAGTGCGGAGCAGGCATTGTGGTTTAGGATTAAGGCAAATACAATTTAATTAAAAATTTTGTTTTATTCTTGTTAAGCTTAATTATTTATCAACTTTGCTCACAACACCATGTGATGTAAATTATTATTTTTTCTTTTTAAAAAGATAACATATGGTCACAAGAAATGTTATTGTAGCTTAAAGCAAATGACATAAATTTGCAACACAATTTGATGAACTCTAAAAATATCTTTTAAATAATTTTTTAAATATTTGTCTGTCTTATAACATCAGTCAGTTTTAAACATTAAAAAAATACCTTACAATTAATAGCAGAGCTCCTGATCGGAGCCCCATAAGCATACAACATTACTCAGTTGGCTGTCCCATATCCGTAACACCAGTGAAAACACACATTACCACCTTTATTAGAAATTAAGGTTTTTTATTCATAACGAAACTGAAACCCAAAATCCAGGCTCATTTTCCACCGCTCAGACTTGTACAGAATAAAAAAAACACATTTTAACTCCGATAGGCAGACAAACTTTTGCCAAGCAAAACAACACTAAACAACACCCTTAAAAGAGCCACGCAACCCATATAACACCAGCCTTGAACATCTATCAGTAGAGATATCAATTGGAAGCGAAACATTTAGGCATCTTTATATGAATATTTTTGTAAATATAATAAAGGGGAAGTAGATGGTCTATTAGTGACTAATGTATGCGTCATTTGCTTTCACAGTGTTAAAAATGAACAAGTTAACATTAGGAGCAGGTGAGCTTGGTTAAAATAAAATAGTTAGAAGATGTTATAGCTTTTAAAAATCAACTTAAAGCCATGATTGGCAGGAAGATCTACATGTTATTGAGGTATAGATAATAAGATATTAATAGTTTGGTAATGCATTTGTAAATACATTCTTGACATTGTGTAACTGTTATTGTCTGATGAAAGAATTTAGAAAAATTCTAAAGGGAGCAAAACCTTGGTTAACAAAAGTATACACAAGACTTGTAAAAACAAAGTACTTCCTAGTGGATATCTTGTAATCTGACAGCATGTCCTGACTGCTGAGTGTACATGTCACTGCCACAAGCACTGGATTCTGTACTGGATTCTCTGGATTCTGAAGACTAATATTACCAGCACAATATGTAGTCTCTTCTGTTTGGTCTGTGACATTTTTCTCCTTGATTTTCTCAGAAAAGGCCATCATAACTCCAATCAAAATAATCAAAGGAATACATGCTTTGCATACAGTGAAGGGGAAAAAAAATCACTGTGTTGATGTCATGCATAACTGGACGGGAAAAGAAATCGAATTGTCATCTAAAAGCAGTACAGATAGTTCACTCGCACTGCATCGTGTTGTAATTGTGGGGGAAGTTTAAACCAACAGAATTATTACGTAATTTTTCTTAGTAGTATGTTGACAGCTGCTCTTTTAGAGCTGGCCCTGTAACAGCCGTTGTCATTGAAATGTATTTGAAACCTTGTGACCAGTGAGAATTGTGAGAATGCAACAGCACAGTGGTATAGTAATTACAGACTGTAAGTACTTTAATATAATATTTCAACATTACTTTAGAGAGAAGAGGTCATTCCAGTATATATAATTAATCAACATTACACAATCAATATGACAAGTTAAAATAGCATACAGTTCATCAGCAGACTCAAAGCATAGAATTTTTCTGTATGTTTTCACTTCGGTGCTGTGATACAATGATTGTTCTCAGCCACTAGCGAGGTGAGCCCTTGAGGAAGACTGAATACCATGTGACATCACATGCTTTCATGTGATGCACTGACCACCGAGATCTGGAAAGCATCCATCTGCCTTCATAGTTTAATGAAATTTGAAGTGCAGAACAGAAAGGTCATTAATTACTAAAGCATGGAAGTATTAGTAGCAACTGTGTGCTGTGGAAGTATATTGGAGTGAGTGGATGGCTAAGTAGTGAACAATGAGTTTTCACTCCAGATCTTCACTTCCAGCATGCGTGTAGAAGGGGGTGAGTCATGAAAAATGTCGTGTTTGTGGTATTTGAATGTCATGCTTAGGTTGCCTTTAAAAGGCTGGTGTTGTGTAGATGGTGGATGTTATATGGAGATAATGATTGCTCCATAATTATGATCAGTGGCAACATTTTTCTGAATTGCATCCAAAGTTTAAATGGAGATTGAGTCACATACCACGTTATTGGATGTGCTTGCTCCTGTGAAGAGGGTGGAAACAGTATATCAAGCCTGATCAGGAGGATGGAATAACAGGCTAAGGTGATACAGCAAGCCTTTCTATGTGAGTGTCAGATGACTGCAACATGCGAGGCCGTGAACTGACTTTAAGTGTATTGCGTAACAGCTAGTCCCTTATGAGTTTATACAGGAAGTTTCAGATGGAGGTGGAGAATATCACTTGTGAAGTACCGATATGAAATAGATGCACAGTTTATTCACAGTTTTCTATTAATTATACTTATTCCATATATTTGCATTATTTTTATTTTCAGTGAACAGTTGTTTTTGCAAGTAAAAAGCTAGTTTTGCTGATAATTACAGGACGATAATATGTAAAATATAGTGTATTTTGTTTGTGACACACGATAGCTGTGATAAGTTCTACAGGATATAGAAATAAAATGAAGAAACAACAATGATTAAAGACTGACCTCCACTGATCCACCCAAAATTTGTTTGCTATAAATTTGTTATGCCCTGTATGTATCGATGTACGGTGACTTTTAAAAGTATTTAACCGCCTTACAAGTCATCAAATTCACCTGGATTACAAATAACATCTACACAGATTGTTCTAAGTTTCTACTCTAAGCTTTAAGTATTCAACAGTCCACAAAACTGTTTCAGAACTTTTGTGGCTTATCTCTCTATTTCCTTGTGAAGTCTTACAGCTGGGGAGTGTTAACAACCCAGTCTTGTGGTATTGCGTTGATGTTTCTGCTCTTTAAGGGTTCTTGGAACAGTGTACTGTGAGACAATCACCCCTGCCGTATGAAGGTAGTTTTTGGGGAGTGTTTTCTTTCCACTTGTCAGTGTTTTTCATCATGTTCTGTTGTTTTTCTTGGCTGACATGTTTGGTTATTAGTGCACTTCTGGTTTCTTCTTTGACCCCATTTTTGCTTTTATGTCATCCCTCTGCTTCTTGTGTACATGTAACAACAAATGCAGTATTCACATGCAAACAAAGAATAGACATTCAGAGTTATTACCTATATAAACTTGATTCTAACAATCATTAGACAACAAGAAATATCAGTAAGTTGCATGTCCCAGGTTTATTGAGTAACTTAAACACAAACCAAAACCTGCAGATAAACAGAATAAAAAGGCAGACTGTGTAAACTACAAAGAGAAACTCTTCAAAGCAAACTGACAGACAGGCAAAACTACAGCAATACCTCGTGCTGAGGAGCAGCACACCAGGTTCTTGTATAATGTGGCTAACAAGCTGAGTCTAACTCATTATTAAGCCTTAACCATGAATCTTCAGACCAGTCGTGTCCCTTTAGTCTGTCATGAGAATTTTTTGTTCTGCAGGAGCAGTTCCAGCTGCTGTTCTTTTCTGGCCGAAAAAAGGTTCCATCTTTTATTTTGGAACTGGGGAACTGCAGTCTCTGGGTTGGAGACCGTTCAGATCAGAATAGGTGGGAAGCAGAAAGAATAGCTGGAGTGCAAAAATGCCATTAATGGAAGGAGGAAGCCTAACAGGCCGAACATGGCACGATCTCAACATTAGCATTGCAGGGGAGGTGGGGAAGCAAATTTCAGAAGTATAGAGTTGTTTGCATTAGGAATCATATTTTGGTGCTCCACTCGTGTCCACAATGAAAAATAAAGGTCTGAAAATCAACCTTTTGGTTTAGGCAGATGTGTAAAATGAAATCATGATTCACTTTATAAAGCATAAATATTTTTTTTATCCATAAGTTATTTTTAATTTTTTTTATTATATATAAAAAAATTTTTTTACTTCAGTGGCTGTGTAGCTTCTGCTCGACGGTGGTGCACCATTCAGGCTTCGATGCCCACCACACAACAGAAAAAAGCCTGTCAATCCCTATTAAACAACCACACACATACAGTATACATATCAGCAAGTAAAGATCTCATCTCGAAAACTAGCAGAGTCTCCTTGGTAATTTAGAAATTGTTCGCTTAAGCAAAGTCTGACAGCACAAACCTCTGTCCGCTGTAAAATTTGTCTAAAATCAAATGAGTTTAAAGGCAGTAGCACAACAGATTTATTTTAGCTTCTCGGGCACATGCGCGCAGCCGAGTACCAGGACTAGCTCTGCGAAATGTGTGCAGTTTACACATGTTAGTTGGAAAAAAATTTTTATATGAATAAAAAAGTTTATTCAGATGTATAAATAAAATCGACCCCAGATATGAGCTACCAAGCCAAAAATATTTTTATTGAAGTACACAGCACTACATGTTAAACAGAATTTCTTTGAACATTTCATTGAATCTAATGGAGAAAGTGCAGTAAGTAACTACTGAGCAGCACTCAGGGAACAATTCCAATTATAAATCAATTAAGACATGTTTGCTGTTTTTATATGCGTTTAATATTGTTATAATAAAACTTGTTTTTTAGGCAATATCGCCTAGTCCTAGTATGACATCTGACCTTTAAGTTAATTTAGAATTTGGGGATATCTGTAATATCACAATGACCCCAGAGGAGAGAATTCCATAGCTTGGGGGCTAGTTTAAATTTTGTGGATAGTCAATAGACCAGAAGCTGAAAATCTGAAAGACTGTGAATGGGAGAGTAAAGTTGAAGCAGTTCCATAAGGTATCAAGGTGCATAGCTGTTGGGTGCTTTAAATATAAACTAAAGGGTTTTACATTGAATGCAATATAAAACAGGGATCCAGTTAAGTTTGGGCATGATTTAGGACAAGATTGAGTGTTTAATGTGGGTAAAGATTGTTTTTGCAGAGTTCTAAATATAGTGAACCTGTGCAATCGACTCTGACTCTGAGTGTTGCAATGGGCTTTTTGGTATGTAATAAAAGCTTGAATGAGGATTTCAGCATCTTTGGTGTTATGTGCAGGACAGAGATTACGCTCTAGAGGTGATAAAGGCAGTCTTAGGATGTGACATCAATATGACTCTGATATGACATTTTAATTCTAATATGACATCAATTACAAAATTAATACTGCTAATGGAAAAGGTTACTGGCTTGGAATCAGTTAGAAAAATATAATTTTGCATACTTTATCAGAGTTAAGCTTTAAAAAGTCAAAATTTGTCCACAGCTTTGGTGTTGGGTGCTTTTAGAGGCGGAGGGGAAGATGATGAAGGCCTGCAACTAATCTAGCATTGCATATCACCTGCATTGCAATGGAAACTCAGACCTTGACATTGGATGATTTGGCCTAGGTGTAAATTGTAGAAGTGAACAGAAAAGGTCCTTTACCAGACTTCTGTAGGATCGCTATCTGTAAGGCAAGTTTAACCAGGAAAAGGCCACTAGTAATACCAATTGAGGAGAGAAGCATCTCATGATAGACAGTGTTAAAAACATGGCAAAGGTCCAGAAGTTGGAGCCTATTGATGCCACATTATTAACAGAGGAGAGGAGGTCAACTAATCTAACATGTGTTGACTTGGTATTGTTAAATGGGAAAAAATATCCAGACTGAATAGATCATAAAGGTTATTAGTGCCAAGGTGGGATTTTATCTGGAAGGCAACAACCGTTTCAGGTTTGCAGTGCAGTGTGTGGTAAGTAACATCAAATCAGATGGCTCAAGACTAGTTTTTACTTGAGTAACTACCACAGATTTAAAGCAAGTGGGACACTACCAGAGACAAGGGGTCTGGATATAAAGTGTTTTTGGGTTTTCTTTTTTTTTTTTTTGGTTTTTATTTTTTGGTTTTTAATAAATTAAGGGGGAATGTGAAGCAGGGTGTCAAAGTGACTAAAATTTGTGCTTACAGCTGGTATTATTAAACAGCAGAAGACAGGTAAGATTCAGGGGCAGCATTTAAGGCAGTTAATTCCTTATTGTGGTCAGAGTTGGCTTTTTTAAACCCTCTGTAGGCACATACCTAAAGTCAGTACTTTGTAGAGCCACCTTTTACCACAATTTCATCTGCAAGTTTCTTAGGTATATATGTACACTCCTGGGCAAAAAAAAAAAGAGCCATGTCTCTATTTTCTCAAATTTTAGTAATTATTAACTATGATATATAAATATATTGAATATAAGTATGCGAATTCTATTAAATTGTTAATATGGAATTGCTTTCCTTTTAGATTTTCACAAACATTCAAGTCTCTTGGGTCGACTCGCTGAAAGTTTTCTCATCTGGAAATGGGCAAATTCATTTACTCGTACTTGACAGCCTCCCAAAGTTAGGTGGTGTTACTAAACTTTCATCCAACCAATTTATGTGGATATATGCCAGATGTTCTCTATTGGGTTCAAATCTGGACTTTGTCACGGACAGAACAGGAGCTTGATGCTGTTCTTGTCCAGCCAACCTTTAGAAGCCTTGGCGGTGTGGACTGGGCCGTTTATTAGTTATAAAACTAATTATTTGATATAAATTAGCTGGTATTCAGACAAACAATCACCATTAACTGGTAATGATGTACTCTTGGATGTTACATACTTTTGCTGCTATACCTACAAATATGTAATGTCAATGTTGGCTCATGTTTTTTGCCCAAAAGTGTATGAGCTTGGCACATCTAGCCAAAAACTTACAAAAACAGAGGCTGGTGAGGGGGTGTCTGTTTACAGCTGCTATAAAGTAAGCTGATGTGCTGTAATAAGGAAGCAAATCAATTTCACTTGAGTGTTTCACTTGCGTGAGTTTTTGCTGTACATTGTGAGTGTCTTTACATCAAGTGCACTCCATTGATTTCTGTCAGGGTTTTTTTAACCTGTCCTCTCTCAATCTAGCTCAGACATGAGTGGTGCCAGTAACACCCTGGCTCGGGAATTTCTGACTGATGTTCACCAGCTGTGTAGTGCAGTGGCTCAGCGAACAGAGGCCAGCAGGAAGGAGGAAGAGGAGGAGAGTCACCTGGTGGCTCTGGGAGAGTACCTGGTCCAAGGCCGTGGCTTTCTGTTGCTAAGTACCCTGGATGCTGTTCTCAATCAGGTCAGTTAAAGCTTTATTTCAGACATATTGATTTTTTTTTTAAACCAGAACTCTGTTCCCACTTTTTTGAGAACTTAAAACCCCTTCATATACCCCCTACCTACTCCAGAAAACTTGATAAATTGGGCTATTATTAACTATGAAATATATAAACAGAGAAAAAGAAATGGAAAATAAGTTTTGTAATATAACACTAGGGATTATTAATGCACCAAATACTAAGAAACATAACAGTTCATTGTTGATATAATCCTTTTACAAATCGCCTTAATCGTCTTAAGTTCCTTATGAAGCCATGAATGGTTTTTGACAATTGCAGGAGAGAAAAGCATACAAGCAATTTATTAAATAATTGTCCAGTTATAATTTCCATTAAAATTAGTCATAAAGTGTTAGACTTGAAACTTCCTGGTAGGCAGTGGCCATGCTGGTGTGGGGAGCAGAGGTGATTAGAAAGTGATGGGCAGGTACAGTGTCAAGGAAAGGAATCCTGAAGGGCAGATGGTGGTGGATTTTGCAGAAAGAATGGAAATGGCACTCACTCACTCACTTAGACAGTCATTTGCCAATCCCACTAGGGTCTCATGTGACACTGGGCAAAAGCTGGCACACCCCGAACAGCTTGCCAGATCGCAGGGCTAACACACACACACACACACACACACACACACACACAGCCATTCACACGAACATCCACACCTAGGGTCAATTTGGAACAACCAGTTAACCTAGTTTGCATGTCTTTGGACTGTGGGAGGAAACCAGAGTACTGGGGAGAACATGCAAACTCACACAGAAACGCCTGAGCCCTTTACTCAAACCCAGGACCTTCTTGCTGTGAGGCGGATGTGCTAACTACCGCCACCATGCCGCCTAATTGGGAAACCAAGACAGTATTATCCATGCAGCTGCATAATTACATATTTTGAGAAGAGGGAGGAACAAAGAGTGGAAGAAGGTGCTCGCAGGTGGACTATGCCCTATGCGAGACGCAAGCTTAAGGAGATTAGTGATTGCAAGGTGGCAGACAGCATCAGATGGTAGTCTGTAGGATGGCTGTAGTGGTGAAGAAGCGATGGTGAGTGAGAAGTAAACCAAAGATCTCATAGGAAGACTGCTGTGTAAAATTCAGAGCGGAGGTAAAACGGGCATTGATTAGCAGCAAGGGGATGCTGGATGACTGGACAGTAAGGTGAGGGGGAAAGCTAGGTAGGTACTTGGGGTGGCATCTGGACAGAGGAAGGAGAGCAAAGAGACTTGGTGGTGGGACAAGAGCATTCAGGAAAGCATTGGGGGAAGAGATGTGGCAAATGCTAAGGAAGAGATGATTATTATTATCACACAAAACAGCGATTACAACAACAAAAATGTATGCTTTTAAAAAATATATATATATATATATTTTATTTTTTTAAAAATTAATATTGGTTGCCTCTGATCTTCGAACCCTCAGACAGCACCGCAAAAAAACAGGTATGATTGTCATGGAAATCAATGCATGGGCTCAGGAACACTTCCAGAAATCATTTTCTGTGATCATAGCTCACTGTGCCATCCACAAACACAGGTGTTAGCCATATGTGAACATGATCCAGAAACATCACCATCTGCTCTGAGCCAAAGCTCACTTAAGATTGAGGCAAAGTGGAAAACTGTTTGGTGGTCAGACAAATTGAAATGTAAAATTTCTTTGAGCGAAACATAGATGCTGCATCCTCTAGACTAAAGAGGAGAGGGACCCTCCAGCTTGTTCTCAGTAATCAGTTCAAAAACCTGCATCTCTGATGGTATAGGGTGCAACAGTGCCTATGGAATTGGCAGCTTGTATATCTGCGTAGGCACCATCAATGCTGAAAGGTATATACAGGTTTTAGTGCAACATATGCTTCCATCTAGATGATGTCTTTTCCACAGAAGGCCATGTATAATTCAGCAAACCAGTGCTGAACCACATACTGCATCTATAACAATAGCATGGGTTTGTAGTAAAAGAATCTGGATGTCGAACTGGCTTGTTTGCGGTTCAGGCCTTTAAACAGTGGAAAACATTCGACACATAATGAACAAAGAACATGACAAAAAGCCCCGGGACAGCTAGAATCTTATACCAAACAAGGATCGGGTAACATTCCTGCTACAGACTGGTCCAGCAATGGGTCTCCTCAGTTTACAGATGTCTACGGACTGCTGTTTAAAAAAGAGGACACTACAAATTAGTAAACATGACCCTATCTCAATTTCTTTAGGTGTGTTGCTGCCATTAAAATCAAATGCAAATTAAAAATAGCATAATTTTCTTAAAACTATACATTTTGTGTTTTTTTTAAAAAAAAAAAAATTATGTTCTGTTGTGAGTTTAATGTGGTTGTATAAGATTGGCAGAACCTTTTTGGAATTGGGATTATTCATTTCCTCCTGTAGTAAAACATGCCATAATTGACACTTTAAATTTAGTTTTGTTCATGATGCCAACTTGATATTTTGTGCACTTGCTAATTAAGACATGCTTGTTCCAGAGGCATAATACTTCTGATGGTAGACCTTGTCATAAATGAGCAGTGCGCATTTAATGTTTTTATTTAAGGATTTATTTAATGTAACTCTGAAAGTTTATTTTCTTTTAGCAAACACTTTACCAAAAGAATATTGCACTATGAGAAGTAAATCCTAGAATTTGAAAAATCTGACATATTTATCGATGGAGATGCAAATGGCTAAAAGTGGTCCAAAGAATAAGTAGGGATAAGTTAAGATAAGAATAAGTTTTTTTTATTTTTAATGCAGATTTTATTAAGCTGAATAATGGTAAATATGCAAGTGTGCCACTTGAGTTGCAGTAATGAATCTTTTACTTGATTCGGGAAAATTTCATGCATCTAGCTGAAATAGTCCAAAAGTCATTCATTTTTAAAATTCTAAAGCAAATCTGAAATGGTTAGTTGTGATTTGAGTTGCACATTTGTGTAACTATTTAGGTTATTATGCATATTTTTAATTATTCAAAGGTTAGGTGGTTCTGGCACAATACAGACTCCTCATCAGTTACACACAGCCCAGAGAGTAAATGGGATTGCTGACAGGAAGTTCTGCCTAGTTGAACCTGCCCAGGACTTTTTTTCAGAAAGTCAAGTCAAGTCAGTTTTATTTGTATAGCGCTTTTTACAATTGACATTGTCACAAAGCAGCTTTACATAGTA
>JAQMYF010000027.1:9560563-9595443 GCA_030014195.1 Neosilurus mollespiculum
TAAGTTAATCGTACAGGTTTTTTAAATAAATAAATTGAGGCATGAACAAAAAAGCATTGAATATTGAAAAAAAATCAATAGAGTAAAGGGAGGAAATATTTATACATAGAAAAAATATAACATCATCTAGAATGTGATTATTGAATTGAAATTAAATAAGCTCAGTGCAAAGTTTCAGCTTTAATTCGAGGGCATTTACATGAACAATTTACCATACTGTACAAATCACAACTCTTTTAAAGGGACCAAAAGTAATTTGCTGCTCTGGCCAAGTGTATATCTTACCCTCATCATTCTCAACTTGATATAAAGTTCACTTTGAGTGAAGCATGCTATCATTATGCTGAAAAAAAAGTGAAACAAGTCCAGTAGAGAAAAGCATCTGAGTTTTCTCTATTTGGTGTTTAAACTTGGCTTTAACTATGCCATTCTGCACTGCCATTTTTTTTGAGTCATAGTGTGTTTAGGATCATTATCCTGTTAGTTGTCCACTCTTTGGTTCAAATTATATTTTCAGAAGCCTCACATTATCTTCAAGCAGTATTTGATTTAATTTGATATGAATTCTTCATTGTAATGTACTGCATTTTCATATATGTTAAATCACTGACTGCAAGCTTTCCAGTTCCTGGGGCAAACCTTAACATTTTCACCATCATAGTTTATAGTACTTCTCTTACTCACACTTGTGTCCAAACAAGTCTGATCCTGTGATAAATGTATAAGGATTCTGTAGAATTTTCTCCCATATCAAATGAACTACTCTCAGGCTCAATTTGTTGGGGTGGCCAGCCACAAAGGCTCAGCCAAAAAACAAAACACCTGTCCCAACCCCCCACCCCCAAGCTGTCAGGATTGGTTCCACCAGCAGAAGGTTAATGGCACCTAATCTGGAACCCGATTCCAATTTTATCTGTCTTGTGTTTTTTTTAATTTATTTGAATTATGAAAATGACTATAAAACTTTAATTATTGTGTCATTTATGGAGTACATCATCTTTTTCTGTAGGAACTGTATTAATAAGGGTAAAATGTTTGCTTGTTAAAATGTGAATAAAAAGACAGCAATTTACATAAAATGGATGTAAAAAGTCTACACACACTGCTTAAATGCTGAGTATTTTATGTTTTAAAAAAATGAGAACAAGATGCATATTTTCAAAATACGTTTCACCTTAAATGGGACATACTACTTGTAATTCTGAAAATCAAACCAAAACCTTTTAGGGATAAAAAACAGACAAACAAACAAAAAAATAAGGTGATTGCATACTGCCTTGGTCATATTCGAGAGAACACCTGACGTTGACTGCGTTATGGCCAAAAAAACCTGCAACTGCTTGCCTTCTCTTGGCAATCTAAATGCGTCCATTAAAAATAAATCCATCACAGTGGTGTCAGTGACCTTGTTTGCAACAATTCCTGTTCCTGTTGGTTCCTGTTGGTTGTTGTTGGATCCTGTTGGTTCCTGTTGGCAAAAACATGCATCCATCATCTGCTGGCCATGGGTAGGAACAGCAGGGCTGGTTGGCACACTGACAATATGGCAGCATAGAGACAAAGCTCCTGTCTGTCCATGATTAAAATAAAATTTGTGAATTCTCCACCAGACACAAGTAACACCAAAGTAGGAATGAAAAACCAGGCAGAAAAGCAAGACAAGAGCAGAGCAGCCAGAAATACCCTTGCTGATGTTATCAGGCAGGCTGGACAGAAACCATTGCCAATTTGAAGCACTCTATGCCCGAGAATCTCCCTTTACCTAATAAAGGACTGAACATTAACTGGACGTCTGTTCCATAACTGTAAGCTCCACCCCCTCCTCTAGTCATCATAATTCGGGGTATCAATGAGTAGCCTGCACCTGTGCAGTTTTACATTCTTGTCCCTGGTGCCCTTTGACAGCTCTGGTCTTGCCCATGGTGGTGGAGAGGTTGGAGTGGAATGATTGATTCTGTAGGCAGGTATCTTTTATACACATAGCGAAATGATATTAGGAGTAGTTTCTTAACATGGTAATGGTAATCTGTGTCCCCCATGGGCACATAACCAGTCTGTATGAGACAGAATTCCTGCTTGTAGGAAGATCAAATTCTTATTTTATCAGGAATCTTATTTACAAAATCAACAAGGGATCACGTAGTAGATGTATTTCTCATCACTCCTCAGTGTAAATTCTGAGAGGTTTATTTGATTACCATCCACCTGAAAATCATTAATTTACACACTGTTTTTGACTGGTTACGCACTGTTTTTGGGGCTGTTTTTGACTGGTCATTTAGAGGATCTTGTTAAGAAGAATTCCACAATGAATTCTGTGCTAGGGTGTTTAATGTAAAACTACATTTCTTCTGCCACCAGTCTATATGTTATTGCAGTACGGTACTGTTGTGTGCGGAACATTTGTGGGGAGAATCCTGTCTACATTACCATGTGGGTTAGGATTGATGAATGTGTATATTCGAATAGCAGAATTGTCTGCTTTCTGTCAGTAAATCATAATTCTGCTGATTTGTTCTGGTGTTATCTGGTAGTAAGTTTTTTCCTTCTTCTTCTTCTTTTAGGAGATTCTGCTAAATGGCATTCTCCAGTTGGTAGAAGCTAACACAAAAACAGAGCCACTACATTATGTGTCTTTTCCCATGTCCCTGTGCACCGGTTCTCCCAACAACAGCACCAGCACAGCTGCTGCAGCTGGAGCAGCTGTAGGTACTCTCTGGAAGGGAAAGCTTGGTGCAGGCAAGGGGGAAGGTGAGATTTATGGCACACATTTTCAGGCTTCCCCCTGGTGCATCGCTCCTCTCCATCTGCCTCTGGTTGGGCAGAACTGCTGGCCACATATGTCCAATGGATTTAGTGCCTCACTCTGGATCCGACTCATGAAGAACAATGATGAAGATAAGCCTACACCCGTAGGTAAAGAAGACCTTTCCAAAACTGTTTTGATTATTATGTAATAATTATTTAATTATTGGAAGTTTCAAGAGGTCTTATCTAAATAAAATTTAACGGTCATCTATAATAAGACTGGATTAAAAAAATTCCATGTTTGTCAACAGTGCTCGTACCCAGAAATTGGCATCGCATCTAAATTCCACCGCAACCTAAATCAACGCAGAACGCGATTCTGTGTTAGATGCTGTGATTTATTTTTGTTTATTTATTTAAAAATCTCCTCAACAAATTGCTGGAATTCACCTCAAGTTCCTAGCTTTAATCACTTTACCTACATTTAGCTTTAAAAGCTTTTGGACTTTGGCGCTCAACTCATTTCTCTATTAAAAAAACAAAAAAAACAAAACAAAAAAACCTCATTTAGATTTTCAAAAAGTTATGATGAGAAACCGTGAATTTTCACACCCACCTAGTGTTGAACAGAGTATTTTGACCTCATTTGTGCCTCATTCGTGTCTGCCATGCAGCAGCACTAGACTTAGGCTTAGTTTTATTGTCATTCAGATATACAGGTATATACAGAATGAAATAAGTATTGTACAATACTATACTATAAGTATTGTTGCCACCCAGTATGGGTTTTAGTTATCCAAACAACAATGTAAAAATGACAACCTCACTATACATTATTAGTGCCATACATGCTGTTTATCTCAAATGTGTTAGGCAATAAATAGGTAATAGTTGTACACTCCAGTTATTCATGATAGAGCAGTCTTGAATGTTCTAACCCCATTTTTAAAAATGTGTGATTTGTTACTTCACATGAACTTTTATTTAAATAACAAAAGGACAAAAATAGGTTTTCAGCATTTTTATTTTCAGTACTTCAGTAAGTATTTTACTTCATTGGATATTGTAAACATAAAAAGTTAATAATAGCAAGGGCAGAATTTTATGCCTGCATCACCCTCAGCAATAGTTCAGATATGTAGCATTTAACAAAGTTCACGAAGTAAAAATGTATCAAATATTCTTGTACCAGTCCTAAAGTAATTAGCAGTACGTGAGGTATCATGATTGGGTATAAAAGTAGCATCCACTAAAAGCTCAGTCTTTGCAAGCAAGGGTGGATTGTGGTTCACGTCTTTGTACGTAAGTTAGATTCATCGACAGTGTTTGTACTCGAAATTCCATTTCATTTTACACATCACACAATTCACATGACTCAGTAGAACCGCCTCCCGTCTTTTGTTTCCCGTTACACTTATTATGGAGTTGTGTGTGTGTGTGTGTGTGTGCTTGCGTGTGTGTGCTTGCTCTTGCTTTGGATAGGTTACATTAAGAGTCTAATTTCCTTTGTGAGGAATTTATACAGATATAAATAAAGGATGCACCATACAAAAGAGAACGATAAGATCACCGCAGCAAAGGAGGAAAAAAGAACGAACTGCAGCAAAGTGCATTCAGATGGTGTGATAAACTTCACAAGAACAGTCCAAAAGCAAAGCAAATAACAGTCAAATTAGTCGACTTTAAATAACTACCTTTATGCTAAAAAGTTTGCTTGTAGAAATTGAAATGAAGTAATGCAGAGTTGGTTTGGCGAAATCTCAGCTAGCTTTTCAGTAAATAGTGTTTAATTCCATGTAATTTAAATGAAATCAGGTCAGTGTTGCTGGAATTACACTATTTTTGTATGTGGCTTCCCCACCCATGTTATTCTTTTATAATAACCGCAATAAACCAGAATAGTTGATGTGAATTTTAAAGGTATTATACCCATTGTCAGACCTTTATTTTTCATTTTGCATACCAGTAGAGCACCAATATATGATTCCTAATTCAAAAAACTCCATAGTTTATGGAGTCTCATGGTCTCATGGTTGAGAAAAGCAGCTGGATGAAATCTAGTTTACATATTATCTACTCAGATTTAGCTAAATGCTTCAAAATCTACTGGACAGAGTTTACAGTACGGGTGTACTGACTGTATGGTTGTATTCTCCAGCAAAGATTATGTGGGGTGATGGAGTCCGGCTTGTGGACCAGCAAAGTGAAAAGAACCTCCTTCATGTTCTGTCCATTGGCTCCAAAGCCCTTATGCTGCAAGCTTGGGTTGACATTTCTACAGGAGTTTGTACCTTCAGGTAGGAATCAAGTGTAAACTGATTTCATTGCTTACTAGGATGTATTAGTAGATTTTATACTGTTCCATACATTTTATATACAAAGTAAAGAATAAGCCATGTTGTCTGATTAACTTGATTTGTGGTAAAAGGATCTGCATCGATCCTAATGATGAAAGAAAAGCTGTTCTGCTGGCCCAGACTGAGTCTTTGCCTGGTGTGCTGAATGTAGGCCAGTGGCAACACGTTGCTCTTACCTATACCCAGCAGCCTGAACGCAAGAACATCATCCATGGTTCTTTGGTACTCTGGGTGTGTGGCATCAAGTAAGTCACTCATATCACTCACATTAGTAGATTTAGTTAAATTAGATATTGCCAATATTTTTATGACTGTTTAATCTATTAATAACTATTAGTAATTAAATAGTTAAATAAATTTTTAATTAAAAACAACAACAAAAATCTTAAACAGTGTGCTTAATAATATACCAAAGGAGTCAACTGAGCTTGAGGCGAGTAAATATACAACATGGAAACAGATGGTATGGTGTATATGAATTTTTTTAAGCATGGTAGTGGCAGGTGACATGCTTCATCAAATGAACACAGCATTTTGTTGGATAATAATGATAATAATGATAATAATAAACAATTATTACATAAGGAAAAGTATGATGTGGAGTATTATTCAGATTAAAGTGGATTTACTGATATCTGAATAATTCTTCATATCATATCAAGCCAAAGTTTATGATTGTTTAATTTTTCTTTCAAATATATTTTCAGAATCATTCGCGTTATCTGATGTCAGTGAAGAATAAGTTGCCTCGTAGAAGAATACTAAAATTTTTTGATAGCTTTTCACCATCAGAAATGAGAAAATATTTAGAATGAATATGTAATATATTATGTAATGTAGCTGCTGTACCATCAGTAGTATTTTATTCTGTCCTGGTATAAACAGTGGCTCTATGAATGACATTCAAAAATAAAATTCATACTGCATTCCTTCATTCTTCTTCGACTGCTCAGTTGATTCTATCCAACAAACACACTGATTAAACATTTTACTGAGAGTACAGTAAGCTGCAGTAACATCTGTCTCCCAAAATGTCTGTGTATTTTTTCACTAGAAAATCTGAGGTCACACTAGACTACACCCTCCCCAGAAAGTCCAATCTGTCATCTGATAGTACCAAGACCTTCTGCATGCTGGGTCATTACATAAAAACTCCACAAACCTTGATTCCACAATTGGATATGGGCAGTGTGCTTCTGTTTAATGGTAGGACTCTTTCTTCTCTCTATAACTTTTTATTTTCATGTTCACACTGGGTTTTTATAGTGGTATGACAGCCTACTGTCATACTGAAATACACACACAGACCCAGTGAGAACATGCAAATTATACACAGAAATGCCCTCCTTGAGCCATGAGCTTTTATCACTTCAGTATTTCAGTGATTGCATCTTAATATATTTGATCCCATCAGTCTGGTTGGTTGGTTCTTATAGATAACTATAAGACTGCTGATGTTAATGACAGATATTGTGATGATGTGAAATGTCAAAGAATAACTGCTATGCTGATGATTTGTTATGTAATGCTGCTCACACTTTGCTGGCCAATTTATTAATAATGGCATTATTAACTCGTCACGGCACCCTCAGTTCCATTAAACAAATGGTCTCATGTTCTACAAGGGGTGATAAAACTCCTGACTTGTTTTATACAAACATTAAGGAGAGCCTTACTGTAAAACCTCCTCTTCACCTGTGGCTTTTACATTCACCTGTGGTTTCGAAGCAGCCAACTGTGATCCATGTCTACCCATGTGGTCAGAGAATGATTGTACCGACTGTTTTAATTATGACAGTGACATGGACAGCATCACTGAAAAAAGCTCCCTGTTATATGAATTACTGTATTGAGTCTGTCATTCCCTGCAAACATATAAACCATTTACCCTATAAAGCCACTATCAGGAATCTCAAAAAAGGTAAACGTAAACATTAGGAGTCGAAGGACAGACATCCGATTGGAACACTTAGTGTCTTTTGAAGGCTATGAAAACTGATTATTTCCTATGGAACCAGCAATTTTAATGCCCCTGCTTCAGTAAGTAATGTAAGTAAGGTTAGGTTTTTATCTTGTCATGACTCGTGTTTTAAACAGGACAGTTCTGAGGACTGTAGATCTAATCTAATATAATCTCTAAGTGTCAGTGGACTCACTCTACTGTTCAACTAATGAGCAAGCCTGTGACCTGTGACTTTTTGCCGCGTCGAGTACCTCTGTTGGCTGCAGTTACTTTCTACAGGCATCTTTCTGCCTCTTCTCTGGGACGCGCCCAGCCCACAGGAGGACGGCCTGCTTCATATCTGGGTAGTTTAATCTGTTGGTTGATGGCAGCTTCTGGCTCGTGAATTGGGCTTTACCCAACAGAAGCAGTAAAAGATCACCTGCTGATCTTCCAGCCACCCCTATGCCTACACTGCCTGTCTGAATTGCTTATGGGTTAAGCATAGGGACACTAACACCTGGCAGGTACTCAGACAACCTAACAAGACAAATTAGACTCAAATTTAAATCTGCGAGCCTCCCTTTAGTATGTCCCAGGTTTTACAGCCACTGTAACACTTCAAAGGATTTGGACAACTGAAATGGTAGGCAGGCAGGGTGCTTCAATTGACATTTTAGTTTCACTCACCAATTCACTTTTCAGTAAGGTTCTATGCCATACTCTCACACAGAGAAAGACAGGTTGTTCAACACACACACACACACACACACACACACACACACACTATCCCGTGCTGGTCATGACCTTTTTCTCCCTACGACAACCCCTCTTTTATGTCTTCCGCCATCCCTACAAATGAGAACGCATTTATTATTTACAGGTGTGACGCCTTTACCACTCACCTCTCCTGACCTCCCGCACCATACAGAGACCAGCTTTTGACCACACCCCATCTATACAGCGATATTACTTAAGGTGTTTTAGAAAGAACTGTTCCTATTTTTTTTTTCTTTTTATCATATTCTCAGTTGTGACTGTCCAGAAATGTGGCATTCAGATATTTGCTTCATCACAAGTTATTACAAGTTATGTTCTTTTGAAAAATATCTCCTTTACTTTATAATGGATGAACTGTTAAAGTAATCTGCCCTGACACGCCAGACTGCAGTAACTGCAAAATATACAAAATCAAAAAAAAACCCAACTAACTTTTCTAACTCCTGATCCCTGAAGTGAACTTTTGGTTTGCATAAGATTTTTAAGTACAATATAACTCCATATATGTTAAAACTTTTTTTTTTCTTTAAATCAACTTCCAGGAAAAAACTATTAACTTTGAGGTAATTTTTCTCAAAACAGTGATTTTTTTTTTAATCATTTAGTGCACTCTGACTTGTCAGAGTTGATCCACTATACCCATTGTAATTCTTCTAGTTTATCCTAGTACTGAGCAGTAAAACAGCACTGTGTGAACATTGTAAATAACGAGGGAAAAAATAGAGAAAATGATTTTTTGTTGTGATATTCACAATGGGGCCATGTGATAATAAACAAAGAGTGATATTACTCAGTAATAAAAAGTAATCTCTTTTGGGGTTACTTTTGCCTTATTGGTTGGTCATGAACACTGTGATTTAGTAAATGTTTATTCATAAATAGGAATATATTAAGGAGGTGATCACACCAGAGGTGTGATAGAAAAGCAACTGAAGCGAATGATTTGCGGCGGTCCCTTTTCATTCTCGAATTTGTCACGGGACATTCACGGCATCACATTTTGGTCGCCTGGTTAAGGAAATCTTCGCAAAAAAATTCAAACATGTTGAAATTTTAGCAAATGTCACAAAAAAAGGTCGAATTGTCTCAAACTCTAAGTTAGTTCTTAGCTCTAATTATGCATGAATAAAAGGAGAATGGTTTTGAGTACAAAAAGCGAATAAAACGTCACTGATTTACAACAGAAAATTTGCTTTTTTTCTCTCCAAACATTCGCAAACCAATTGCAACCTTCTCACGATTTTCACGCGATGTACGTATTCAAGCTGCAAAATATTCGCAAAATGTTGAAAGCATCTTCACACGAATTTCAAAATTCGCAATAAATTTGCATCAGTTGCTTTTCTATCGCGCCTCTAGTGTGATCACCCCATAAGCAATATGTAGAGGTAAGGAAAAATTGGATTGGCTTGTGCTTTAGCTTTTCCTGGAAATGAATTTGCTGCCTCACAGCATTAACAAGTGGGGCATGGGGATTTCAGCATATCACAAACAATGAAAAATGTTTTAATGTCTCTCCATTAGGTGGTGGAGAAATTATACTGTTTTGTCCTGGTGTTTTGTGACATGGTGTTTTTTGGAATACTGAAACCAGTTAATAAATCATTACAAAATAATGATGCTGTTGTGTTAATATCAAATCATGATCATAATAAAATAACAACTATATATCTAAAATGTGAGTTTCACTGTGAGTGACAGTTTTCTTCTGTTTGAATTCAGCACAGCTGTTTTTTGCTTTTTTGCTCATAAAGTGTTGCTATTCTGTTTTAGGCTCTGGAATAAATACAGATGAGGCCTTCTATCTTTACACAAATGGCCCTGACCTTATTTCCATCATGCCGTGTAAGTATGGAAAGCCCAGTGAGACCGTCCCCAAGTACATTACTCAGGAATGGCTTCAGCATGAGCAGATTCGGGAACTTCTGATGAGGAGTCGGGAAATAGACACTTCATTTATTATTGTAAGTTTAGAGCATCATTATGATGAATGTTTTAGGGTCATGATATCAGCTTGTCTTGAGATTAGTAGAACTAAAATGTAAATATTAACTTCTCTTTATACATTTGTCACTCCTCACTCATTTGTCAATGGTATAACCAGTTGAGAGCAAAAGTGTGCATACCCTTGGGGGAAAAACAATAATGCAAAGACAAGAGTAGTTCCTTTTTTACTTGCACTTTATCTGGTGAGGCTATAGTGTCAACAGGCTGATAAACTTATCCCAAACTTTCTATCTCACTTCCAAGCTAACTGTGAGATCGAATCTCTTCACCAGATTCTGGGATATTTGTATAATGGGTGGGCCCTGGCCTCTCTTGATTTGGAGGTGTAAGGGGGTTGATAGCTGAATTGACTCTGCGGAGAAACCTTACCTAACCTTCTGCTGCTTTAGCTCATAACGTTTTTTGATCACTACCTTTAGCTCATGACAGAAGGATAAGAATATGCGCGATATGGCAAGAGGTTTGTGGACACCGGACCATCACACCCATATGTCTGCCTTACGCAAACTAAGATTTATGGAAGAAATTAGATTTTCCCAAGCCTGTTTTAGTAAAACTGCCCCGTGCAAGAATTAAGGTCTATATAAACATGGTATGACAAGGTTGTGTGGAAGAACTTGAGTGAATGTATGCAAGGCTCTTACCTTAATCCCACTGAACACCTTTAGGATGAAATGGAATGGTAACTGTGTAACAACTGTCACTAAATCCGAACAGCTATGTTTCAAAATCCTTGGAGGCTATTATAGCTACAATGGGGCTGCTAAATCTGGAATGTGATGTTAAGCACTCCCACCTGAATGCAATGTGGTTATCAGGTATCGCTATACAGGACTCATTAAATAGTAAACAGAAAGCTGATGCCAAGGTATTTCAACCCTGCCACCCCAAGCAAGGTGTCTCCCATCACCTGATTGTAGCATTGTACTCTTTTCGTATTGAAAACCATTTTGTTGCTCCTGCTTCACACTCTGTCTGTTACAGTTTTACTTTTTTTTTTCTTGGGAGGGAAAGAAGTGCAGTTCCCCTTTTCATAGGAACATACTGAGAGTAGATCCATCCCAGTTTGCCAGTCTAAAGCCAACTAGTTTTCATCAGAGACGTCCAGCACCCTTCCGCTCCTGTGCTCCTCATGATTCTCCTGTTACTCAAGCAATATCCCCAATAAAGGTGAACACTCCCCCTCACTTGCTAGGTGCACTTGTGTGGTCTTGTGACATGGTCACAGTTTTCAGAGGGTAATCCAGATTTTCAAGGCAAGTAACAATGTTATCGACAGTAATTAACTCCTATTTCAGGAAACTTACTGACTTTCACAAAGCACAGACACCCAAGACTACTGCAAAAACATCTGAAAGTGGGGTTCAGATCTTAGCGTTGGCTGGGCCATTAATTCAATTTCCACTGAAAATAAAACTAAGAGCATTCCTAAACTAGGCTCTTGGGACCTATGGAAGATGTTGGAGATACATACTAGCCATCAGTCTTCTTCGCCAACTTCAGAACCAAAGAGGGAACATCTTTTGGGCAAATGTAAGCCCTCTATTACATGCTAAAGCTATGCTAAAGCTCATTTAAGTTGCTCTGGTGACTTTTTCTGGCCCAACATCATTCTAAGGCATGTTTGGTTTTTGTTTTCTTTTGCCCCCTATTTTGATATATTTAGTATTTTCAATTTTATATACAGAACCCATAGGGGATGTAAACATTTGCACTCAACTATGTGTGTGTGTGTGTGTGTGTGTGTGTGTGTGTGTGTGAGAGAGAGAGAGAGAGATGTACAGTGTTATAGAGATTGATAAGTTATAACATCAAAGCTATTATATACTGTCTCATGTCAGTGGGACCTGCCAAGACGTAGGATATATTAGGTAACAAGTGAACAGTCTGTTCTTAAAGTTCATGTGTAGGATGCAAGGAAATGGGCAAGTAAGAGGACCTAAGTTACATTGATAAGAGCAAATTTGTGATGGCGAGACCACTGGGTCAGAGCATCTCCAAAACAGACACTTATGACTTATCGCAGCACTACACATTTTGTTTTGATTTTCTTAAGAGGTTCTTTAGCCAAAAAAAGCATCTGTTGAATTAATTTTCCCTGATGACATGAATATACAATTTGGGCTCATATAGTAAAAGACAGGTTCAGGGAACAGGAGGAATTATTTTCACACATGAAATGCCACCACAAAATTCTGACCCTAACCCCAGTGACAATCTTTGGGATGTGCTAGAAAAGCCTATTAAGTGGTTTAGCTCTCCCAGTCTCGATACAAGATCTCTGAGAAGGATTTGCACAAATCTGGACTGAAATTAATGTTGTGACATTGCAAACTCTGGTTTCAAAAATGTAATAATTTAAAATTAAAATAGTTTTAGAAAAAAGTAATAATTTAAGGTATGTATCACTTCAAATAAGCAGAATTATCTGCCAACAGAAAAGGAAAGTTTAACTTACCAAGGCTTAAGATTATTAAGGACTAAAAGGCTTGAAGTGAAGGAGATGCTCTCATATAAAAACCTTTAATTTACGATATTTCATCTTGCTTAGATTTTACTTTTTTCAGTGAATACATGCTGTAATCAACCTAAAATTAGTCCAACCAAATTTTTTTGTGTGTATGTGAATTTCTGCAAATGTTTGTTTGTTTGTTTTAATGACTTTCATTTCTCTTTTCTTTTTGTAACTGCATAAATTTATCACCCAGGAGAACCTAGCTGCTGTTTACTCTCCCAGCAGTCCTTCTATCTACACCATCTATGAACCAGTGATTCGCCTAAAAGGTCAGGCAAAGCCTCCTGTCGCATTTCAAAGGCCCTTCACTGCTAAAGAATTGCAGAGTTTTGCGCTGGAGCCGCTGTCACTCAGACAGTTGCAGGCTTTGCAGCCCCTTGGACTCCACAGCTGTCTGCATAAGATTGGTGGCACTGGTGCATTCATCTTTCTCTTTGCTCGGGTAACTACTTTATGCAAATCCGCATGACATTACTTATGATTGAAAATATATTGCTTATGATCATTTGACATTCATATGTATATATATTTTTATACACATACACCCCTTTGGCTTTTAACCTATTTTGTTACATTACAGCCTGTAATTTAAATATTTTTTTATTCTGAATTTTATTTGTTGGATCTGCATAGTTGCAGTAAGTTGGTAAAGTGAAGTGAGAAATATATATAAACTAGAAGTTCTCTTAGGAAAGTGGAGTCCTGTGAGGGGCAGTTAATCCAAGTCTATATAGTCCGCTCGTATGCATTTTGTTTATCTCTTAAGGTCTGTTTATTCCTGCATGGAAGGTGGTGGCGACGATTGCGAGAAATCTAAAAACTGCCGCGCATGTTCTACCACCTAAATCGAGTCACCCATGGAATTCAGGGAGGGCCACTGAGCCCAACCAAAGTGGCGCTCTCAACCTTACTATATTCGTGCCGTCGATGCGCTACCACATAAATCGAGCCACTCATGGAATTCTGGGAGGGCCACTGAGCCCAACCAAATATTGGCTTTAGCATCCAGGTGGGAAAGCATAATTAGTGTTGCTGTTTCTGTTCTGGTGCAACCAATTACCTTTAGAAGTCACATAATTAGTGAAATGAAGTCCACTTGTGTGCGATCTAAGTGTCACATGATCTATCAGTATAAACACACCTTTTCTGAAAGGACTCAGAGGCTGCAACACCACTAAGCAAGAGGCATCACACCATGAAGACCAAGGAGCTCTCCAAACAAGTCAGGGACAAAGTTGTTGAGAAGTACAAGTCAGGGTTGGGTTATAAAAAATATCCAAATCTTTGATGATCCCCAGAGCACCATCAAATCCATCATCTTCAAATGGAAAAAACATGGTACCACAACAAACCAGCCAAGAGAGGGCCACTCACCAAAACTCACAGACTGGGCAAGGAGGGCATTAATCATAGAGGCAGCACAGAGACCAAAGGTAACCCTGAAGGAGCTTCAGAGTTCCACAGCAGAGACTGGTGTATCTATGCATGGGACCACAATAAGCAGTACACTCTATAGAGCTGGGCTTTATGGAAGAATGGTTAAAAAAAAGCCATTACTTAGTGTTAAATATAAGAAGGCACGTTTTGAGTTTGCCAAAAGGCATGTGGGCGACTCCCCAAATGTATGGAGGAAGGTACTCTGGTCAGATGACACTGAAATTTTACTTTTTGGCCACCAAAGGAAAACACTATGTCTGGCACAAACCCAACACATCCCATCACCCCAAGAACACCATCCCCATAGTGAAACATGGTGGTGGCAGCATCATGCTGTGGGGATGTTTTTCAGCAGCACGGACTGGGAAACTGATTCAAGTCAAGTGAAAGATGGATGGTGCTACATACAGGGATATTCTTGAGCAAAAACTGTTTCAGTCTGCCTGTGATTTGAGACTAGGATGGTGGTCAACCTTCCATCAGGACAATGACTCGAAGCATACTGCCAAAGCAACACTCAAGTGGTTTGAGGGAAACATTTAAATGTGTTGGAATGGCCTAGTCAAAGCCCAGTCCTCAATCCAATTGAGAATCTGTGGTCAGACTTGAAGATCACAAGTGGAAATTATCCAACATGAAGGAGCTGGAGCAGTTTTGCCTTGAGGAATGGGCAAAAATCCCAGAGACAAGATGTCGCACACTCATAGAATCTTATCCAAAGCGACTTGCAGCTGTAATTGTCGCAAAAGACATGACTCAAGTTTGAGTCCATGGCTCAGCGAGGGCGTTTTTGTGTGGAGTTTTTCTTACACGTGGGTTTCCTCCAGGTACTCTGGTATTCTCCTACAGTCCAGAGACATGCACATTAGGCTAATTGGCTGTTACAGAGTGTACTTAGGTGTGAGTATGAATGGGTGTGTGTTTGCCCTTAGCAAGTCGCCTTTAGCCTTGATTATGCTACGTAATCACCATGAAATTGTTTTGTTAAATTAACACAGCATAAAATTTATTTCTATCCAGATTTAGGTTAATTTTGACTAACATCGGTAAGGTTAATGTCAGGACTCTTTGGTGCTAATTCATGAGTGAAAGGGATTCCTCATGCTCCCTTTACCATTCTTTCACTATTTGAGCTTCAATTTTATATCCATGCCATAAGGTAAGAAAGAGCCCTTTGATGGGATCACCTGGTCATTCAGTACATTCAGGTGGTCAGCTGACTTCATAATTTGCTAAGCTTCGACCTGACCAATTAAAGCATCCATGCCATGGCAATTACATACTGTAAACAAGAATTAAGGTGTTCCAACAAACTATTAGAGTGCAAAACTGTTTTATTCGGGCGGTGTAATTGTAATTTAATAATTATTTATTCAGTTATATCAAAGGAAATACCACAATGTAAACAGAGGGCAGGCCAGTATGTGCGCACATAGCCATAAATAAGATAAGATCTAATTTTGATCTAATAAGATCTAGTCTTCTTCTTCTTCTTCTTCTTCTCCTCCTCATCCTCCTCCTTCTCATTGGGCCTCATTCACCAACTGTTCATACGCAAAATGTCACTTGTACACTCTTCTGGCAGTCACCAATATTTTTTTTTTTGGGATGTGTTCTTGGCTATGAACAGAATCTATGAAAACGAAAGAGCACTCCTGCGCACAAATACGTTGAAACTTTTTATACACTATGTGCATTAAAACATAGCATTTAAACTGTAATAGTTCTGTCCCATTACAGAAAAAGAAAAAATGGAACATAAAATATTGCAATTATGCCTTCAGTTTTAAAAGTTGATTGTTAGCCACTAAACAAATAGAGAAGATCAAAATGACAAAATATCTATCTATCCATCTGTTTAAATAATGTGCAGGTAAAGGTAATCTATTTAAGACCTATTTAAGTTTTCCCCCAGACACAGTGTGAGAAACATTACGTCTGAATATGGATTCACCTTCCTTTAGCCTAATTCTGTATATTATGATTGGTGATTAGAGTGAATGGTGAAGTTATAGTCACGTTTTAGGAAGGTTGAGATTGTAACCTCAATTGTCGTTTTTTTCTGTCCTGTTTCTCTCTCTTCTGTCACTCTCACTCAGGCAGTGGAGCTAAGTAATTGTGAGAGGACTCAGGCATTGGCACTGCAGATTTTGTTGATGCTAGTCAAGCACAATCAGCATCGCATGCATGAGATGGAGTGTTGCCATGGGTACTCCATGATCCACCAAGTGCTCATGACAACCAAGTGCCTAGTGGGATATCATATTCTTAAGGTGTTAATACATTAAACCATTATAATTTCAGGAAATTATTATTTAATAATTAATTTTGTCAGCAAATATTTTATAGGCATATGATCAGAGCAACTGCTAGTTCAGATTAAACAGAGCTGCCTGCTACTTTTTTAAAAAATATGTGTGCATCTGTGTTGAATATTTTCTGATTTCTGTTTTAAGTTTCTCTTGCCTTTCATACAGTCTATTCCATCAACTAAAACTTTAAAACATATTCAAATTACCATTTAACAGTCAGTTAGTTTATATTAGTCGTGACTGGAGCTCCCCTACTCTCCTTTATAAAGCTCATTCTGTTCATGGATATACCCAGACCTGTCTAGGATTGAACCTAAATTTTTTTAATTTATGTGGGTGTGTGTTGTAAGTGAGCTTATATGATTTCCACATGTAGACATTTGCTTAATGTCCATGTTCATGTAGACTCTGTTGGATGGCTGCTGTAGTAGCTCTATCCTGATAGTAAAGGAGGATGGTCAGTGGCATCTGGACACAGAGTCCACAGCTGTGGTGCAGGACCTGAGATTGCTCTCTGAAATACTACTGGACTGGAAAATATGGGCAAAAGCTCAGGTAGTATGCTGAAACACATTTCATATGTGTTTACATGCAAAAGTAATGACATTTCCTACAGACGTACTTAATATTGCATATTATTTGACGTGTTTTTTGTTTTGCTTAGAGTGGAGTGTGGGAGGCTCTTTTGGCTGTATTAGAGATTCTTATCAGGGAGCATCATCCTCAGCAGGCATTCAATATTCAGCAGCTACTCAGAGCGCAAGTCGTGCACCGCTTTCTGCTAACCTGCCAAGTGCTCCAGGCAAGACCCCATCCTCTCAGATGCAACCTCTATTTACATTTTCTGTAAGAAATTGAACTGTTTGCTTAATTTTTTTTTTTTTTTCATTTTGACAGGAGAATCAGGATGAACACTTTGACTCTGTTCCACGGGGAGTATGCCTGTCATTCATTAAAATAATTCAGGAAGTGCTTGGTTCGCCCCCTGACCTGGATCTACTGCATTTGCTCTACAACTTCCTGTTGGCTGTGCATCCACCTACTAACACCTATGTGTGCCACACTCCATCCAGCTTTTACTTCTTTCTACATATTGGTGAGAAGATTTATGTAAATAGATATAAAATAAGGATTTTAAGAAGAAAATGGATAAAATGTATAAAACATTTCTAAAATTATAGGTCGCTAAATCAAATATCAAATCTCCCTAGTACACTATTTTTTTTTAATTCAATTCAGTTCGATTTGTATAACACTTTTTACAACTGACATTGTCACAAAGCATTTTTACATAGCAAAAACAAATTTGCTAAAAATAAATAAATAAAATAAAATAAAATAAAATAAAATAAAAATAAAAAAAGTAAAATTTCTTCTACAAATTCACAAGAACCAGACTCAAAAGAGATGCCCATCCTCATTTGGGTGCAACCAGATACAAATACAAACCATGTACCAGGAACTTCACTATAGTTTAACATGAAGTCTAGCTGGTCATCTTATAGCTGTAATGGTAATTATAGTCCTAAATAATTTTAGTAAAAGAGTTTAAATTACCAGCAGTGGAAAGACATCTTTACAGTTTCTGGACCATATGGATTTAGGTCCATATGGATCAGCATCAGCAGGAGCGAAGGGCTTCTAAGATGAGAATCTCAACTAGTAGTTGCACATCAGGACGGATCACAGGATTCAGAAAGCTGAAGGATCAGGATCACTCAGAAGTAGCATGTATACCTCAACAAAACACACAGAGAGAGAGAGAGAGAGAGAGAGGTTGTTAGGTATGCTCATAACAGTGAGTAACAGTGGGTAAACTCAATATACTAAATAGCTTAACTATATGTGTGGTTTATATAATATACAACACATCAAACTAACCTGTGGACATTATTGTTACATCAGTAAACAGTCTTCATGCATGACAACAAAATTTACATGTAGTCCTTTGGCTGTTTCTGGGATGAAAGATTTTGTTGGCATATTTGTGACATTTGACAGATGCTTTTATCCAGAGTGACTTACATAAATGCTTTTAAAAGTCTTAATCAGTCATAACTTTCTGATACTGGTTCACTAGGACACATGGTAAGAATAACATCAGTCTACAAACATTGCTGGCATGTATTTTTAAAAAATAATGAAGTATATGAAGAAATCCAAGTCCTTCATAAAGTAGGTCACCATCTAGGGGAAGTTAATTTCCCCACTTAGGTGCCAAAACAAGAGTTAGATGTGTTCTTTGTACCTGGACTAGCCAAGCAGTGCTGGAGGATCGGTAAGTGCAGGGTTTACCCCAGAGTGCTTGTTGTCTTAATGGGTCATATGTATTTCGTTTTTTTTCAAAGCTAAAACTTGAATGATGCTGTCTTTTCAGTTTCCTCTGTGTCAGTCAAGAAACTAAACACAGGGTCTGAATACTTTTATGTACATTTGCACTGTCTGATGGTTATTACAGTGCATGGCTTTGACCAGCAACAGGCATGGCCTCTAAAGAATCACCATATGTCTCATAGTGTTGTGGCCAGTATATAGTTTCACTGACATCCACAAAATTTTGTAGGTATGTGGGGCTCACTAAGACAGAGTTTTATAAAGTGCATTGCCTTGGCAGTGAGGTTGTTTGCATTGTGTACATTTTGACGTAATACGTTTTAACAGAATGACCTTATGGTATGGTATGGTAGCACCACCATCTGGGGTAAGTCTGTCATCAGGCCGGTTCTTATCCCCAGTTTCTGTAGCGTGAAGCGACACACTACGATGGGACGCTAGTCCATAGCAGGTTACCTTCCCAGTATTTTTACTGGTACCCATTTATACTGCTGAGTGGACAGAGGCACACTTGTGGTTAAGATCTTGCCAAGGGGTCTTAGCATGGTGGGGGTTCGACGGGGATTCGAACCCATGATCTCTTGATCGTGAGCCCGGCACCCTAACCTCTACACCACTGGCCCCATTACATGACCCCCATCTGGCAATACAAAAAATTATTATTATTTTTTTCATTCATTCATCGGATATATTGATCCCTATGCAGGAATACATGATGTTAAGAGGTTGCTAAAGTTAAATTGCAAATGGATTTTTTTATATCTTTCACAAAGTTGAAATGGCAACACCTTATATTTATATACATTGTGGTAGCAATGACCAACAGGAAGTGATTTATTTTGAACTTTCTGCATTTTGACACATGTATTCCATGTACATGTACTCCTCCTAAATTTATTTTTTTATATTTATTGGATTCATTTAGATTTGTTATACATGACATATCAACATGTTGCTGATATTGAACTGCAAAGTATTTCTGATATCTTTGCATGACATTAAAATGGCTCATAACTTCTTAATGCCCTCCATACACATGTCCTCCAGAGCATCCAGCAGAATTCAGCCTAAGCTTGGTGTCTCAGTTTGGTGTCTCACATGGCCTGATCCATGTCTATGGCTTGGAGGGGGACCCATATGTATATATGTATGTGTGAGTGTTTAAAATACATTTCTTATGTTATGGGCTGTTAGGTGTGGAGTGAGTAGTCCATTCCAGCTATGGGTGCCCAGAACACTGATTGGAAAAGACAAATCTCTAACAGAGAAATGGCTTGACATTGTCTTGTCCACATATACTTTGTTTTATTCTATTCCAAATTAAATATAAATATATGCCTATATATGCCTATATATATATATATAGGTATATAAGTCCCTTACACCTCATTCTCACCATTTTATTTTACTGATATATAAACTTCTGTCTCAGATGGTAAGCTGTACCAGGAGAAAGTTCAGTCCATTATGTGTCTACGTCAGTCCAGCAGTGAAGGAAAGTCCACCTGCAGCTCTGTGCTCTCACTCTCTCCAGCTCCATTCACTGAGATACAAACCGAAGGTAATACACTTGAAATACCACCTGAGCTGAGGTCTCATTTTATATGTGTATATCATTTTGCTCAACATAAGTAAAAAGAGATGATAACCAGTGTAGACGCAACCCGATGTTATTTAATTATAATTTGATTAAAGAGTCAAGAAATAGACTGGCATCAGTTTAAATATTCTCCACTTGTTATCACGGGTTACCATTAGAAAAAAAAAAGACATTAGACTGCTGTTTGATTAAAACTTTCAGATGATGCAGCTCTACATGAGCATTATGGATTGGCATCCTGTCTGGTCTAGCATAACCACAACGTTCTACTTCTGTCATGGAAAGGTTTCCAGTTTGATAGTATGCAGTAAAAATGAATGTGTTCATGAGCAAGAAAAAACTTTTGGACTCCTGGCGGAGATGCCATAGAATGTCATTCTGAATGTCCAGGTACCCTACATTAAATGCACTGGGTCATAAACATCTATGTATACAATCAGCCATAACGTTCTTAGCATTATGACCACAGACGCTGAATTGAGTAACATTGATTATCTGGTTGAAGTCATACCTACCAAGGAGTGGGCCGCAGTAGATACAAAGTGAACAATCAGTTCTCAAAGTTGATTTTTTATTTTTTTTTGGATGGAGGACAAATGATTGGGTGTACGGAATCTGAGTGACTTTGACAAGGACCACATTGTGTTTCTAAATGACTGGGTGTGTTCATCTCCAAAACGGCAGGTGTTGTAGGGTGTTCCATATCTACCGAAGGTGGTCCAAGGATGGATTGTTAGTGAACAGGCAAAGGTGTCATGGGTTCCCAAGGCTCAGTGATGTGTGCAAGGCTCAGCACATCTGGTCTAATCCCACAGAAGAGCTACTGAAGCACAAACTGCTGAAACTGTTAATCCTAACTATGATAGAAAGAATTCAGAACACACTGTATGTTGCATCTCCTTGTGGTATGCAGCTGTCTAGCCAGTGAGGTGGTGTTAATATTATGGCTGATCAGTGTATATTTCTATTCTTAAAGCCATGCATAATTAAGTTTATATTGTCAATTCCAGCAGTAAATGAAGTTATAGATGCATGCTTTGGAAAAGATCGAGTTTGTCCGGTATATGACATAGTCAAATATATAACTCAAATCTCATACAACAGGCACCTGCCTTTCTCTCCAGGTCCTGAAGGGTACACATTAATTCACATCCTAACTATTATAATCATTACTCCTTATTCTTCTTAAACCTTTGCAGCCTGTATGGGGCAGCATGCTTCTCGCAAAGCTTCTCCCAGGCCACGTGAACTAAATGAGGCTTCCTCCTTGACTGCACAGCATGTACTTGACACCAGGGAGATGCTGAAAGGTGTAGAGGAGCAGCTCCTAAACAGCTGTGAATCAGCCAAAACAATCTGTGATTCCCAGGACGTAGATCAGGAGGTTCCTCACAGATCCTCCGTCAGCATAGTAGAAGAACGGGAACCTCAGATAGAACAGGAGGGCAGTGTCAGCACTGATTCTGCTGGAGAAGAGGCTCTGCGAAGGCCTGACAGTCTAAAGGGCATCCAGTCCTTTCACAGGAGCCACAGTGACCTTGCTAGTCTGGGTTTGGCCTTTCCAGCACAAAACAGTTCTATGGTCTTTGCTCGCTTGCCGAGCATAACCGATCACACCACCCATCATGATGACATGGAGAGTTACACCTACTCTCCTGGATATGATCGGACACACAGCAAGACTAGTGACAGGTATACATTATTTTACCTTTTTTCTAAGTTGTGCACACTACATTCAGTATTTAAATTTTTTTTATTATTATTAGCCATAACCCTGGTTGTTGAAATGTAGTCCATAATTATGAACTTTTCATATAATTACAAGCAGCCTTTTTATTCGTCTTTTTCTCTGTATTTTCTTTTTGCAACTGTTATTTTTTATTTATTTTTTTTAAGGTCCGGTACAGAGGACTGTGTGGTTCTGATCTGCTGTGGGCTTTATGATCTTCTCAGAAGTGTCTTGCTACTGCTGCCAGATCTTATGTTGGAGGAGGTGATGGATAAACTGGTCCACCCTGAAGCCCTTATTGTCTTAGTTAACCACCCATCTCCTTTTATTCAACAAGGGGTCATTAAGGTACTTAAAATGTGTAACTTTGATTCACTCTTTATTATTAAATCTTTCAGAAGTTGATGCGATAAAAACTTGAGTTGAGGGGTTGAAGAGGGTGAGTGGGGTGTTCATGGGGCTAGTGGACACAGGACAGGGAGTTAGTTTTTATGTTCTTTTATTATTTATTCATAAAGTGCTTTGGCTTTAATTTTCAGTACATTGTAAAATTATGCTGACTTTACATTTATGTAGATATATTTAAACATATTACTCTCCAAAGTTTTGATCTTTGAAGAGAATTTATTTACAAGTAATAATTAGAGTTGTACCAATACTGGAAATAGCAAAAAATGGCGGATTGGTATTGGCAAGTACCCCAGCCTATGCACTGATCCAAAAAGTATATGATAATTCTTTGGTTTTACACAAAATCCAGGAAATCAGTTCTTCTCCTCTGCTGCAAAAATGTGTCTATAATAAATAAAAATAAATAAATAAAATTTATCTAAAATAAATAATCTTGCCAGCTGCTGTTTATAGCAGCAAAGAAGAACTGACTTCCAGTTGTGAGACACTAGCAACAGTTGGCATAATGTCTGCAAGTTGGAAAGATTTTACTTTGGAGAGGCCCAATAATAAAACAGGTATGTGCATGTTATGCAAGATTACAGTTTTGAGGGGTAGCTCTGAGCAGCACCAGCTCCTTCATTTGCCTTTATTGTGGAAGCATATATAATGTATAATATTATATAATATTGCATACTCCACACAAAGTGGTGCCTGAGCTGGTGTTATGAACACTTTTTCAAAGAGCCACGTAAAAGGACCCATGAATGTTTAGAATTGACTGGCAAACATCTGTCCAATCAGGTGTTGAACTCTCCCTGTGGTAATGTTCTGGGCAGCCTGTGGTCTGTAGGTATTTGAAAGTTGCCAAGTTTTAATCTTGTATATTAAAATTATGTAAACTCAAGGATGCACAAATTTTTATGTGAGTTAAACATTAAAATTTGCAGAAGAATGAACTTCCTATTGATAGTAAATGTGAACTGATTCTTTTTATCTTTGTAAAAGTTATCATGTAGTTGATATTAAAAACTGTGAAAAGAATAAAACTCGGTTGGGTTGGGGGGGTTGTCAAGGGATCAACGCTTTTGATGTACCCTGTGTTTTTGTAGTTTTTATAGAGTTTAGACAAAGTTTAACACAGGAGTTATAAGTAGGAAATTGCTATTGGTACATCAAATCGTTGTTCAATAAGAATTTTCTTGTACCAGTTGTTTCCTGGGAGCTTGATCATCCTAAGATACAAAACAATATAACATTTCTTTAGGTAAGATAACAGTTGACCTAAAAACACTCTTTGCACTATGTGTTATATGGTGCTTTTAAGCGTTTAGGGTAGGATAAGTCAGACAAAAACTGTACATTTTTGAGCCCCTTTTAGTCGGAGAGGGGAGGCTTTAAATGCAGTCTTCCAAAGAAATTTTGGGGATGATATCAACCAAATATCTAAGGATGAAATTATTTCATATTATTTTTGCATGGCTGGAATAATCCTACATATTTTTATGTTGTATTTACTTGGCATGGCTTAGTTACTTCAACATAAATGTTCTGGTCTCTTTCCAATACACACAGCTGCTGGATGCATACTTTAGCCGAGCCCGAAAGGAACAAAAAGAGAAGTTCATAAGAAACCATGGCTTTTCTCTGTTGGCTAATCAGCTGTATCTGCACCAGGGCACTCAGGGTGTGTTAGAGTGTTTTTTAGGGATGCTGTTCGGCCGGACTGTAAGCTTAGAGGAGGAGTAAGTATTTTACATGCAATTCTTTATTACCACTTTATTCTAATCTTAGTCCCTAAAACAAAGTATGTGTTTAAAGTTATCTCTCTCATCACACTCCTGAAACATACAAAAAAAAAAAAAACTTTTTTTTTTTTTTTTTTTTTTTTAAAGGTTTTTGATTTTTTTTTTTTTGGGTCTTTCCTGACATAGCCTTGACCTAGAGGACATGGAAAGTGTGTCTCCATTCAGAAAGCGATCTGTGGTGCCCATACTGGGGCTTTTGGAAAACTCTTTGTATGAAAACTCGCTGGTCCACAATTCCTTGTGTGTGCTACTGCAGCTGCTAAATGCTTGTCCAAAAGTCACTGATATACTCCTGGACCATGGTCTCCTCTATGTACTCATCAACACCCTGTCCACGCTCAATGGACTAGAGAATGGGTAATTATAATTATTAATTATTATTGCATATAAAAGTGCACATGGGATGCCCTTGCTTTCTGATTTGGAGCGCTTTTGTAAGAAGGGGTGGGAAAAGAAGTTAAGATATGCCTTACTGAAACTCCTACCCAAAGACTGAATGCTGTCATAAAAATATGTGTCAATTCAACAAAGTATCATGTATATAAAATGTGTGTATACACCCCCCCCAACACACACACACACACACACACACACACACACACATACACACACACACATGCCCTCGCCCAGAGTCGGCTGAGATGGGCGCCAGCCTCCCCGCGACCCTAATTAGGATTAAGCGGTTCAGAAAATGACATGACACATGACATGACATATTAGCAAGTTAGTAAAAAAAAAAAAATACACTTTAGATTTCCATAAATTAGTTTTCCATCACATTGGTTCTCAAACATTTTACCTGGTAAAATAAAGTTTAAAAAATATATATATATATTTATATATGTAGTGTGTGTGTGTGTGTGTGTGTGTGTGTGTATGTATATAAGTTCTCCCCTAAAAGGTTATTGTCTTTTTTAGTTGAATTCTGAAATAAATTATTTTTAACATTTTAACAAATACCTTGCATTTTAACCGGGTTGTGTAGACTTACACGTAGTTACCGTCTGGAGGTCATATCACTTCTTTGAGAAGATGAAACGTGTGTGTCTCTGGTGATGTGCAAGAGAAGTAGCCTGACTTGGGCACTCGGGTTAATTTTTTTTTTCTTTTTGAATTAAAATTCTGCATGTAAGTGTCATGTTTGCATTCCCCTTACAGGATTCCTCAAAATGAATACAGACTTATTGTATGTGACATACAGCAGTTGCTAGTGGCAGTGACCATCCATGCCTGCAGCTCATCTGGCTCCCAGTACTTTCGCATCATTGAAGATCTCATCACCTTGTTGGGTTTTATGCAGGGCAGCAAAATATATTGCACCCAGGGTAAATAACCCTTTTCATTAAACATTAAAGTACTTTAATGATTGCAATAATAATAACAAATTAAAAAACTACTACTTTTCTGTCAATTAGAAATGGCTAGGGCATTGCAGTTCCGTGTCCTCCTTTCAGCCATTGACTTCATTAAAACAACAGCCAATCAGAAGCTGAGCACCTCTCTCCAGGCTTCTGCCTCTCTACAGCGCACTGTCCATCAGAAGCGCAAAAGCATTGCAGGTGAGAACCACCCATACAGTTTTGACTTGATCTGTAAATGCACAGTAGAATGGTTTGATATTAGGGTTATGCTCTTTATGCTCAGTAAAATTTATGAAGTGTATGCTTCATGAAACTATTCTGAGTTTCCCAACCATTAGCTACTAATGGGAGAAACCCAGCATGCTTATATAAATACAGTTTACCCAACTTTGCTCTATGGGGCTAAAAAAAAAAGTTTGGAAAAGTGGACTGAGTGGTGTCCTCAAAGATAAAGATCGAAACCAATATCAGTATGATAACCATGAGTTACTTAAAATGTTTTAACCTTAACTGCTCCCAAGGTTCAGTGGGCCCGAAAGACTCCATAATTCCTCATATACCTCGGCAGCACTACTGCTCCTATGGCCAGATACCCTCTGTATTCAGCTTCCTATCCCTGGATAGCCCTCTTCCTTCCCCAACTGAATTTTCCTTCTGTTTAATTCCCTCTGGAACAGGTAGCCTTTTAATCCATTTTTGTCCTAATAGACAATGCCATCTTGTCTCATATTTCTGGCTCTCTATGCTGTGGACTGAAGGTCCTTTTTCACTGATGCTGTGGTTGTTACAGAGCCAGTTCCATGCTTTTCCACTGATAACGAATTGTTTCAAGCCATGCACTCACACAGCAGTAACATGATGCAACGAAGCATCCAGATTCAGTTTTCAGTGAGAGCTAGCAATTTCTTGTGAAAGTAGCTGAAGTGATCGTTAGTGATACAAAGTGAATGGGGTGATTGAATCAAAGTTTTGTGAATTTTATGCAAATGAAAAAAAAAAAGCAAACCAAAAAATGCAAATTTGGTAACTACTAGACAAGATGCTGTGTTTAGGGTTGTACTGACAGATAATAATTCATCTGTAATTAAAACGATGGTTTTATATTATGCTCTGTAGTGAGATAATGTTAATATCGAAATAGTCTAATGACAAGTGAGATAATGGCAGTAAACTAAAGACAAGACAACTTGGAATTTAAGCGGCAGCATGAAACCATTTTCAGTGTGAGTGCAGAGTTGATTTGTAAGTCTGGTTCCAACACTACTGGTCTTGAACCAGGAACTATTAAATGAGAGACTTGGTTCAGGAGTATTTATCCAAAGAACTTACAGTTAAGGGTAAATTAAGGTAAATTGACGTCTGCCATTAAAATAAACAGGAATAGTGCTTGATGCACAGTATTTAAAATACAAATGTGTGAACCTGAGTCAGTGGTCTAGAATTCTTGAAGAAGAGTCAAAGACAAACTTCTCACTACCTGATTGATGGTTTGGTTTCTAAATTAGTGGAAACATGAACTAGCCTTCAAATGACAACCTTTCAGTGGAAACAACTTGCTTAACTGCATGATTGCTTGTACTTTGCCCAGTAAATGAAGAGATTACTGGTGCCTCAGTATGTGATCAGTTTATTTTTATTATTTTTCTAACTGAATGCCACAGAAGAGGCATTAACCTCCTCTTCTCCTCCTATATGGCTTTCATGTTTTGGTTTTGAGAAAGATATGCACATAATATAATCCTGCATTCATGGCAACTTATTTAATAATTATAATATAATTTAATAATTATGTAATTGGTAATTTGTAAGTTGTAATAGTGTAATTTCCCATTTTGGCATTTTCAGTGGGGTTGGGGGCTCTTCCATGAAATTATGTCTTTTTTTTGTACTGTCAGAGAATTTAATGTTAATAAAAAGCTATTTGAGCCACATTTATATAGTGCAGGGCTAAGTATTTACTTTTCTTTTTATGTACTGTTTTACTGGAGGGAAGTTCAAACATTCGTATACAACATTTTGGTCTGAAACTGTAGTTTAAGCAACAATAACAGACCACATAGAGTGGTTTGGTGCCAAGGTATCCATCAGAAATCAGTAGCATCAGTAAAAAACCATTTGACTAATGTTAGTTGTGACTCTAATGTTGATTTCCTTCTCAAAACAGCAGTATGTATGCTAAATATGTTACTAACCCCATTTCCATGAATTTTTCAAAATGCAATAAAAACCAAGGTCTGTGATTTGTTAATTCACATTAACCTTCGTTAACTGAAAAGTATACAAAGAAAAGATCCTCAGTATTTTTACTGACCAACATAATTGTAATTTGTTTTAGAATTTGATGCTTGCAACACATTCAACAAAGTTGGGACAGAATTAAAATAAGATTGGAAAGTTGACAGACTTTCAAGTAACAGTCCTAATGTATTTGGTAGCCTGTAAGGTATCATGATTGGGTATAAAATTTGGATTCACCCATTTTCTTCTTTGCAAGCTAAGGTGTGTTGTGGCTCACCCCTTTGACCCTTTTGTGCCAAATCCCTTTGTTTTTTTTTTAGTAACCTACATGAACATTTGTTAATGCAAGATGGTGGAGAATTTATGCCCTACATAATATTGTGAAAAGATTTAGGAAATTCAGGCACATTTCATTACATAAAGTGCAAGGCCAAACACCACTGTTGGATTGTGCATGACCTTCAAGTTGTAAGAAACTGTCGAGTAACTGTGACAAATAAAGCCACAATGTCTTTGTGACAAAATCGTTGTCATTTAACACTGTTCACTGCTGAATCCAGAACTACAACCTGAAACTGTATTAGGCAAGGAAGAAGCCATACATCAATTCTATGAGCACCAATACACTATTTTGTGGCAGTGGGGCTTAATACAGGCTTTTTTGGGAAAAAAATAAATAAATGGATCATCTGGAGCATGTATCCGAAGACCTATTTTCAGGAAGAACTGAATGAAGTATCTGAAATGCTTCATCATTTGATGTCAAAGTCTCTAAATGTATTTTAAGTATTGAGAAAACAACATTACAAAGTAGTAAAAGCCTTAATGTCCCAACATTTTTTGAAATTTGTTGCAAGAAATGGCGTCTAAATAAGCTGATGGCATTTATTGGTTGCTTGCATTGAATTACAGATAACACTTTGTCTCAAATGCAGCATATGTAACTATACAAATGTTTGGATTTTCCAAATATTTGGTAGATTGTCTGAAAAATGAATGTTCTTTACTTTTTTTTTCACTGCTGAAATTCATTAGATTTACCATGTGTATTGTGTTTGTGTATGGCTCAGGCCATCATAAATTGTCCTCAGTTCAATCAGATTCATTGCTGATGCGAATGCGATCTGTGGCCAATGATGAGCTTACCCAAATGATGCAACGGCGAATGAGCCAGGAAAACCCCATCAGAGCCAGCGAGACTGAGTTTATTCAGAGGCTGCAGAGACTTGTAGTGCTGGCTGTCAACAGAATCATATACTACGGTAACTCTTCAAATAGACATCTAATTTATTCTTACAATCTATTATGTATGTCCAGAAAATATTTGTACTCTGTCTTTCATATTTGTGAGGATAATATGGACATTCAATAGCATGCGTAAGTTTCTGTAAGTTAATGTCTTCAGTGGGTATTCTTAAACACGCAGAATGATTTGATTATAATAAATTATGGCTAATTCACTAAATAAAAACGATAGATTATGATTATTGAGCCAATACAACAGGTGAAGAATTGTTAGAAATGTTTTAATATACAAACACAATTACATGCTTATTTAAATAATTTAAATATCTAACATAATATTTTGAATAAGTGAAATTATTTATCATTTTGTAATAATATGTGTAACTTATCTGTTGATGCTTAAAGCCCCTTTCACACATACATGTTCTAGCCACCGCGAACACCACACTCTTTCCACACTGCACATCACTCTTTGCATTTCAAACTGTTGCTAGATATCACAGCAATCATATCATTTAAAATGAATTAAGGAGCTAATCATGGAGCGTAGAAAATGAATAACCATGATTAATTGGCATATATTCAAGAAATAACTGTAAGCAAAAATACGTATTTATTGTTAAAGCAGCAGCAAATATTTTATTCTATATTCTCCTCAGCATCACAGATATTATCTGCAAATCTTCCTGTTTCAGTTTGTGTGTGTGATTTTTTTTTTTTTTTTTTTTTTTTTTTTTTTTTAGCACAACCCATTTTCATTTATTCAGTTTGTATTTTCCCTTTTTTATAATAATCTCCATTCTCTTTGACTGCTGCGTCTTCTTCTAAAACCCAGCACTATGACAAATTATAGTTTATTAAAGCCTTTCTACGTGGTAACGCTACATGGATAAATAAATATAAAAATAAGCATAATATTCTGTCTAATTAAATCATCATTCATCTGATTAAACCACTGAGTCTTGCATGTTTCCATAAAGGGACACTGTTTTAAGGTAAATAGACATACATTTCAAAACTTATACAGTTTCATTGCATTCTGATGAGAAGAATGTTTCAATGTCCAAAAATTACCGCTGGGCACCTGTGACATCTAGCAGGTGACAAGTTTGTCTCAATACATACATGGTACTCAAAATGTACAAAGGACATACACATTATAGTGAGTATGATACCATGCACTATCTAGTCGTATGTCAAACAAACTGAAAGTATGATGAAAGTATAAAGAGTGTACTTCAGCAGTGACCATTTGTAATATCCGCAGCGTGAAATGTGGCCAAACCTACGACCAAACATGAATGTGTGAAAGGGGCTTTAATGGTTATACAAATGGAAACTGAACTGGTAAAAAGGTTAATGAGTTGAGTCCATATTCAACTACATGTTACTGAATATGTCACTGATTAATTTGCTTTTTGTGCATACCTTATTACTCCGCAGACAACAGTAAGGATTTCCTTGACCTACTAAACATTCCAGAGTCACCTGATCACATAGTGAGCACACCCTTACATGCTGAGCAAATTTCAGGGGAGAATAGCAACACAAATCCTGCTCCTTTTCCACATGCTGATATGAGATGTTTCCAGAAAGACCTTCTCAAGCTTATGATGGAGGGCCTACATATTGGTCTGGTTAGTAGCACTGATACGTATCATACATATATTCAATACATCTATTCCCATGAAGTGCATGCTTATTTCAGGAGAAGAGTGCCATCATTTGCACAAGCTACAAGAGCGTTGCTTAATAGTGTAGTTGGCTGTCTTGTTGCCAATCCAGATCTGTCACACAAGAATAGACAAGATTCCAGTTGGAAAAATACAACAGTTAGTATCCCAAGTTCCCAATTAAAAAAGAAGGGTAATTAACAAGAAAGGTCATGTAACGCAGTGGTAAAGGTGCCTCTGTCCCTGACTTGCAGGCATCGAATTCTAAATGTGTTTATATTTACAAAATAAGTTTAAGATGGTGAGTAAAAATTTATAAAAAATAATTTCTTTGTACTTTTGTCCAAGTGAAAGTCCGATTAAGTAACAAATCAACGATTTGTGTTTTTATTGCATTATTGAAAAAAATTTAAATTTTTCTGGAATTGGGGTTAGTAGTTCAATGCAATCATTAACCTGATGCTGTTATGCTAAAGCCCTTTTATCAGATATGATTACACATACATTGGGCCAGAACAGTGTGTTCAACACAGTGGCTCTGATAGCATTTTTCTCCCTCAGGGTAGTACTGGACACAGCGGAACCCCACAACAACAATGGTGTCGCATCCTCTGGTCCTGTAGGGATACATTCCGGATTCAAATTGGTCGAATGTTGGTGCACACACTCAGCCCTGCACTTCCTCTGGAGGACAGAAAGAAAGCACTTGAGTTTGTCCATGAACAAAATCATCCTGACATCCTCAGAGAAATCCTCAGCCCTGGGCTTGAGGTGACCTGTCACAGTCAGAGCACACATTTCTTTTTTTCTTTTTTTTCTTTTTTTTTGTTCAAGTGTTATAGGACATTAGTGTTAGTAGTAGAGACAGTATTTAGGAGTAATAGTAGCATTACTAGTCTTAGAACTGTTGCTAATAATAACAGTACTAATAGTATTAATACAATACAGTATATACCATCCTGCCATATTCTGAATGAAGGATTTATATTAAGGAATTATTCAGTAATTTCTAATGAGTATGTAAAAAAAAAATCATAATTTTATTCCCCTTCCTTTTCCTTGGCTGCTCCCATTAGGGGTCGCCACAGTGGGCCATCCTTCCCCATTTCACTCTGTCCTCTGCAACCCTCTTTGTCACACCAATCACCTGCATGTCCTCCCTCACCACATTTAGAAATCTCCTCTTTGGCCTTCCTTTTCTCTTCCTACCAGGCTGTTCCATCCTCAACATTTTTCTACCAATATACCCTTCATCCCTCTTCTGCACCTGACCAAACCTCCTCATTCTGGCCTTTCTCACTTTATCCTCAAACACTTCTACCTGTTCTGTACCTCTAACATATTAATTTCTAATTCTGTCCTTTCTTGTACCTCTCAGAGAAAATCTTCAACTCTGCAACTTCCAGCAAACACCCCCTGACCCCAGCCAAATTTACACTAGATACTGTCTGCAGTGTAAATTTGAAGTCCTCTCCCATTTTTTTCTGACTAAGGGATTGCAGTATTTATTCCAAATCTGTTTTTATTTATTCTTGTTGATCCACTTTATTATATGCAGCATATATGTACATTTGTATGTATAACTTTTTATTGAATTTTATTGTTTAACAGCATGGACCCAAACTGGCACTCTATCTGTACGAGATGCTTCATGACCACAAAGAGAGCCTCACTAAGGAAGAACAAGCAGCTGCTAACACTTTCATGACATCCCTGAAGCTGTGTGGCTATCGCTTCATCCCTCCATCTGCACCACCCAAACCAGACTTACTCAACGCTATCAAAGAAGTAGGCCACTTCAGCAGATCTCAAAGTGTAGAGCTGTGCTAACATAAAATTAAATTCATCATCTTTAACTTGAACCTTTTACAAAATGCAAAGGATAAAGCAAGCATGTACCCATATAGCCAAAAGTATGTGTCCCCTATTAAACTTCCAATGCATAATATGGTATATGTCTAATCTTTGCTACTGCCTCCAGTATTCTAGGGAGGATTTATAATACATTTTGCACTGTGTATGTGAGGATTTCTGGCCATTCAGTTACAAGAGTATAGGTAAGCTCATACCAAAATATGAGACAAGCACTTCAGATTGTTCAGAAGGTTTTTAAGCCCCGATTTTATGCCCGTGATTTTTTTGAGTTGGCGGCTGTCAGTGATGATCTGTGATGATCATCAGTGGTTGGCAACCATTTTTGACCGTCTTCATTGTAGTTGGCGACCATATCCCCAACTATGGTTGAGACTTTGTTGGCTACAATCAGCGCCCGTAGTCTTGGTTCCGTCACCATACGATGCTCAGATGAAAATCACTGAAGGTCAGCAACTAGGTCTGAGACTGTCTAAAACTAAGTTCCCAACTATCTGCAACTATCTGTGATTGACCACAACGGTCTCAGACTGTCTGCAATATAATCACAGATAGTTGGTGACAGTCAACGATTAGTAGATAATCGTGTTTAATTGTCGATAATTTAGAAACAGGTCTCAAAAAGCGGGACAGTTGTCCACAACGGGTGAATTCCTCGCCGACAGTCAGCGATATGGTCAACAATATCGGTCACAGACCCCTCATGCTCGTTCCCGACCTAAAAACCGATCAGATCTTGGGCATTACTTTGGCAAACCATCTTTTTATGGACCTTTCTTTGTGCACAGTACATTATCATACTGAAATAGTGTTAGCTTTTAACTTTTGATTTTTCAGAACAGTGAATATTAGAAACGAAAAGATGTGACTGCACTGCAGTTCTGACAAAGAAAATCCCAAGGTTTAAGAATCTTGGTAAAAAAAAAAAAATCTTGGATTTTGATACCACTCCCATGCCCAGAGATTTGCCTCATCTGGCCTGTGAGAAAATGGAGCACTGCAAGCCGGCATGTGGTCAACAATTTTTCCAGGGTTTGTATACCCAGACATTCATTGGGGTAAAGCAGCACAGGCTTGGTCAGTTCAAAGAAAGATCATGAAGCAAAATGTGTGGTCTTCAGTAGAGACATGACTAGTTAAAATGCTTTTGCAGTCATAAAACAAAGTTTTTTTTGTTGCTACAGTCCCTCAAAACACCATTTAGATTAGAACTTTAATTATTTCCAGATACTGCAGTGTGGATACACAAAAAAGGGGGTATTGTCTACAATAGATAACTATGAACTAAGATTCAATAGATAACTATGAACTAAGAACTATGGAAAAGGTTCTTCAGGGCTGAACAGGGATAATATTACCTAGTGTAGTAGAACAAAAGAGCCTTTATTTATCACATGTACATTACAGCGCAATAATTGTTTTTTATATATCCCAGCTTGTTTGCAAGCTTGGGTCAGAGCACAGGGCTTACCATAATACAGTGCCTTTGGAGTAGATACGATTCAGGGTCTTGCAGAAGGACCCAACAGTGACAGATTTGCGGTGCTGTGCTTAAACCTTCAGCTTCCTGATCATTAATTCAGAAACTTAAGCTTAAGCCACCAATACCCCTCACTGTTCTTACTTCAGAGATTGCCAGGTTTTCCTTACATTTGTAAGGGGTGTTTACTAATTGCAGTTAAATCACTGGCCAAAAAGAAACATAAAGCAGCAATAATTTTTGTCTTTGTCATTTCAAAACTGTGATTTTTTTATTTTATTTTATTTTATTCTTCTTCATATTTTTTTTTTTTGCCCTCAAAGGAACAACACAAATATGAGTCAGAGGCAAGAACAAACAAAGGCGCGTGGGAGAAAAAATTGGCTGGTGCCCAAAAAGTGTGAGTTAAATTAATTTTTTTTAAGCCATCTGATTGTACCCTTCTTTATGCTAATTCACAGTACGTGTTTTTTCAATATTTCTTCTGCAGTCTAATGCAGAGACTGGATGGTAAGTCAAAGGACATCTCCAAGATAGCAGCAGACATCACTCAGACCATGTCTCTCAGACAAGGTATAGAAAGGAAGAAAGTCATTCAGCATATTAGAAGCCTTTACAAGTCTGACCTGAGTGCCAGCCGCCATTGGCAAGAGCTCGTGCAGCAGCTCACCCATGATCGGTCAGTACCTTCTTCCCTTCCCTGCATTTACTTTGATTTTTGTTTTCTTTTGTTAAGGGTGTTTTCCTCGGTATTTCTGAACTTCTCTGTCCATATCCAGTCTGGAGAGCTTAGCAGGCTAACTCAAAAAACAAAGTGACATATCAACATAAAACTTTCACAATGTCTCAATATGCTGAAAAGACAAATCAAGTTTAATTCCCGGTTTCACCTCAATCTGTACAATTTTATTTGTGTATATTAATATATGTATATATGTATGTACAGTGTGCGTATATGTGTGTATATAAATATGTATGTGTGTGTGTGTGTGTGTGTGTGTGTGTGTGTATATATATATATATATATATATATATATGTGTGTGTGTGTGTG
>JAQMYF010000027.1:9595543-9644817 GCA_030014195.1 Neosilurus mollespiculum
TGTGTGTGTGTGTGTGTGTGTGTGTGTGTATATATATATGTGTGTGTGTGTGTGTGTGTGTGTGTGTGTGTGTGTGTACAGTAAGTATGTATAAATTATATCTTATATCTTTTTTCTCAGGGCGGTGTGGTATGACCAGTCATCCTATCCAACATCGTGGCTACTGGATCCCACTGAGGGCCCCAACAGGGAGCGCAGGCGTCTGCAGCGATGCTACCTCACCATCCCTAATAAATACCTGCTTAAGGACCGCTGCAAACCTGAGGGTACAGGGAAAACTTGTTAGAGAGTCTATTAGAGAAAGCTGTAGCGAGGAGGTGCTCTACTGGAGACATTGTCTACCAAGGGCATAGATGTAAAAATGGCAGCTCCCACATTAGCTGATGCTGCAGATACTGTGGTATCTAAACAAGTGGGCCAAATGAAGGTTTTTAACATTTTTACTGATGGTTAAGGGCTTTTGCTTAATGGCCCAACAGTGGTAACAACAGTGGTACTGGGCCTTAAACACCCAAACTTTGGATTAGTAATCCAGAGACTTAACCATTGAGCCACCTCTGCCACTGCCGTACTACAGTAAAATACCAATCATTTTTTTCTCCAATCTGATATTTGCAAGGGTTCTTGTTCATGATTGATGGTAGAATGGAGCAGGAGATGGACAGATGAATTGGTGCTGCGTCAGCAGTAATGAGGAAACTGCACCAGACCATTGTGGTGAAGCGAGAGCTGAGCCTAAAGGCAAAGCTTTCGATTTACATTCACACTATTTGCATTCCAACCTTCACCTATGGGCCAACCCTCACTAGATTTGGGTAGAGATCGAAAGAATGAGATCTTGGCCGAAATGAGTTTCCTTTGGAGGGTAGCTGGGTCAGCTTTAGAGATAGGGTCAGGATCTCAGACATCTAGGGGGAGTTCAGGGTAGAGCCTCTGCTTCTCTGCATCAAAAGGAGTCGGTTGAGGTGGTTCGGGCGTCTGATTAGAATTGCTCCTGTTCACCTCCCTTTACAGGTGTGCCGGGCATGTCTAACTGGGAGGAGGCCCCAGGGCAGTCCCAGAACTCGCTGGATGGATTATATATCCTGTCTGGCCTGGGAACGTCTTAGGATCCCCTGAGACTAGGTAGAGTGTCACTGAGGAGAGGGATTCCTGGGTTTCCCTCCTAGAACTGTTGCCTCCGCAACCCGACCTGAAATAACTAGAGGGAAATGGATGGATGACCTTTTATGAAGGACACTGGTACTGACTGGCATGTCTGAGTACACAAGTGTCTTATAACTTTCCATGGGTTGAGAGTAACAAGCTATTGTTCTTCAGAATTGGAAACATTCTCTGAAGTTCCCCCATGCACTTCCTTTTCTTGTAATTGTTGCTGCTTCCTCTCTGCCACTAGGTGTTATTGTGTTCCCCAAATAGCAGAAGTGGTCACCAGTCAGCAGGACAGGCGGTACCTAGACATTTGCTACATCTTATTAAGTGTATTTATTAAATTTCTTTTTATTAAGCTTCTGATTTTTTTTTCATTATCAAGACTGAGTGATGAAAGCTAATGTAATGAAGTACACATAGTTCACATTGGATGCAAATGCCAATGCACATGCCAGAAGTGAAGAATTTGGCTTGTCTGGCATCATGCACCTACATTTTTATATCTATGACTGAAGCTATGAAGAGTTCATGGATGCACTCTGTGCAGCTGGGAAACAACACAGGTAGCTCCATAGAGTTAATAGTAGGGGTGCTGATCATTTGGTAAGACAGAAAAAAAGTTTGGCTAGACTTGTTTTTAGGTGAGAGTAAGAAAAATGGAATGCATGATATGGAAATGTTGCACTTTGTTCCCTGAACAGACACTATCAAGACCCCACTTGCTTTTCTTTTTGAAGAGAAAACCCATTCATCTTATTCTTCCACTGTGAAGGATAAAGCCACTAGTGAGCCTATCAGGTACTGCTACCTTATCACTCGTCTTATCACTACATGTCACCATTGCATCCTGTCTCTATCGATGTTAATGTAAACTGAGCATTTTGCTGTTTTGAAGGCACAGGAAGAAATGCATTCAAACATGCTTTTTCCTCTTTTCTATTAGGTTCACAAGGAAGTGTATGAATGTAGCACCCTCCAGAGAAACTGCAGGAGAATTGTTACTGGGTAAGCTCTTAAATAAATAATAATATAATATAATATAATAATTAAATAAATACCTACTGTGATGCATTGCAATATTTTGTGTGTCTGTAGGGAAATCAGGAATGTACTTTGTGGAAGACAATGTGTCTGAAGCCAACAACAGCCAGGTTTGCTCATTGTATTCTGTTGAAAAGTTGGTATGTGCATGTGTGTCTGTGAGTGCCTTAAGCTGAAAGCTGAACACCTCAAGCTGAAAGAGCTTCTATTTTTATCAGCAGATTCCTCAGGGAGAGACAGAGCCTGCATCCTTCTGCTGGACTTATGAGGAAATTAAGGAGGTGCACAAACGCTGGTGGCAGCTCAGAGACAATGCTGTGGAGATCTTTCTTACTAATGGCCGAACTCTGCTTTTGGCATTTGAAAATACAAAGGTACAGCAGTGATCTTACTCTTTTTTTATAAAAAGATCTTTTGTTTATTTTATTTCTTAAAATTTTTGATTAGTTCACCCATGAGTAACATTACATTATAAAAGTTTACACATAACATACATCTTCTCTTTGTTCTTATTTTATAAGGAATGTAGAAAGAGTTCAAGGATTACACAAGGCTAAATTACCTCCCATGAAATTGTCATATGGTGTTATTATTATTGTTGTTGTTGTTGTTGTTGTTGTTGTCGTGTGTTCTCTCCATCAAAATTTTAGAAATTCTTATATAAAATAGTTTTTTTTTCATATAAATGTATTTTTCTTCTGTCTCAGGCTCGTAATGATGTCTACCAAAACATCCTTTCTTCTGAGCTACCCAACCTGCTAGAATATGATAATATAAATGCCCTCACCCACCTTTGGGGCTCCAACCAGATCACTAATTTTGAGTATCTCACCCATCTCAATAAGCATGCAGGCCGCTCTTTTAATGACTTAATGCAGTATCCTGTCTTCCCCTTCATCCTGAGTGACTACATCAGTGAGACGCTGGACTTGCAGGACCCATCTATTTACAGGTAAAACATTACACATTTGCCCTGTTTAAAAAAAACAAAAAAATTCTTGTTGACAATTAGAAAAATCTACAAATCGTGAAACACTTTCAGAATAATGTTCCTCAACCTAAAAATTTGAAGACTTCTAATATCTGGAATCAAAGAATTTGGAACAATCTCTGTGCACAATGGGCAAGTACAAAAATTAATGGGCCAATGTCTTCAGATCCTTGGGGAAAAATCACAACATGGGCCCAGGAACACTTCCAGAAATCAGTGCATGTGAACACAGCTTGCCATGCAATCCACAAATGCAAAATTATTTTCTGGTTGCTGTATCCTCAGCACCATCCGGCTTGTTATCAGCAATAAGTTCAAAAATCTCCATTTCTGATGGTACAGGGTGGATTAGTGCACATGGGATTGGCAGCTTGCGCATCTGGAAAGGCACCTTTTGTACTGAAATGTATATAAGTAATTTTTCAATACTGGGGTATTACAAACTACCAAAAAAAAAAAAAGAAAATGTTAAGTAAAGAAAATTTCAAAGAGATAGTTAAATATTAAAAACAAAAACACTTATGGAAAGTATACCCTGGGAGGCCAAATTGTAAATAATTGTATCTGAGCTGAATTTCATTCATTCATTCATCCTAATGTTCACATCCTTGACCTGTGAGAGGAAACCGGAATACCCACATAAGCATGGGGAGAACATGCACACTTCACACAGGACCACTCTTGCCAAGCCTGGGACTCAAATTCAGGACAATCTTGCTGTGAGGCGGACGTGTTAACCACTACCATATCACCCTAGACTAATCACTGCTAACTTGGTTATCAGAGGCCGGCCATGTCTCTCACTGTCTGTGGTGAGAGGCATGTAAAAGAACCATTGCTGATTTTGGTCAAAAGATCTTTTTTTGAGAGGCATGTAAAAGAACTATTGCTGATTTTCGTCAAGAGTAGGCTGCATAGCCGTCAGTGTGTTTCTGCCCTACGATGGCCTGGTGAGCTGTACTCTGCCTTCCCCCAGAGTTGGCTGAGGTCGCCAGCCTCCCTGCGACCCTAATTAGGATTAAGCCGTTCAGAAAATGAATGAATGATGAATTTCTGCCATCAAATTCAGTGAGCTAATAATTTTCATTGAAATAGTAAAATGTCTCACTTTCAACATTTGATATCTTTTCTGTGTTCTTTTGTGAATAAAATATGGGTTTGCAAATTGTCCATTTCCAGTTGTACATTTACCCCAATATATTTTTAAAATTTAATAACATTTCTATAGAACAAATTTGATTACTAACCAGTTAATGAGAGAAAAGTCAGCCATTATGTTAATGGCTCAGCCATTCACTGTTTGTTGTTTCCACACACAATCACTGGGAAAGAACGTAATGATTTTTTTTTTCTTAAGTACAAGTTTACTTTATGTAAATACACAGTAATGTGTTTCTGTCTTGCATTAAAATTTCAGCACCTTATGGAGAAGTATAATTTTTAATTTGCGTACATTATACTTGTTTTTTTTTATTTATAAAAATAAAAATAAAAAATGTATTTAGATATGTAACATTTGATTTTATACTATATATATATTTTTTTGGGCAGAAACCTGAGCAAACCTATTGCAGTGCAATCAAAAGAGAAAGAAGACAGATATGTAGACAACTACAAGGTATTATTTTGAATCTTTCTGGATTTAATTAAAAAAATAAATGTCATAATTAAGTACTGGCTGTGGTGCTTAAAATGGTCCTTGGCTTTATTTTAACTGAATGGTTGTATAACCTGCATTTTGTAGTATTTGGAGGAGGAATATAAAAAAGGTGCTTATGAGGATGATCCCATGCCCCCTGTACAACCGTACCACTATGGTTCCCACTATTCCAATAGTGGTACTGTTCTGCACTTCCTAGTCCGGATGCCACCCTTCACAAAAATGTTCCTGGCCTACCAAGGTAATCTCACACTCAGATATGCACTTACACAGCCTGAGTGAGCTATGCAGGAGCCACATATTTATCCCTTACATACTTCCTAACATTTTTTAATTAATAATTAGCATTCTGCTTTGCTGTTTCCTGAATATTAAGCATCATGTGCATTTTCTGAGCTAGCAGTGACTTCAAATGCCTCGAAATGCTGCTTTGAACAGGATAAGCTGTACAAAAGTTTCAAGTGTGAAGACTTTTTCTTCTTTTTTCTCTGTCTGTCTTAATAAATTATGTATGTTACATTGTAAAAAGAATAATTTTTGAAAGATCCTTTTTTCTAATATTTACAGACCAGAGCTTTGATATTCCAGACCGGACCTTTCACTCCATGAAAACCACATGGAAACTGTCCTCTTATGAGTCCATGACTGATGTTAAAGAGCTCATCCCAGAGTTTTTTTATCTGCCAGAGTTCCTGGTCAACAGAGAAGGTATTTTTTTTTCTTTTTTTTTCTTTCAGTTTTCACATTTAATAGAATTTTCTCTTCTAATTGTGTTGTGACTATGCAATGTCCTGTTGTTTAACGGCATTATATTTAAAAACATTTTTCCTGGTTCACCATCAAATAATTTTTTTTTTTCTCATTTAAGGAAAAATACCTATTTTGTAGTGAAATGCTAAGAAATCCGATAAAGGTTTTAGACTCTTTCCTTGAGAATCCTGAAAATATATCTTCCATATAGAGTGATCAGAATTGGTCTTTTCTCCATGCCAGGTTTTGACTTTGGGGTTCGGCAGAACGGTGAGAGAGTGAACCATGTGAATCTGCCTCCGTGGGCCAGGAACGACCCACGGCTCTTTGTGCTAATACACAGACAGGCTCTTGAGTCTGAGCAGGTGTCACAGATGATCTGCCAGTGGATCGACCTCGTGTTTGGAGTGAAGCAGAAGGGAAAGGCTGCTATCCAGGCCATCAATGTGTTTCACCCTGCGGTTAGTTTTTGTTACACTGAAAGGTCTTGTGTACATCTGCACTATAAATCCAAAAGTATGTAAATACCTGAGCCTCCCATATGTGCTTTTGTGATTTTTTGAATGTCACATATAAACAATGTTTATTATGATCCCATGTTCGAATACCAATTAATACGTATCATTTTATTTTATAAAAGGGCAATTTAATTAATCACGTTAGTGCTCTAACACACAATTTATGTGGGGAATTTACTGTGACTGATCGTTTAGCTGAAATTAGGAAATTAATTACACAGAATCAGTACTCCATCTAGATTAACCTACTTTGTCCAGCAAAATAGTTTAACTAAGCATATAGTAACAATACTGCTGCACTGTTTACTGTTCAGTTAAAAAAAGTTTTATTGTAAATAAAAATTAAATACAGTAAATGTTTAAAGAGCTTAGATTAGCCAGATACAGTTTGGTGATCTCAATATTTATAAGGAGTGAGACAGATCTGGATAATTTAACACACAAACATTTATTACTAACAATGACACACAAATAAATGAAGACACGGAGACTAAACAAGGTAAATGATGGATGGATTATGGAAATGACTGCACCAGAACGCAATATTAACAGACATAATATTGGGCTAAAACTTTGATTATGCCTGAGAGAGAGCATGGTGGTAATTTTGCTTGGGGTATATTAATAGAAAGGCATCATGTGTTATAAGAATACTAGAAAGCTGTGGTTCCTGTCCCTTTTGTCTGAACTGGGCTTCTGCGCTGTTTCAATATGATAAGTGTGTGTTGATATGGTGTAGCTCTCTGCACTGACTCTTGGAATGTCCAACGGAAAGTGGCATGATTCATGGGTTTTCGTTGCGAGCTGGACATCTGGGCGGTGAGCGATTGGCTTCATTAGCCCAGCCTTCATCATGAGGCCATGGATGGCTGGTTTCACAACCTCTTTAAAATCTGTAGGAACAGTCCTGAAGGTCCTTCTCAACACATTACATTTTTCTCCTCTGCTTTTCGGCACTGCTGTCTTAGACCTTATGTATGTTCCCAAGTTTTTTACAAATACTCCCCTGCATGCTTGAAATACTGTGTGGCCTATTGCCTTTTGTCTTTAAAGCTAGAGCCCTCTACTGTTTATGGCTCATCAGAGCAAATCAATTCATAACATTTATTGTTGTTGTTGTTGTTGTTGTTGTTGTGTAAAAGTAAAAGAGACAGCCAGGCTACTATTTTGAGAAAGATATGGCTTGGGTGTTGCACAGTTTTGTAACATTTCCTCAAAGGCTGGAAATCAAGCTTATCTTTAGGTGAATGAAATAGCTTTATTGTCGTTGTTATTTTTTCCTCTTCATTTTGCCCTTGCAGACATATTTTGGCATGGATGTCTCAGCGGTGGAGGATCCTGTACAGCGACGAGCTTTAGAGACCATGATCAAGACCTATGGCCAGACACCCAGACAGCTGTTCCACACCTCACACCTCAGTCGCGCTGGACCCAAGCTCATAATTGAGGGAGAGTTGCCTGCTGCCATGGGCTTGCTAGTACAGCTGGCATTCAGGGACAACCGTGATCAAAACAAAGATATTGTCCACCCGGTGAGACCAAATACACAGTTACCCTTCTCATATACATGCAATATATATATATATATATATATATATATATGTGTGTGTATATATATGTGTGTGTGTATGTATATATGTACATACATGCTGAGGAAATAAAAACAGATATACTATAGGAAATTATGGCGTAGATTGTACAAATGTCAGGGCATTAAAAAATCCATCTTACTGATTTCATAGCCACCATTAACTTTTAAAACTCATTTTTATAGCCATATTTTGGGGGGAAAAGGTAGATGTGAGAAATGGCTAAGTAGTGTTTTTAAAAGTATAATACATACAGTTAAAGTCAGATGTTTACACACACTCATCATGGAGAAGAATGTTATGACAATATGAAGTGTGTGTGAATTTTTCTATATAGTAAATCTGCGGTCCCTGTGCTTGTGTGGGTTTCCTCTTACACAGTTCAAAGAAATGCACGTTCGACTACTTGGCTGTTCCAAATTGCCCCTAGGTGTGAGTGTGAATGGTTGTGTGTGCTTCCATATGATGGAATGGCAAGCTGTTCAGGGTGTACCCCGCCTTTGCCTAGAGTCAACTGAGACTCAACTGAGACTGAGGCTCCAGCCTCCCTGCAACCCTAGTAGAGTTAAGCTGTTCGGTGAATGGATGGATGAATGAATGAATGAATGAATGAATAAATGAATGAAGATGTGATGATGACATAACAGAATCTCACAAGTGTAGTGAATTTGGAGAGTGGTGTCAAAAAGTGAATTGACAAACTGTATTTAATTATTGCATATAACTATTATTTATAATATAAAAATATTACTAAAGAGTTTGCATTATTCTGAGTTTTACTATCAGCTCATTTCTGCTGTTTTTCAGAGTCCGCTGCCATGGATTAAAGGCCTAAAATGGGGTGAGTATGTGGGCTCACCTAGTGCTCCTGACCCAGTGGTGTGTTTTAGCCAGCCACATGGAGAGTGCTTCGGCTTGCTGCTGGCTCTGCCCACCCGAGCCATCTGTGGCCTCTCCTGCAAATTCTGCCTTATGATGATCTACAGCAAGGAGCAGGGTGGGGCACATGCAGATTTACACACATTAAAAAATATGTACAAGTCATTAACATGCTACTACATAATACTACAAGCATACATACCAAAAACACATTGGAATGGCAAGACCATTTTTTTCTCTTTTGTTTTCTGCTGTACACATTTGGGTTTGTGCTCAAAAGATAAAGTCGAAACAGTGGATCATAATTTTACTATGTAATTACTGATATTTTCATCTCAACATGTTAAACAATTTAGAACCAGGTACTATCTTTTTGTTAACACACCCATTTTTCCAAGTTATAAAAGAAGTATTGCAACATGTAACTGACGGATGTATCTTGCTGCCCAGGTATGCCCTTTTATTATAGTTCTCTAAACAATTAATATCTAGAATTGTCTACTCCTGGTTTGAGCCCTGGGGCCTGTACTACAGTAACTTACCTGGCTTTGTCAGGAAAAGACATGGTTGACAAACTGAATACCTCAGTACTGTAAAGCTGAATAGGATGCTGGTTCAGTTGGTGTTGACTTAATCCGACTTTGTGCACATTCATGTAAAAGGGGTGTGAGCCGTCCACAATCCTCATAAGACCATTTTTTCCCAGAGGCTCAAAAGCAAAATCGTTAAAGGCAAGGCCACGGAGCCTTCATGGCAGTGCATCACCAACAGAGTATATTCTTAAGAACAGTATAAGTGTTGCCTTCTTTTACTTGTAATATGATGGAAGGACATATACATTGTCTATTTAAGTAGATATAGAAGCAATTAAAATAATTCAATTATAGACTACACATGGGTTACATATCTGTAATTAACAAGTTATTCACAGTATATGTATTCCCAAAAGCACCAGCTCTAATGCTGAAGCTGCATGAATGTAAAGCTATTGTAAGAATTATTTTTTTTCCTGCTGCTCCCATTAGGGTTTGCCACAGTGGATCATTCTTTTTTCCCTCTGTCCTCTGCATCCCTCATTCTCATGAATCACCTGCATGTCCTTCCTCACAACATCCACAAATCTTCCTCTTCTCCTCCTCCTACCAGGCAGCTCCATCCTCAACATCCTTCTACCAGTATACCTTTTATCCCTTCTCTGCACCTGCCCAAACCTTCTTAATCTGGCCTCTCACTTCATCCCCAAATACTTTTCCCTGTGCTGTCCCTCTAACATATTAATTTCAGATTCTGTTCATTCTTGTCACTCACAGAGAAAATCGCAGCGTCTTCATCTGTGCCACTTCCAGCTCCACCTCCTGTCTTTTTGTTAGTGCTACCATCTCCAAACTGTACAGCATAGCTGGCCTCACGACTGTCTTACAAACCTTTCCCCTAACTCTTACAAATACCCTGCAATAACAAATCACTCCAGCCACTCTTCTCTACCTGTTCCACACTCCCTGCACTTTCCTCTTTACTTTTCTGCCACACTCTTTAATAACTTGGATAGTTTACCCCGAAGTAATAGAATTCATCTACCTTCATCACTGATAATCCTTGCAGCTGCATTCTTCCATCATTGTCACCCTCATTACTTTTTCAATACTCATTGTCTTACTTACCTCCACCTGTCCAGATTCATGATCTGTTCTCCGCTGTCACTACAGATCACAATGTAATCTGCAAACAGCATAGTCCATGGAGATTCTTGTAAATTTGTTTTGCCTTGAAATTTTTTTTCCCACACTTCTCCTGCCTGACACCTTTCAACATGATGATGCAACTAAGTTGATGTCAGGAAATCCTACTTGAACAGCTGAACTTCATTTCGGGTTATTTACAGACAGTCGGTTAAAGTTGGTGTTTCCTGACTACAAATAAATAAGTTTGAATGTTAATGGTTAATTCTGAGCATAGCCATATCCACAATTATAAGATGTGCATGCTTGCACAAGACTTTGCTACTTTTTGGTTTTCCCCATAATGATTGGTATTTGATATTTTTAAGTTGAACTGTACCAATTATAGGTCATATTAAAGGTGAAAAAGAATTCTGAAATGAGTTTCTTTTTTTTCCCTATCATATTCACCTGGCATTGTAGCAGGATGCATGGACTAAATCCACTGAAAATATCAGTGAATAATAGAAGTTCTGATCTCTGTTCCACTTTCAGCCAGCAGCCTGCATCAGTCTACAAGCACGTGGCTAGACTGAGCATAAGTGACAACTGAAAACAAATTCTTTGTATAGTAATGATCCTCACAGCTCACTGCTCACTCTTTCTTAGGTGTAAGAAGTATGCACAGCACTGATATCCAGTGGTCTGCCATTCTCAGCTGGGGCTACAGTGACAATATCCTGCGACTTAAGAGCAAGCAAAGTGAGCCGCCCATCAATTACATCCAGTGCTCTCCGCTCCACCAGGTCTGAGACTAATAGCATTGTTGCACAAAAAAAAGAAACAAGCTTTCATGAAAAAAAGTGATTTTACTGATCCAGCAGCATAATTAATCTTCTAATAGTAGAGCAACATAAACTCTTCGTTGTGTCTTTTACTTAACATACGCTATACAAATTTTGGACCGTTAAGATGTTTTTAATTCTTTGCTGATAATTTGTAGAGAAATATTTCACTGGTTTGAAAAATGCACTGTTTCAGATCCATAATCTTTGAATTTATCTTAAATCTGATAATGAAAAATAATAATTGTTAACATCTTTTTTCTCTTGCTGGATCCTCTACTTTATTGCACTTTATATTTAATTTCTTTAAAAAACACTTTTATATTCTCTCAGGTTACAAGTTGTGCCTGGGTGTCTGATGGCTGTCAGCTGTTTACAGGCAGTCAATGTGGAGTCATCACTGCCTACACCAACCGCTTTGTGGTAGGGTACCACAGCAACGCAACTCATCCTTCTGCCACCCTATCTATCCAGTCATTGTATCTTACACATGCACCACATTTCTCTGTTAGCCTCAAAACACATTTCTTGGAACACAGCTGGAGTCCCAGCGTTGCACTGCCCTCACATATCACATCTCTTTTTTTTTTAACCCCTCTGCAGCAAAAAAATGAAAGATAATAGGGAAGGATTGTTGTTCTTAATTCCACACTTAGTTCCACAAATCAGATGATTAAACACATTATAAGTGACCTAGTAGGGAATCTTCTTCACTGTTTTATTACATGTTCTCTCTGTTTCTTTTTCTAGGCCTCTGAGATGGAAGTTGAATCTCAGGTTCACTTGTATGGACACACAGATGAAGTCACAGGTCTTTTTGTCTGCAAACCTTACAGCATCCTGATCAGTGTCAGCCGAGACGGAACCTGTATCATCTGGGATCTCAACCGGTTTGTGTACACGAGTGTGTGTGTTTGTGTGTGTGTACCCTGTGTTCATGCCTAGAACTTACTGATCACCAATCTGTTGAGTTGACTTTTTAAGGCCAAAACTCTCATCATGATGGTGGCTATACGTTACATTTCTGATACTATAAACTATAAACTATACATCACATAATCAATCATCACTTAAAGAAAATAACAATCTGTATAGATAGAGAAAGCTGCAATCCTCCTACAGTCCTACTTAGATTTACTTAGAAACCAGATTTTTAGATATCTAAATGCTATGAAGGTATGAGCTACTTATCCAGTAATTGTAAAAAAAAAAAAAAAAAAAAACTAGTGTGTTAGATATAAAGTTATTATGAATGGCTATAGATACCTTATGCTGAGTTTTGTTGGACATAATGTTTTGGTTTTGGTACCTTTTATTTTATTGTGTTATTGTTGCTATACAATGAAAACATTTGGTTGGACAGACCCCATTTTTAGGTGAGAAATTTTTTTTTAACTAATTCTAATCCTCAACTGTTCTTCAATCAGTCAACTTATTTAGAATGTTATTTACATAATACATTTCTGCACCTCCTATTTTAGTTTTGTAATAAGTCTAAATAAATGTTTTCGGCCTTTCCCATATTAAAAGATGGACTTTGTCAATACTCGACAAGGGGGTTGCCAACTCCTCCTGCATCTCTGAATGGATTGTCATGAAACTTTTACAGAATCGTCAAAACATAATGCCATTGTGCACCTCCTATTTTTTTCTATTCAATCTTTTTTTATATTTATATATTAAGACTTTTTCATACTATAGGAAATAAGCAGACACACTTCTTCCCTGAAAGAATCATACATTTTTATTATACTATATTATATAAATAACAGCACACATAATCTGATTGGTCAACATGTGGGCAATAAATTGCATATGGACCAGTGTGTATCCAATTGGCAAATTAGCCATTAACTATCTACTCTGTGTGGTATGATCTTCAGCAGCTTCCAAGAAGCATTCAGTATTTTCTTGAAGAGAAAACGTATACAGGAAATGTCCTAAGGGATAAAGATTTTACTTGGCAAAGTACTCACTGCTTGTTGGAAAGCTTGTTCGTCACGTAAAGGGAAATAAGCTGTAAGATAGCAAAGTCTTCACAGACACAATTGAAGATGCCTTGTACAGAAATATGAGGGCTAAATCCAAGGCACACATAGCAGTAAGCCACCACTATTAGAAGTAAATACACAAGAGTATTTCCTGGTTACTGCTGTTCTGCCCCTGCAAGTATGGATAGCTATGAGGTTCTGTGTGGGCTGTGGAGTCTCTTTACCTTGGAAGGATGAGCATGATAAATGTGAGCTGTGTCAGGGTCACCAGCATGTGCTTCATTCTGAAAAAATTCCCCAGTCTTGTATGTATTGTTTCATCAAGGCAGCATGAACTAGAGAGGCCCACTGTTGCTTTTTTAGAATTAAATGTGCAGGTACCCCACTTCCTCACATGCATAAAAGCAAAACTGAGAAAGTTGGATGCCACACATAAGAGAGGGGAGTGTTCAGGTGGCTCTGCCTTCCCATAATATTAGGCCAGTTATTGCTAATAGCAGCCCCCTTTCAGTGGTGAGGGAGGAGGATGTAGATATAGAAACCATCTCTTCCTTTAAGGAGAATGAGCTCTTTCACTGCAAAAATTTGCTATCTAATCAAGATTTAAAATCTTATCTCCAGCCACAGTTAAATTACTCGCCAGTGCGGTAAGAAATTACACTTAGTAAGATTTGTGTAATTAATCTGACCAATCCAAGTGTAATTATCTTACTTCACTGGCAGATAATTTAACTAGATTTAAGAGGATACAAACTATAATTTAAAAAAAGAATATTATTCTACACATTCTGTTTTTACTTAGTATATTCATATACAGTATAGTCAACTCACCTCCTTGAGACTTTGTTCCTGGTGAGCTTCATTATCCCCTCTTCAAGCCCATGGAGGATGCTGATCTGAAATGGCTTTTCCTCATAATTCGTTTTGTGATAGCTATAACATCTGCTAGGAGGATAAGTTGGCACCATGCTCCACAGAGACTGATAAAGGATAGATTTGGTGTACTCCTTTGGCCTAACCCTACTTCTTTACTGAAGGCTCCTTCCAATCTCCACCTGTTACACTGTGCCCTGTCCACACCTTGGCAGAATACAAGTGGCATACTCATGCCACTAGAAATACTGACCAACTGCAGTCTACCTTAAGCCTGGGTAATAGGCAGATCCTTGTAAAAATACAGGCTGTCCCACTGAGTTGTGGACACCATTTAGTAGGCATACACCTTCTCAGGTGAACCTGTCCATCTGGGATTTGGGCCAACTTGACCCAATGCATTGCCACCTCATGGGCTTTATGGAGAAGAGCCTCTCTCATGGCCATTTTTGAAGCTGCAACGTGGTCATCTCAGTCCATGTTTTTCAGATTCTATTGACTTAATGTGGCAGGCAGCCCCTCCTTGGGAGTGGGTGCTGGGCGTGTCTCAGCGGTAGACTACCGGGCCAGCCCCTGTCTACACTATTTCCTTGATCAGCTTAGCATCTTACATGGTAAATCAAGCAGCTAGTTCTTTCCCTGACTTGACATTGCATCTTGCAGTACCCCATGAGTGTCAGTATTGCATCTGATTATCTCTGGCCCCCTCAGGGTCAGTCTTCACAGCTTGCTGGGCTTTGACGTGGTTGGCATGTGAATATATACATTGTGACCAGTTTGTTTACTTGCACTCTGGTGTAGTAGGATTGTGGGCTTCACTGTCTCCTCCTGGAGTGTATTAAAGTGTTACCCTATACATATTGGATATTTAACAGGTGGAGAGATAGTCGTGATTCGATAAAGAATATATGGTTACTTTGTAACATTGGTTCTCTGAGTCTAACATTGCTTCTTACTGGCCAGCTTTGGTCAGGTCAAAGATGCGCTGTGGGGCATGGTTGGGCAAGTAAAGGGTTATCCAAATGCTCGGAGTAGCAAGAGGATCTACCACCGAATATATGGAATGTATGTGGAGAGATTGTCTCTTCACTCAGAGAACCAAGGGTAAAAGTAGCCATATATTTATATTCGGCTGTATATCCCTTGCAGCTGTTTTCCTTTGTTGTTTATTTTGGGAGAGTATATTTGTCAGTCCCCTAACAAGGAAGTGAAACAAATGCTTAATTGAGTTAAGCACTGGTGATTGACCTGGCTAATCCACATCTATGAAACAGAAAAAGTTAGGCTGGTATGGGAAATGCAAATGACAAAAAGAAAGCAGTGACATATTCATCATATGCAGTCACTGAAACAAAATATACAGTGCCCTTCATGATTATTGGCACCCCTTGTTACGATTGATAAAAAGGGTGAATTGTTATTTTTTTTTTTTTAACCCTTTTCACACTTCATTACAAGGGGTGAATAGCCTGCCGCCAACACAGCTGTTCACTTTCTGCCTAACTCATCCCACTCTTTGGTAGGTGACAGTTTCAAGATAATTAACATTAATTATAAATTAAAATTTAATTGAAAAAATAAAAATTATATAGTAACTGGGTCTTTTTAAATTAATTTAGAATTTAGGTCTGAACTACAGTGAAACCACACTAAAACATGTGTTCCGTAAGGATGTCTATTTAAACTCATTCAGTAATGGAGTCTTTAAAACCCAATAAAAGTTTTAGTATATACTATGTAGAAACATAATTAAAGCAAACTAAAACAGGATTTTTATTTTTTATCTTTCCTTTTTTAAAGTATGGCCATGATCATGATGCCTGCTCCAACACAATATGCTTCGTGACTTCATCTTTTGAAACTAATTTATAATTTAAAAAAAGTGCTTTTTTTACTTAAAAAACATGAGTGCCATATTGTGTAACTTTCTTTGTATTTTTATACACTGTATGTTGTTGAATTTCTAGTATTTCAGAACCAGTAACCATGTCAAACCAGGAATTTTTGTCTGCTGTTTTGATTCAAGCTTTATCTACTTAATAGCTTAATATCCATTATTCCAGGATAGAGAACCAATCAGATTGTAACTTTTCAATGCAGTAATATGAATACATTTTATTCACTTTACCTGTCATAATGTTATGGGTGGTCGGTGTATAATTTCATTGTTTTTGAAGGCATCTTTGCTCGCCTTTTTTTAAATATGTATTTATGATATGTCTGTTCTTAACCCCCTACGATTATTACTATCTGGCGAGTAATGGACATTTTTTCTTGTTAGTCTGTGCTATGTGCAGAGTCTCACTGGCCATAAAAGCCCTGTGAATGCCGTTTCAGCAAGTGAGACCACAGGGGACATTGCTACTGTATGTGATTCCGGTGAGTTACTGCAATCTACAGCTTTATAAAATATCAGTTACAAACCATTCAGCCAATAGGGACACAAAGGCTCATTGTTTTGCATATCAAATAATGCTTATACTATCATCTACAATTTACTTTATTAAGTTCAATGTGATGCATGCTAAAATAGTCAAATATACAAGAATAAAATCATCCTCTACTGTGGACTGTATCACAGGCATACTTTGAGGGATCAGGGAGATATTGCTTTTTCTTCATTTTAAAAATGGTTGTCAAGAAAAGTACCGTGAACAGCTTAAACTGTTCGGCTAAGAATTACAAAGAAGCAGAGATCAGCTTTTGAATTAAAATGCACTTATATTACTCATCATTCATAATTCTTTCATGTTTTTTTTAATCCATTTATTATATTTATTATTTTATTATTATTTTCAATAAGGTTCATCCCTTAAATTCCATCATGAAAAAAACTGTTTTTTAATTTTTTTTTATTTTTGGAAAACTTTTAATAATATTAATTTTTGTTAATCATTTTTTTCATAGAGTCATAAGAAAATGTTATAACCATGAGAGCAGATGATAAAAACGTATTTTTATTTTAATGAACAAGACAAAGGGCCACACAGTGGCGTAGTCGTTAGCCTCATAGCAAGTAGCCTCATAGTAAGAAGGTCCTGAGTTTAAGTCCCGAGTTTGGCGAGGGCATTTTTGTGTGGAGTTTGCTTGTTCTCCCTGTGCTTGCTTAGGTTTTCTCTGGGTACTCCACTTTTCTCCAACAGTCCAAAGACATTCACATTAGGCTAATTGGGTGTTTTAAATTTCCCCTAGGTGTGACTGTGATAGGCTCCTGCCTCCCTGTGTCCCTGTGATTAAGCAGCTTTGCAAATAAATGAATAAAGAATTCAACGGGTTTTCTTTTTTTCCTTTTAAAAAACACGACTTTTTTTAGAAACTGGAAGTGTCTCTAACGCTAGCCTCCTCTAGTTCCTCCAGCAAACGCCTTTTTTTTAGTCTAGACTGATTCCACAAAAAGCAACAAAATACAGAATTAAAATTAATTTGATCATAAACCTTTTTGTTCCATTTCTCTCTCTCTCTCTCTCTCTCTCTCTCTCTCCCACACACACACATACACACACACACACAGATTTCAAACTGGGCGGTGGCATTTTAAAATGTAAGAATGGCTGCTGTATTTTCAGTAGGACTATTAGAGGGCTTTCATGATTTTCTTTTTTGATATGTGATTCTATAAGTTTGTATTCTAATTATTGAAATGCATTTGTTAAATGGTGAGTTAAATAGGAATTCTGTTCTCTATTCCCTATACACTTCACAGATAATCAAGGTAGAGGGTTTTACTCCTTATCATTCTCAATTACTGTTTTATCTTCATTTTTATTATTTTCCTATGTCTAGTGGGTGGAGGAAGTGACTTGCGACTGTGGACGGTAAATGGGGATCTGATTGGTCATGTTCACTGCCGAGAGAACATCTGCTCTGTTGCGTTCTCCAATCAGCCAGAGGGGGTGTCGGTCAATGTGATTGCAGGAGGGCTACATAATGGCGTTGTAAGGTAAGACACTGTGAAAAGCACAAATTACTTCAAGTTTTACTGCAAAGTAAATGTTTATATATTATTGCTCTGATTATTCCCAATACATAATTCAGTTAAAATACATTCCAGGCAGTGATGGCTCAGCCATTGCAGAGCTGCCACTCTTGGGCTTTTGAGCAAGCTATCTGCGGTCTCTGCTGTATGGATGTAATTTCACTGCTCTGACCCACACTTTCTAATAAGAAGGAATTAAAAAATAAATTATAAATAATTCTCCTTACTCATAATTAGTCTTCTGAATTATTCCTTAATATATGGTTTGACGCCACTTATAAACTATTATTTGTATCAGTTTACATTAGGATGCCATATTTTGTCATATGTACCTGCTCTCACTTCTCTGCTTTCATAAACTCTGTCCCTTTTTCTGCACACTAAGGCTGTGGAGCACATGGGACCTGAAGCCAGTGAGAGAAATAACCTTTCACAAGTCTAACAAGCCTATAGTAAGGTAAGTATGCTATGCAAGTACACCATATTGCAACATACTGCTGGTATTCATATAATCATAGTAAGGTATTGATATAAAAGGCAGGGAGGGGGGGGGGTTAAGCAGAGAGGTTAAAAAGTGTTCAAAGATTACAGACCTCAAACTTAAAAAAAAAAAAGTCAAATTTATTTATTCTACAACTTTTAGTGTATATTTTCTCCCCCTATAATATGTCTGCAATATTTGATGCATTGTTTAGCAGCCATATTATTGGCTTTTCTTTTGGAATGTACTATATTGTGTGTATTTTGCTGTACACTTAAAACATTTGGGTGTGACACATCTAAAAGTATTAGACAGACCACCTAATTGTTGAGTGAAAAAAGTATTGGGACAGATAATCTTTAATAAATCATCAAACAGCACTATATACAGTGTGTGTGTGTATGTATGTATGAATGTATATATGTCACAGCAAGATCACGGCAAGAAGGTCCTGGCTTCAAGTCCTGAGCTGGCCAGTGGCTTTTCTATGTGGAGTTTGCATGTTCTCGCCATGCTTGTGTGGGTTTCCTCTGGGTACTGTAGTTTCCTCCCACAGTCTAAAAACATTCACATTAGGCTACCTGGATATTTTAGATTGTCCCTAGGTGTGAGTGTGATTAGTTGTGTGTGAGTACCAAACCTCCAATGGACTGTTCAGGGTGTAGTTACCCGCTTTCACCTAGAGTCGGCTGGGATGGGCTCCAGCCTCCCTGCAACCCTAATAAAGAATTAAATCTCTCTCTCTCTCTCTCCCACTCTCTCTCTCTCTCTCTCTCTCTCTCTCTCACACACACACACACACACACACACACACACACTCTTTATATCTGCTAGGCTCTTGCTGTTCATGTAAACATTTTGCCTGTGCACTAGAACGTAGGCTGTTGATACTACAGGGCACGCATGGGAGACTGTGTACACTGAATGTGAAGATTACAAGACCAGATTGCATTGTAATTCATAGAAATTTCCATGTGTTCGGGTTTAGACACCCCCATCCCTGCTCAGAAATGACCTTACTCCAGGATCCTGTGAGAGCAAGCAACAAAGCACACAAGTCATGGTCAATAAGCTCTACTTTAATTAATTATTGATTCTTGAATGATTCTCCAAACTTTTTATATACTGCGATAAGGCAGCACAGGGTAGGTCTGTTTGCCTTTTGTTCAATTAAAGGAAAAAAAGAGAAAATAAAAGAAAACAAATAGTGTGTGCCCAATTTTACCTAACAGAGACAAAGCACAGCTATGTCTACATTACAGTAGTCAGTCGCTTTGTATTTTAATCTAGGCCTTCATTATTAGGTCTGTTAGTGCCACTTAAAAGTTGTTTTGAAGTCTTGCAGTCTATTCCGACGCAAGGGATACAGCAATTGTCACGTATTTACAACCATAGGCTGCGTAATGGAGAGTGTTCAGAGTGCGCAGTTCAGTGTTGCCTCTGTGCTGCTATACGTCTATCAGAAGAACCTATAAGTCTTCACTTAATAAAGAATAATGGTTACCTACAAGCAAAGTTCTTATAACCTAATAAACTCTGGTGGTCTCCCATGCAACTAAGAATCCATTCTGGTGTGCACGGTGACACTACTTGTGTGCACAACAATCTTTCTCACACCAGAAGCAAAACTGGAAATTAAGAGGTATCAAAGGAATATTGCCAAGCTGCTTCCAGCTGCCAGGAAGGATATGCATTCATTCATTCATTCATTCAACGAACCACTTAATCCTATTAGGGTCGCGGGAAGGCAGAAGCCTGTCATAGCCGACACTGGGCAAAGACGGGGTACACCCTGAACAGCTCACCAGTCCATTGCAGGGCTAACACACACAAACATTCACATCTAGCGGCAATTTGGAACAGCCAGGTAGGCAAACGTGCATGTCTTTGGACTGTGGGAGGAAACTATAGTACCCAGAGGAAACCCACTCAAGCACGGGGAAAAGATGCAAACTGTACACAAAAACCCCTCAGTGAGGCCGGGACTCGAATCCAGGGCCTTCTTGCTGTGAGGCGAAAGTGCTAACCACTATGCCACCTTTCCACCCCGCCAGGCATGATATAGTAATTAAAATTCATACTCAAACTTATCATCATTCTACAGCTGTGGTAAACAGAACAGCATCTCCATATGCAATAAACATTAAACTGTATGAATGGAGTATAACAGCAAAATACATCGTTATAGTCACCAAGCTTTCGACCTGCATTTGCATGGTTTTATGCATTGTGGTGGTGCCACACAGTTAATCTGATTAGATATTTGTATAAATTAATATGTGTACATGTTTGCTCTTTAAAGTGGAGAGGGACTGTACATGAATATACACATAGAGTTCTGGTCAGACTTTACCATGTGCTCATCATGGACAAAATTATAATAGCAGTATTAAGCTTTCAGATGTTTCTTTGAATCATCCTTGTTCTTCAGTTCACTGCAGTTCCACTGGTAGTAAAACGCAGAGCATGACTCTACCCAGCTTAACAGTTTCCTCTGTGTTCTTGGGGTTGAATGCCTCGTCTTCACTGCTTTAAACATACCTCTGGTCATTGGGGTCAAACAGGGGGCTTGAAGGTCTCAATTTTGCAGCAGAGGCTACACCCCGCAACCAACTACACACACACACACACACGCGCACGCAAAAAATAATTATAATAATTCTTGCCGTTTACAGGTAACAGGTCAAGTTAAAGTTCTGAAATTATTTATCTTTGTTGCATTTCTTTTTTTTTTTTACATTACAAAAACTTGACATTCTGAAAGGGGTGTGATACATTTTATATCCAATATATATTTTGAAACCTGTGCTTTGTCAGATGGAGGATTATTGTGCTAGGTAAATTGTGACCATAAATGATGCTTATGGTCAGCAAGCATGAACAGATAACTGTGTTATCAGATAACTCTGACCTGTTTACTTTCAGTCTTACGTTCTCATGTGATGGACACCACCTGTACACGACAAACAGTGAGGGCATGGTGATTGCTTGGTGTCGACGGGATCATCAGCGCATGAAGCTGCCCATGTTCTACTCATTCTTGAGCACCTATGCTGCAGGCTGAAAGAATGGCAACTATGTTCCTTAAGTGATCTACCTTCAAAGCCTCTGGAAACCCCACTGCCTTAGAATGAGAAGAGGCTCGCATGCGCAAGACTTAAAGACCAATCCCTGAAGGCATGGGAATCCCCCCCTTTGGATTGGGCATGTGTGCTAAAAGTGAATGCACTGCAAGAGGAGTGTTATGTAATATTGATGAAGATATGAGAACATATGTTTGTTAAATAATGATGGTCTTGGACCACTGACCCCTTCCTCGTGATTTTTAGCATGATTCTGTTTTCTTCTTTTTCTTTTCTTTCTTTCTTTTTTTTTTTTTTGTTAATTATACATGTTTAGTTTGTTTTGTTTTTGTTTGTCGCAGTTTTATTTGTAGTGTTTTTTGTTTCACTCCATACTTTGTGTATTTGTTGATGTTTTATTTTGTAATTTGACACTCCTTACAGTCATGGCAGAATTCCTTCTGAATAGCAAACGTCTAAGGACCATTTATTTATTAAGCAAAAAATATATATATATTCGATCTAATAAATTTCATTTTCCTAAAGCTTATGTACTTATACCAGTCACACCAGCAGCCTTGAACTGTGTCTTTGTCAACATCACTGGGTAAATTTACAGTTAGCATCCAGAATTTATTATTTTGCTTTTGTGTAGCAAAATTTAAAGCAGAAATTGGGTGCATGTGAGGGGGAAAATAGAGGGAACAAAAATGTTCTACAGAAACAATACCAGAGATGATAATATAGAAACTTCCTCTCTTGAAAATGTGACTTTGTGTGGTTTTCTGTCATAGGGAGCCTTATCATAACATAGCCAGGTATGGTAGTGGAATGAAGGAAATAAGGAAATAAAGAAGTCTGCCACTTTCAATTATTGCAGGAAAAGGTCATTTGCGGGATTGTGTAGTAGCCAGACTGTTAAAGCTGGTGTGTTATGATAGTGTGAAAATAATATAGCAAATGACATCAAAATTAATTGAACTTAACTCTTGAAAGCATTTTGGAGCAGTTTCTTACAAAACTGAACGTAGTTTTTACTCTGAGAAAAGGGAAAGCTGGCTGTCCATCCCTCTTTTTGTTCCCTTATCATGCTGTCCTTGAATTGTATTTCTATGCCATTCCTTTACATTTTATCTTAGAATAAAGGGGATAATTATTGTTATTTATGAGGTTGTTTGCTTGTTTATACATGAATATAAATATGAATGTATGTAAATAAGAACCTTTAATAGCATACCATGTGTCTGGTGGGGTGGAGGGCCATTAAGACTTCATTTCAAAAATGCACTTAGATTTGTATTACCTGCTCATCTAGGGTTTACCAGAACTGACCGATTTGTTTAATCTATTACCCTCGCTGTAACTGCAGCCTTCGGAAAGATCATGGCTGTGATCTTGTCTTGTTACCGGGGCCCGGTTGTGGTGTGTGTGTGTGTGTGTGTGTGTGTGTGTGAGAATTAATCTGTTATTTTAGTACTCCACAAGCAGATTAATCTACTTTTAATCTTAATGAAATTACAGTGACTGCCTAATATTTTTATTTTTTACTTCCTACAATTAGAATAACTCACTGACCTTTAAGGATCTTCCTTTATGTCAATCAGTCCACCCTTTTAAGCAATTCCCTCTGAAAACTTAGAGGTGGCAAGATCAATTCTTTTGTTTCAATTATGCAATGAAGAGTTTTAGATATGTGATCAAAGGCTGACTGTGAGATGATACATTTCATATTTAATTTCCTGTTCAGTGGTGCTTTAAAGTTTGTGAAAGTTCGTTTATTTTTTATGTATATATTTCTGCATAAACATCAGATTTACACCCACGTCCTGAAGGTAGATACAAAGAACCCAATTAAAAGAGAAATGAGCCAAAAATAATATACTTGCTTATTTATTTATTGAAGTTGATTACACTATGGAGGCCCTGAACATGAACCATTCGGATTCCATGCCCCAACCTCACCCAGGACATGAGAGAAACTCTCCTGAAGGTGTGAGTTGACGATCTCTTGGATGGGGTCTCTACGTGATGATCCCAGTTCACCCTAACTACACGTTGCATCCAGTTGACCACCAGGTAGTGATCATCTGACAACTCTGCCCCTCTCTTTACTGGAGAGTCCAAGACATACAACCGCAGGTCTGATAAAAGATTACAAAGCTGATCATTGACCTTTGGTCTAAGTTGGCCGGGTACCAAATACATGTATAAACCACCTTATGCTCAAACATAACGTTCATTATGGAAAGTCCATGAATAGCAACAAAATACCACTTGGGCTCAGATTGGGGAGGCTGCTCTTGCCAATCACTCCCCTCCAGATCATTGTCATTACCCACATGGGCCCTGAAGTGTCTGAGGAGAACAATGATTTCCCCAGGTTATACCTCTTCGGGGACTGGTAGAAGGTCAGGTAATCTGAACTGCTGTTTGATGCATAAGTAAAAACCACAATCAGAACCTTCCCTCCTGCAACTTGCAGTCACAGAGAGGTGACCCTCTCACTCACCAAGGAGAACTCCAACACTGAGACACAGTTGGGGACATGTGAGTATCCCCTCACCCGCCCTGCGCTTATGTTCCTGGGCAGCTCCAGAAAACGCGTCCAGTCCCACTCCAGGAGTTTGGTTTCAGAGCATACATTGTCAGTGGAAATGACAACTCTATCCAGATGGTACTGCTCCACCTTACACCCCAGCTCAGGCTCCTACTACTACAGCAAGGCAACGTTTCTTGTTCCTAGAGCCACTTTGTGACGTTGATCATTGCATGCCCGGGCCCTCATCTGCCGCTGGTGGTGAAGGAAGCTGTCAAGCTAAGGAAGGAATCCTTTTGGGTTTGGTTGCCCCAGAAGTCTCCTGAGGCAGCCGATATGGAACAATGCCTGTTTTAAATTTCCCCTAGGTGTGAGAGTGAAGGGTTGTGTGTGTGTGTGTGTGTGTTGGTCTGGCAGTGGTGTTCAGGGTGTATCCCACCTTCACCCAGTGTTGGCTGAGATTTGCTACAGAATGAGTAATTCTTTTGTATACCCACTGTATATCTTCACAAAAATCACATGAGCTGAATATAATGGAAGGGAAAAGATGGGGAAGAGGACTAAAGAATGGGAAAGCAAGTAATTAAAATCACAGTGGACAAAATATAAAAGTGGGAAAATGTAATGCCATAACACACAGATAGGAGCAGAGGGTAAAACATTAAGCTGAGATATTTAATAATATGTGATGGCTGCCAGAGACAGAAAACCACATAAACAGTAGATAATATTTAAGCTGCATGATCAGCATGATTAAGATAAAAAAAAGGGCCCATGGCTTGTTTTATTAGTGGAAAATCAATAAAGAAGGAAACCAGTGACTTTTCAGGAGGAAGGCAAAGAAAAGTGTTTGAATTTATAGAGATAGATACAGAAGTGTATACAAAGAAGGAGACCAGGGGGATTTTTTTTTTTCAGATTTCTGTTCAGAATTGAATGCTACTTTTGTTGTTGTTACTCGACTGCAATAAAAGATACTTTCTACCTGCTACCAAGAAGACTTTGGAAGAGCCTTTATTTTAATTTAATTTAATTTGTGTTGATTTGTTAATTATTAATTAAAGTATTTATAGTGACAGTCAGTAACCCCATTCTGTTTTCCATAAAAACCTCCTTCAGCCCCTACCCTTCAGCTGATGCCAGCCCCTTTAAAAAAAAAATTTTATATGCAGTGGATGGACTTCGCTCAAAGCTGGTTGTTTAATTGCACTTTAATTTTTGGACCAGTAGTTAATCAACATTTTTACACCACATGATTTGACCAAAATGATCAGACACTTTCAGACCCCAGCTTGTATCTGATTATACAGTGTATGTATTAGTATCTGGTTTTGTGTGGTACTAGTTGTGTGTTCTTGGGTCAGAAGACTGAGGTTAAATACATGGTACTCTGCTGTTTAAAAACAGATGTAAACATGCTCAGTAGTGAGCATTCCAGGTACGTTCATTCATAAGCTCTCCATGGTGATTATACCACTGTTCCAAATCCTATAAGCCATTAAAAAAATCAAGCCCTGTAAACATAGCCTATGTCCATCCCAAGTCAATCAAATGTTATTGATTTATCGTCTGTGATTTCCAAAGTGTCCCGAACAACAATCACGTGATTATAAAACATTCTTATGACCTTATTAAAAAGAAATCTATAAAAAGCCTCATGGTGAAAAGGTTGCAGTGCCAGGTGGCATGCATGTAGGCGTCTGGGGTGTTTTGGGTGCAGCCGGAACAAAGTTAACATTTTTCATAATGACACAAATATTTTTGCAAATCAGCATCTGGAGATGTTTATAGATCTCGTTCATATTTAATGCTCAGAACAGGCCGTGGTGGATCAGATTGTGATTTTGGAACATAGCATTTTGCCAGAGGGGATATTAATTAGCGCTGAATGTGTGTGTTTTTGTAAAGGTTTCAAGTCGGAATGAATGAATGAAGCCAGTTTATTATTGTAGGAGATATGCTTGAAGTGTGTGATTACTTTTTCAGCCCAGGAGGTGTACTGGTTAGCACGTGTGCCTTGCAGCAGGAAGATCCCGGGCTCGGTCGTTTCTGTGTGGCGTTTGCCTGTTCTCCTTGTGCTTGCGTGGGTTTCCTCTGAGTACTCCGGTTTCCTCGCAGTCAAGAAACATGCACTTTAGGACAATTGGCGGCTCCAAATGGCCCCTAGGCGTGCATGCGAGTGTGAATGGTTGTGTGTGCGTGCGTTGGCCCTGCGATGGTCTGGTGAGGATGTACACTGCCTTTGCCCAGTGTCAGCTGAGATGGGCTTTGCCTCCAAGCCACTCTAATAGGATCCTTTTTATTTATTTTTTTTTAGAAAATGACTGAGTGGGTGCTTCATTCCGTACAACTCACCCGTTTGACCCTTGTGGCTTTCCATACTCGCTGCTCCTCCTCACCTACATTTCAGTATCTAATACTGAACCAGAAACTGGACTTGAACCTGCAGTGAGAGCTTTTACCCGAAATTACTTGGTTAGCAAGATAAACCAGTGCTAGTTGATATTTTATACTAGTTATTAAAGATGTTATTCTTCTGATACTGAACATATTGGAGTCAGATGCATAGCATTTCTATCTAATGTACAGTGTGTTGTTTCTGTAAAAGGATCCCTGGCTGTTTCAACACTCATGGAGAAGATAATCAGCTGTAACATGAAACATCTGGAGGATTTTTACGGCTTGCTCGGGTGTGATGAGCTCTCAGCGGTAAGACTGGAGGTCTGATCAGCCAAGAAGTTGTTTCCTGGATTGATTGACTCCATTTCTTTAGCATTGGTGATGTTGTGTATATTTACTTTACTAAACATATAGCAGCATCTGCTTTTAAGTAGCAATGGCTGCGCGTGATTGGATCAGGAGCCAGAGGTTACAGATGTTCAGGCAATGTTTTTTACATTTATAAGGTCAAAGTGCCCTTATTAATTTTGCACTTTTCCTTAAATTATTCATGGAAATATAATAAATATCACGGTTATAAAATGTTCTTCTGACTTTATGAAATCCATGGAATGAATGATTGCCAATAATGAACATTATAACAGATGTTTGTTTTTTTTAATACATTTTTAAAAAACAAATTTTTTTAAGCTTTTTGAATTTATTTATTTATTTATTTATTTTTGGTGGATTTCAATTTAACTTTATTGAAACTGATAAATTAAAAGCCTAAATTATGAATGATCAGTCATGAGTAAAATAATTGCAGCTAGTTTAAAATCTAGTTTATGCAAAAACAATTAATAAAATGTATTTCTTACATATAATTTTTCCCCAATTATTTGTAATTAATAAAATAAAATTTTTAACTAATCTTATAAGCATGATTTGATGTACAAAATAATGAGCATTTGTGCCCATAATGATCCTCCATACAGTTTTACCTTATTTGCCTCAGACGTAGGTTTTGGGTGACTCACAACGGCATGATAGTGATTTCTGATTTCAATCCCTGATTAAACTGGTAAACATAAACAAATATATAGCATTAATTTATTTTATCCATAGTTGATTTACTCTAATCTGATTGGCTATGCCCCTACACCTAATGCTGCCATTACTCTGCCTGGAACCTGTAAGGTGTGAGACATAAAGGGTTAAACAGACAGCCCAGTAAACAATTTAATGTTTAAGGAACATTCTGCGAACATTTGCTGAACCTTACCTCCATCAGTTTATACTGAATCTCGTCTAATTTATGACCAATTTTTGTATGTATTATATTTTCCATAACTATTAACCGAAACAATATCCTTTCATGAGAATATGGCATATTCAGTTTAACTGACTGATAGTCGTATCACCGCATTAAATAATATTATTTATTTATTCCTTTACCTGTTAAAGACGTAGCACTAGCATGTAGAAAGGCTTCAGTAAAATACAATTCGTCCTAGTGCTGTGTGTGGAAAAGGACAAATACAGCAAGCAGGCAGTGAGAATGAGTTTATTCTAAACAGCGAAAACACAAACACTGAATGAATGGAAAAGGGCTCATGGACCTCTGTTCAGATTCAAGCTAAACAAACAAAACACACTTAAACTAAGCAATAGCTTACCACTGCCTATATGATTACCTGGTAAATATATTATTATTAAGATGCATTTTAAGTAAGATAAGATAATGATCAGAAATTGATTCTGACTGTGGAAATGTGACAATATTTTCAGCATTTTACAAGAATTTTTGTACTGGATCAAGAGTGCGACCAACATTTATGAGTGGCTCCAATTATATTCTGATGTATCATTATAACCTTATATAATTGACACACAGTAGGTGCTTGGCTTCTAATATTAACTGCACAAGCAGCATTTTAGTTGGAAATTATATAAATATAGATTCAGATATGGGTATTTGAAACACTCAGCAGATATCCTTAGTGTTACTGCATCATACCTCTAGTTTGTAATTGGCCTGTGTAGCCTACTGACAGCCATGTAAATGATAATTTTGCCAAAAACAGATTATGAAAATCTATACCAGATATTTAAGAGATCATTTATACTTTTATTAAAGGATATTGTTTGATGTATATGATGAATGCCAGTAGTTCAACTGGGTGGCAAAACTCACTCAGAAGGTGCCGAAGACTGCTGAGGAGCTCTGAAGCTAATATAATAATATTTATAGCACAGTTTGTTCACAAATCCACAGCAAAATCCACAGCAAAGTGCCCATTCACAATAACTCATTCCAGTGCATGCGTGCATAAATTAGTTAAAAATTGTAGGTATGACCAGCTTGATAACTGACTGTATAGCTTTATAATCTGTTCTTTTCATATCTATTAGACGGAACAAATTATGGCAGAGTATAAAGTCAGAGCCCTGTCTTGCCACCCTGACAAAAATCCGGAAAATCCTGAAGCAGGTAAGCGCAGACAAATAAAATTGTCCTACTAGCCAAGACATTATAAAGCAAAAAAAGGAAAACAGACTAGGATGAAATGTTCATTTGGATTTTTTTTTTTAAAGTAAAAATTGCATTACTCATATTTTCTCTGCAGCACACAACTTTCAAATGTTACAGAAGGCCAAAGATGTTCTCACAGATGACAGAAAAAGAAAACAATATGATTATTGGTTGAGAAGTGGCATCACTGTTCCATTTAGTGAATGGCAGGCCCTGAGGGACACAGTCAAAACCGTAAGTGCCATTTTTAAATATGAGTTTTTGATTAACTGTGTAAATTTCCATTTTCATGTTCCTTTTTTAAAATAAAATACACACAAAAATAAAAAAAATTACAATAAATAAAGCGATGATGAATAGTTTACATGAATAGGAGAATAAATACATGACTATTGTGTTTCCTTCAATTCTCTTAGTCAATGCATTGGGCTCTTAAAAGTCAGAAGGAGCCAATGCTAGAAGCAGCAAAAGACACACCTGAATACCAAGCTGGTCAGTCAGAAACCCAAGTGCCAAAAGGGGCAATATCATCGGATGAAGAACATTCTTCAAGTAATTTTTAACTCTACAGTTAAATGAACAGTCAATAAAAGCTGGTCATTGTAAAAATAAATAAATAATACACATAGTGTTTAATAATAATAATAATAATAATAATAATAATACACTTAGTAATCCCCGTTAGACCCCCAACGTGCTAAGACCTCTGGGTAAGGTCTTAACCAAAAATTAAAGTGTTCCTCTGTCCAACCCAGCAGTATAAATGGGTACCAGTTAAAAATACTGGGAAGGTAACCTGCGATGGATGAGCGTCCCATCCAGGAGGTGTTGAACTCCTAGTCGCTTCACGCTACAGAAACCGGGGATAAGCACCGGCTCTGATGAGCCACTAGGCTCGGGTTTAAAAAGCCCAACAGACTTACACTTAGTATACACTGTTGTTGTAATGTTTTCAGGTTAAAAAAATGTGGTAGCACTTAATGTTTACTCTTTTATGCTACTAATAATGTTGATCTGTGTTTCCCGCAGGTGGTTATTGGCAGCACAATTTTCGGTGTTCGGGTGATACTCCTTCAGGCCTCTTGAAAAAGTTTAGAAATTATCAAATATGAATAAATATAAACAAGAGATATACAGCACTGTATTGGTATAAACACTGTGTGCTTTTATATATATATATATATATATATATATATATATAATGTAAATAATAGTAGTTCATGTTGTGGAATAAAGCCTGGATATTGTCCTCACTCTATTTTTGTAGTCCATGGTATATACAGCCAGAGGATTTTGGGTCAATATTGTTAGCCAGATGTCGTACCACAACTGGATGCCTTCATGTAAGAAATAATGGCAGCTAATTAAAAATGTCTAATTAATTCAAATAATTTACATAAGTGAGACCCTTAAAAGCTCATTAATGAGCCAAGTTCAAACCTGGATCCCAGCCATGTCCCATCACGTGGTGCTTCTTTTTATCATCATGAAACAAATGCAATTTTATACATTACAAATATCTAAGTGCAAATTTGTCATTTTATTTTAAGGTATTAATAATAATATTAATTTATAATATCCAAGATCTGTGGAGGAAATATTAAAAAGCCAGTGGAGAGGAAAAGGTTGCAGGAAATTGTTGTCATGGACGTTTATGTTTGACTTTTTTAAATGAATAATAGGGAATGCAAAACAAAAATTAGGTTGGTTTTTGGGAAATGCATTCTGGGATACTGGGGTCCCCGGTAAAATGGGAGGAGCAGGAGTACATCCGGGTATTAAGACTGAATGCGAATTTTGAATTGGAACAGTACTCGGGCTTTGAATAATGACGTTTCACAAGTCTGCAAGAAACATAGATTTAAAAAAAACAAACACAGATACAGACAATTACACAAATAAAAAACAGTCCGAATGACTATGGTCGTCCATTGTACGTTCACGCGATTTCCTTAAACAAAACGATGTCATTTCCGGGTTCATCCTGACCATAGAAATCATATGGCTTAGATAAGCTGCTCCTTATTGGCCGCGCTGGTAAAGGCGGAAGATTGGGCCGCCATCTTGCTAGTTGCTACTCACTCTCCGATATGTCCTACAGCAGCATAAATACTGATAAAATACAGGGACTGATATTTTGACAGTTCAGGGGCCACAGCAATAAATTGCAAGAACTACAAGAACAAATGGCATTTCCCATTTCAGAGGAATGTGATATTTTTTTTATATGAATTTGGTCGTACGTTTGAAATATGATGCTGTCCGTTAAATCCTCCCCACTAAGGCATTCACATCTCACAGATCTTTTTAATCAAAATTTCTAAATAGGTTGCTTAATTGGGCACTAAAAAAACACAACAACCAAATTCAATGTGCAGATAATGAAAATGTCACCTCCCTGTTTCCTGTGATCCCTCATGTCTGTTAAATCTTCCATGTGCAAATTCTGTTAATTACTTCTGCACACTTCATACACAGTTATGGTGTCCTGAAATAAATAAGTGGGAGGCGTCAAAAAAAAAAAAATCAATTGCTTTCCATCATGATGGATGATCTTGATCATGTATGATAAAGGCTTAGAGTGTATTATGAAGGAAAAACATAAAGTTGTTTAGTAAAAGGTATTTTCACATATATGCTTAAAAATGATTAATGGAGCAAAACTGTCAATGAAAAAATACAAAAAGGATCCTATTTTTTAACTTAGTTCATGATTTAGAGTATTATTATCATTATTGTTATTATTATTATTATTATTATTATTATTATTATTATCAATATAATTGTTATTTTTATCATTATTATTATTATTATTATTATCATTAGTTATTACTATTATTATTATTATTATCATCATTGTTATTATTATATCATTATTGTTATTATTATTATTATTATTATTTATTATTTATTTTTTTTATTTGCTGATAAGTGTTATGTGTACACACATCTGAAGGGAGAGGCACAGGCATCTTTGTATCATTTGAAAACATTAATTTATTTATTCATTTAATTATTTACCGAATGGCTTAATCCTTCTGGCGTCTCAGTTGACACCGAGCGAAGGCGGGGTGAACAGCTGAACAGCTCGCCAGTCCGTTGCAGGGCCAATACACCATTCACCCTCACCCTTACTAGGAGTAATTTGGAACACCCAATTAGCTGAATGTGCATGTCTTTGGACTGTGGGAGGAAACCAGAATACCTGGAGGAAACCTGGGGAGAACATGCACTCTACACAGAAATGGTCTTGCTGAACCCGGGACTGAAACCTGGGCGCTTCTTGCTGGGCTGACGTGCCAACCACTATGCCACTGTCCTTTAATAACAGATTTTTTTTTTTTTTTTTTTTAAAAGCATGTGATGTATCTGCAGAGCTGTGTGTGCATGCTGCTGACACCGATAATTTATCAGTTCACTAAAAAAATTTTGTATATTGATAGAAATTAACTTCATTACATGCAATCATAATTTTAATTCAGATAATTATGCATTAGGTAGCAAAAATGTTGAAAACTGGGTCCTTATTGACCCACGACTGGTTCTCTATTGACTGTATGATTCTTTGGGGTGCAGACTATGCTTGGGATAAAGGGATAGGATTGGGGTAGTCAGAGTAAAAGTGACGTTGGTTCAGAAATATTATAACTCAACAATTGTCTCACCAAACCATAGCCAACTTGGCGATTCATAATATTTCTGTTCCAGCGAGTGTTACTCAGATGGGGCGAGGGCGAGGGCGAGTCGTCCGGGTAGATAAACTCCCCATGGTTTTACGTTTTTATGACATTCATGAGGTCTGACCCAAAAGGCAGTAACAATGGAAGAGGTGATGGCACGTAGGGAGGTACTTTGTGAGAAAACAAACACACCTGTATGACGTCCGTGAAAACCACTCATTGCGTGAAGGTGGTGTCACGTGACCGCTAGCATCTTTTAATATGGCGGACAGGCGAATCCGGCTGTTGTACTCTCTCTGTGTTATTTGATATCTATGTCGTTGAGAGGCGTGTAGAAGGAAGCGCAGTTGCTAGTTTGGCGGAACGCGGCCTAAAAACGCATTTAAAAGATGGCTGACCCGGAGCAGAAACCGGCTAAAATGAATGCCGACGGTGATAAAACAAGCGAGCCGCTTCCTAAGAAACCGCGGAACAGTCCTGCTCAAAACTGCGGCCCGGACAGTAATCACGGAGAGCAAATTACAAGCGCAGGGAGTCGCGCGGCGGAGGTTTCACCTCAGCCCGAAAACACGGAGGCGGAGATGTGCGACGTTCAGGCCGCGGAGGGGACTCCCGAAATAAACAAGCACCCTGCGGGCTCGGAGCCCATACAGGACCAGTCCAGCCCGGAGAACACCCTGCTGCCTGGGCCGGGGAGTGAGTAGTGCACAAACTTTATCATGTTTCTGGCGGAATCAACATTCGGACGTATTTAGCTTTAATGCTAACGTTAGCATGAGAAGGAAGGAGCTTGTTTACTGTATAAAACTTTATTAACAGCGTAGACAGACGACAAACTTTTACACCTTTTAATTTGTGGACGAATCGACAGCAGTGACACATTAAAAAAGCTCTGTTTGTGTTGTAATGATGTGAGATTTCCAGGCATAAAGAGTTTCTCTGACATAAAGACTCGGTTTGTTTACAGGGTCCTGACTGCAGTTCAGGACTTTTCACAGGCTGCTTTTCAGCAATGAATAAAATCTATCAGATAAACATCAACCTCCCTTTTATTATGGGTTTAAAAAGTGCTTAAGGAATCAACAGAACATGAATATCTTGACGTGTGTGTGTGTGTGTGTGTGTGTGTGTGTGTGCTGAAAAGTTTACCTATTCAGAGAACATGAATAATAATACAAAACCTTTTCTTTCACTCATGGTTAGTGTTTGGAAGAAGCCATTTATTATCAACAATAGTGTTTACTCTTTAAATCATCACAGTGTCAACAGAAACTGGAGGTTGTGGCCTGATATCAAACACAGAAGTTGACACACACACTTGGATACTAAAAGTAATCATCCTCACCTGTGACCTGTTTGCTCGTGCTCAGCGTATGTGTATGTGTGTGTGTGTGTGTGTGTGTATGTGTGTGTGGTGAACAGTCACTAAGTTTCTGGGCTCCTTACAGACCCCAGCATGTCAACATGTCAGCCAGTGCTGCACTGACGTTTCTGGACTCCACGCCGTGGGGAAAGCAAAAGAATGATGAAGGGATCTGTGAGAGAAGGTAGCTGAACTTTATAAAACAGGAAAAGGATATAACCGAGAATCAGCAGTGCAAAATGAGGGATTCTGTTGAAACCAAGCCATGGTCAGTAGGGGAAAATCGATTCACGTCTGAATCGCGATTCTTATTTATTAGCATTCTGAATCGGTCCAAATTTTCAAGAATCGATTTTTAAAATCACGTTTTTTTTTGAGCATTTCCAACCTTACTCACAGTGCGTAAGTGTCCTACACCATCACCCGGAGCTAAACGAACCGGAGCAGCAGCACGACCAACTCCTGACCAACACACACTCCATCACTTCACTAAACTCCCAACCGACTCTGAACCAGCAAAGTGGATCAGTACATCTACAAAACCAGCTGTCTGGTAATATAATTTCTTCCTTTCTTATAGAAGAGTTGTTCCTAGCTTATAGAAGAATGTAGTTACTCGTGAAATTGGCTCCCTTTGTTTGTAATGGTTATGAATCAAAACATAGGTTTGAATCAAGAATCGGTTCTGAATCGATTCGTCACCCCAAAAATCGGAATCGAATTGAATTGTGAGCTGTTGTTACATTCACATCCCTAATGGTTAGGTAGACGAACTAAGATCTCGATCACAATTGACAGGCAAATTGTTTGGGATGCAAAGAAAAACCCACAAATAACTTGATCTGATGTGCAGGTCTCTCTGGGGGGGAGAAAAAAAAAAATTTAAAAAAAGAGGCGTGATGGCTTCAAGGTGCACAATAAGGAGGCACTTAATAGGCATGTGGATGAATTGTTCTGAGTTGTCATACAGCTTGTTTTCCTTACAGGGCTCAGCACACAGAGTCCAGAACGCTTTAATTTTTGGAAATCGGACCACTGATTCAGCTTTTAGAGCTCGCCCAATGTTGGTATTCTTAGAGCAAGTTGTTAATGTATTTGTATTAGAACAATCAGGGGAAAGAAACTGTGTGAAAGTACCCCAGACTAGAGCACTGAAACATAGTTAAAGATGTTATTTGATCATAATTGCACTTCACATTATCACATCCCTTTCACATAATCACATTAAAATGCATAAATTTTTGAACTGTTATTATAGTTTATTATAGACATTTTCATGTTTTTCACTTCCGACGGGATGGCGGCACCCAGTGGACATCGAGCGTGGCCAAATTTCACAATGAATTTCGGAAATAAGGCAGGAAAGACAAAAAATAATTGATATAGGGGGGTTTGAAAGTGATATGGGGGTTTAGGTTTCGCCCAAAATCCAGCTTTCTCCAGGGACGTTGCATTTTAATCAGACAACTTCAGCAAGCTGCAGGAACTCATTCTGGTCAAAATGACGGCCGTTTTGGTATCTCATGACCTGCGTACTACTCTCAAAACTGCATGTTACTTCTAGATTTCTCAAGATACCGTTTCACCCACTGCACAGGTCATGTTTTGGATTTATCCAAGAGCCTACAATTAAAGAAAAATTGACTGCATGGTTGAGTTACCAGAAGAAAACCGTTACTCATGCCAGTGCCACAAAGCAGCCTGCTTACAGTACGCCAAGCAGCACAGAGACAAGCCTCGATACTTCTGGAACAAAGTTATTTGGAGTGAGATTGCCAAGAAGAATGGGCTGGAAATAAAGTGGCTCATCCACAGAATCCACAAACAGACTTCAAGCTTTCATTGATGTTGTCATTATACACAGTTAGGAGCTATGTAAACTTTTGGTTAGGGAGATTTGGTTAGTTTCTGTTGTCATTATGATTTAAAAAGATAATAATGAGGATAAATGGCTTCACCCAACCACTAACCACGAGAAAAGTTTTTGTGCACATATATATATATATATATATATATATATATATATACACACACACACACACACACACACACACACACACACTCAGACAAAATTAATAGCTAAAAGTTTTCCTCAAAATTTTCCCTGCTTTTTTACCAGAGCATGGAATTTTCAACACAGGGTTTCGCTATCTTACAGAAAAATTCAGTCAGAAAAAAAATGAAGCCTCGAAGCCTTTTGGTACCGAAAGTATATTTTTAGGTTCTGAATTAAGTTTTTAATTAATTTGTACATCTGTTGCTTTAAAGTTATTTGTTAGCTCTAGAACAGCAGTGAGTTTCTCTCCTCGGGTCACATTCTCAACAGTTAATACGTGTTTGGGTCATTCTCATAGAAATGCATGTTTTAATGTCCCACTCTTTAAGCTGACAAAATATGAGAATAATGAAAGCACTGGAATAAAATCACAAATTTTCGCTCAACCGTCAATGATAGCAGGCTGTATTCATTGATTAAATCTTCTGACTTTTCCACGTTTTCACTCTGTCATGCACTGAGAGTACTTCTAACAGAGTTGATGTCCAGAAACTGTACTCTTACAGTTGCAATGATTGTTAAGCAAGAAATTCAGTTACAGTCTGCCAGGTTCAAACATCCATGCTGGGTTTCACGGTCTGACCTTCTGCACTGCCCTCTAGTGCCAATTGCATGTAAAATTAAAACCCTAAAGATTCGGACAGCGAATATACTTGTGTGACAGAGTTGACATAGTTCTTGGACCTAACTTTACATGCTTGAAACGCCAAAACTGATTAATTTTTTTGTCTTTTTATGTATACAGCTTAAATTTTCAACACATGAAGGTACTTTTAAAACAGAACAGATTTTTTTTTTTTTTTTTTTTTTTAATAATTGGGTATATAAAGAGTGGGACATAAAATATGCATTTCTATGAGAATGACCCATATATGTGCCAACCTCATCTTCTGCTGTAATGCTTAAATGTGTAAATAGTAAAGGAAATAATATAATGTCCTTTTTTTGCCAGGGGGACTGTGTAGTACACACTAATACAATTATGTACTCCGGTCCGAGGAATTCTCGCCCTCGCCTTCAGTGGTAAACAGTTAATTATCTCGGAATAGCAGAACAATTCGATCAAGCTGTTCCTGTGTTCTACACACAAAATTTCTTTGTTATATAATTATATCATCCTGGATTCAGTTCCTGTTTCTCTGTGGAGTTTGCCTTTGTGTTGGTTTCCTCCAGGTTCTCCGGTTTCTTTCCACAGTCCAAAGATATGCACATTAGACTAATTGTATATTGTTGATTGCCCCAAGGTGTGAGTGTGAAAGGTTGTGTGCCCTGTGATGGTATGGCAAGCTCTTCAGGGTGCACCCCACCTTCACCCAGGGTTGTCTGGTCTGGGCTGCAGGTGAAAGTACCTTAGGATGAACTAAAGTTTGGTAGTGACAGTTATAAAATTATTCATGAGCCTTAATTCTTCACATCACAGTGTTTTCCCCTCTTTCTTTTAGCAGGGTTAATGGACGATGCTGTTCACTGCAATGGATTTTTTTCACCTGAATTAGGTGATGAGGACTGCTCCTCTCATGCAAGTTCGAGTGACTGGACCCCCCAGCCGCGTATTGGTATGTTTATGTGAAGACATAAGGAATGGCATTTTCAAAGGGTACTTTTATTTCAGAGGGTATCCATTTTGTAATTTCATGTTTGATTATTTTAGGCAACTTGTCAACTTTTATTTTTGTTTTTATTTCCTTCTGTTAAATTTAATTCAATGGGACATCTCAGAGATTCAGTCCGTAGAAACACTGGAAGAGCACTAAACCCATTTAACGGTGGTGTCACCGGTCAGCTGATCCAGCAAACTGGATTCTTGGGCTGACAAAGTCTTTTGTATTCAAACTGTGCTGATAAACTGCTCCTGATCGTCAGTTTGATCTGGTAAAGGTAGAATGGTATCTTGGACCCCACCGATATGTGTATTTATATATATATATATATTCAGTGCAGTGTTGCCAAAAAGTTTTCACAGAAGTTGCTGTTGGCTTTAAATTCGTCACAAAAAGTTGCTGTTTTGTTAGCGTGCGACGTCACCAAAGGTGAACGTGAGCTACACAAATTGTCTAATATCCATCTGCTTTGGAAGAAAATGACATAGGATCACTAAATTTGGTGTAACGGTCCCCCTCAGGTGTGACTAGGGTGGGATTACGTATGGGTCGCCTCGACCTTTTTTCAAGGACACTTTTTCTATAAGCTTGTTAGTGTGATCATTTTTGAAGGAATTGACTAAGGAATTTGAAGGTTTGCTAAATAAGGGTTCCCCTCAGGTGGGTCTCGACTGGGATTGGGTATGGTGCTATTGATGGCAGTCAATTAAGTGTGTTTTTTTTTTTTTTTAAATCGGGCTCTTCAAGGCATGTTAGTGCGATATCTTTGAAAGGGAATGGGGTTTAGGCATGCTTGAGCATTTCAGCTGTCACCACTGCAAGTTTACAAGTGCTTGCTGAATGCAAATCCATATGTTCATGATGCAATCTCAAGCGGTGCACAGTATGGCTGTGCCATGGTTTGTTGATTTGCTACTGGAACAGGGCTGGAAATTTTTCATTTGATATTGTCTCATATATTTGATTTATGTCATCATATTTATTTTTGCTTACTTGCTCTTTAGTTAATATTGTCTTAATAGATATTCCATAACGTTGTTTATACCTAACAGCAGTCAGATTCTAATGCGTTTATAATTTGCTGCACTGATAGTCTTCTGGCAGCTGACGTAACGCTGTCATGTATGCATGTTTATTTATTAGGTTCCTACCGCTTTATTCAGCAACAAATAATGAGAGAGACTGATCCACGGACTATTCTAAATGACCTGCTTCCAGAAGCTGCCATTCCACCTGATCTTGATGATATGACACTATGGCAGATCATCATCAACATCTCGGAGCCTCCAAAGAGAAAAAAACGCAAAGATGTCAACACCATAGAGGATGTCATCCGACTGATTAGTGACTGCAAAAAGATACTTGTCCTGACTGGTGCTGGGGTGTGTATGTAGTTGGCTTTATTAAGACTTTCTTCCATGTTTTGTCCTGGCTGTAATGATGGTAAATCTCCACAGGACAGATGTCCCAGGGTGGTTTGGAGGGGGGGGGTGTTTGACCTCTTGATTTCTATCCACCAGTATCGCAACATTAACAGATGGATAAGGAGTCTGGCCACCCATTATGTGGGACATGCCAAAGTTACTGGGACTAGTTTAGACCCAGTGCTCATTATGTTTGGTTATAGCATTTGATCAGTTTTGGCTTGATGATCTTGATTTTATAGGCATTAGCATGTTGTTTTAATCCTATTATTTGTCATTGCTTTACAGGGGAGTAAATAATAAAAAAAAAAAAGCAAGGTTAAATGATTTCAGCCTTGGAAACGCAGATATGTACCTTTTGTGTAAGGCAAAGCTCTCTGATTTACAACCCCCAATCAGGAAAAATTGAAATCAGTACTGAAAACAATGCTGGTAAATAATCTTAGAATCTTATTTACAGCACATTTTATGTTCTGTTTGATGAGTTATATTTAGTTTTTTATTCTAAACAACAAATTAGGAAAAAAAAAAAAAAAAAGGTTGGGACAGTAAACATTTTTTAATGGTGCTATCTCACACCACCTACGATGTTTGGGGTGTGAAGACACTAAGCACTTTTTTCCTCATTCTTTCTGCAAATTAGTCTTAAAGAATGCAGCACTATAGAGTTGTCCTATTGGCTCGGTTGGTTGTCCCCTGCCCATGCCCCCCCACAGTAAATCTATTAAGGTTGCCTCATCACGATTAAAAAAGGCAGTGCCTAAATCTATATATGAATTTTATTTTTCTGCAGTAATACTATCACCACAGAAGAGAAATTTAGCTTTAACAAAGGCACCAATATTGCTCCATACCATGACAGAGCCTGCCTTTTGGACATGTTGCTAATAACAGGTTGTGTTCGTATCTTCTCAAAAAGTCCTGGAATACTGATTCATCTGACCACAATACACATTTCCACTGTGTCCGTCTCAGATGCCTTGGAGGTCAACAGTGCTTTTGGACTTAACATGAGGCTTCTTTTTTCCGTAATAATTTTTTACCAGACATTTTTGGATGCAAGTCTGTATCGTAGTACATCACAGAGGTTTGCTAGAGTACTCCAGAGCCGATGTGGATGTACCTGCTGTAGATCAGTGACTGTTCCTGATGCAGTCAGAGATTGAAAAATCATGTGTGTTTAACAAGGCTTTCACCCTTGCCCCTTATTCACTCAGGTTCTTCCAGATTCCTTAAAATATTTAATTTGATGTACAGTATTGGGTTATGTATATCCGAATTCCTTCCTATATTTTTTAAAGTTAAAGTTAGAATTTAAAGTTTTTAAAATTAAAGCTCCCAGGTTTGAGTCCCGGACTCAGGGACCGGTGGTGTAGTGGTGAGGGTGCTGGGCTCATGATCAGGAGGTCATGGGTGTGAATCCCCATTAGACCCCCATTGTGCTAAGACCCCTGGGCAAGGTTTAAACCACAAGTGTGCCTCTGTCCACCCAGCAGTATAAATGGGTACCATTTAAAAAATACTGGGAAGGTAACCTGCAATGGACTCGCGCCTTCACTATATGGAAACTGGGGATAAACACCATCCTGATGAGCCGCTATGCTTGGGTGTAAAAGCCCAACAGACTTGCCTCTCAGCAAGAAGGTTCTGCCCTTGAGCAAGGGCAAGCGTGTTCTCTCCATGCTTGGTGGGGTATTTTTTCACAGTCCAAAAACATGCACATTAGGCTAATTGGCTATTCCAGATTGCCCCTAGGTGTGAGTAAATGGTTGTATGTGTTGGTGCTCTCTTAGCCCAGAGTTGGCTGAGATATATGCTCCAGCATTCTGTGACGCTAGTAGGTTAAAGCAGTTTGGAAAATGAATGAATGAATTCACTCATGCATTTGTTGGCAAATTTGACATCCAAATTTTTTTAATAACTATCAACTATTCATACAATGGAAATCGTGTTTTAAAATAAAAAGCCCTCCGCCACCACCACCACCAAAAAAAAAAAAAAAATCTTGGGATGTTTCCTCATTTTCTTAATTTTCTGTTTTATAAGCATGTAACATGTGAGTGTCCAGTATCACCACTGGTAATGTTTGTCTGTTATGGTCTGTCTATCCAAAATATTTGCTGCCACAATTGTTTGTTTCAGCCTTGCTTAGATGAGAATCAGTGCAAAAGCTCCATGGATGTGATGTTCCAGGGTGGAAAGAAAAAAGAAATCAATCCATCCAATCATCTAATCCAATTAGTGCTGGATAATTTGGTCAGAATCAGAATAATTTTAATGCAATTTTCAAAGAAAAAAAATGCATAATTTTCAAAAACATGAAACGTGATGGGGAAAAAATGGAAATCATCCAAAATTTATCAAGTTAGGATCGATGATTTAATAATTGCATTTAAAAATTAGTTTTACACTTTTTTTTAAATATTGCTAATACATGTACTAGTGCATGTGTTGAATATGATGTTTGTTTGTTTTTTTTCCTTAAGGTTTCTGTTTCCTGTGGAATACCTGATTTTAGGTCTAGAGATGGGATTTATGCTCGACTTGCTGTAGATTTTCCAGACCTTCCAGATCCTCAAGCAATGTTTGATATTGAGTACTTCCAAAAGGATCCGAGGCCATTTTTTAAATTTGCGAAGGTGTGTTGACTGTTTTTTTTTTGTAGTTGTTTTTTCTTTTTTCTTTTGCAATTACTTTTTAAAACAATGCATGCTTTTCCTTTTATTTTAGGAAATCTACCCTGGACAGTTTCGGCCATCACTTTGTCACAGGTTTATTGCTATGCTGGATAAACAGGATAAACTTCTGAGGAACTACACTCAGAACATTGACACCCTGGAGCAGGTTGCAGGAGTCCAAAGGGTGATGCAGTGTCATGGTATATTCAGTAATTTTTCAAAGGTTTCTTAAATGCACACAGATGTGTTGTGATTGACATGCGTAACTATTCAATCCCCAAAGTCAGTACATAGTAGAGCCACCTTTTGCAGCAATTACAGCTGCAGGTCTCATAGGTGTCTCTGTGAGTTTGGCGCATCTAGTCACTGGGATTTTTTTCCTTTTTTCCTCCTTTAAGAATTTCTCTTCCTTAAGAATTTGCCAACATGATGCTGCCACCGCCATGCTTCAATGTGGGGATAGTGTTCTTCTGGTGATAAGGGATCACGGGTTTGGACCAGATGTAGTGTTTTCCTTGATGGACAAAAAGTTAAATTTTAGCCTCAGCTGACCGGAGGACCATCCATATTTTTGAGGAGTTTCCCACATGCCTGTTGATAAACTCTAAATGTGCTTTCTAATTTATTTCTGTAAGCAACAGCTTTTTTTCTTGCCAACACCAGCTTTAAATTGTTGAATTTTACAGAAGTTTTTAACACGGCATGCAGTAACCCTTAATACAGTTGTTTTTGTGTCACTTGGGATGTCTGTCCGTCCATTTGTCCGTCTGTCTACAGTTCTGTGCACTAACTCAAAAACACCATCACCGTTCATCACCATTTTTGGTGTGGATGTTGGGATTGTGTAACTGCATAAAACTTTCGTCGCAATCTAATGTCCAGTATGGCCTTCGCAGCTGCCATCTTGAATATTCTGTTCCACGCACTAGCTCAAAAACGTCTATGTAATTACACCAGCCTATCAGTTGCGGCCCAATACGGCCATCTTGAATTTCCTTTCCATGCACCAGCTCAAGAACTTCCATCATACTTTTTATACTGTGACAGATAGGGTGAGGACTTTACCCACTTTGCAGGGCAGTTTTTAGCCATAAGGATAGAGGACAATAGCGATGCTGTGGCTAAATGTTTTGAGGACAGATTAGGAAGTTATGTTATTGAATTGCTCTCACTCTGCAGCATAGCGTATTCCAGTGAGTTTATAGTGGACATTTTGGTGGTTTTCAATCAATATCTGGACTTGTCCTGTTTTTTTTTTCTTTTCAAACCCCTCAGCTCAGTGGTGTGACCATCAACTGATTAATCACTTGTCATCGACATTTTTGTTGTGGATGTTGCGTAACTACACAAGCCTATCGATTTTCGTCGCAGTCTGATATCCAATATGGCCCCCATAGCTTCTATCTTGAATTTTCATTCTGTACATTTTAATTGCAAACCATCACTGATCATCATGTTGGTGTCCTTCTTGGGACTGGGCATACCTTTTGTAATGTGGTGCATGGGCTGATTACCCCCATGATTTTTATTTTGAAAAGCATGCCAAAAGCCATGACCGTCCATGCTGGTGTATGCAGTTGGCATTAAGGCACAGTCCAGAAATGCTACATCTATTCTCTGAACCCAAAACTAGATGCCATTTTGTGCTGTATCCAAATACTTTCACTTTTTTATTACAGAAACACATTTTTGAAAAAAGGAAGCATTGTGTTGAAATATTGGAATTTTCAGTAAATTGGTGTGCTAGTGAAACCTATAATCGAACATAAAATAGCTTGCATCATGTTTCTTTTAACATTTAATGAAGTGATATTCCAAAACTACCAGTGTTGTCAAAGCTTTTTAACATTTAATTAATTCCTTTAAGACCTTAAATGAAAGTGCTACCATTTATTGTACAATTAATTTATTAATGTTGAATTCAAATGCTAATTTTTATGATGTTTTGTGTGGTTTTTTTTTATTTATTTTTATTTTTTTTAACAGGTTCCTTTGCAACTGCCTCCTGCCTTGTGTGTAAACACAAGGTTGTTTGTGATACCATAAGAGAAGATATATTCAGACAGGTATAACTATATTTATTATAGATTTATAATAAATGTTGTCTTTATTATCAATAAGAAAAAAAATCTAATGTGAAGTTTACTTACCAATTAATAACTTTAAATCTTAAATATTTCATGAAAAATATTAACTCATTTTCATTTCAATTGATTCACCAATCTGCAAAAAACCTGGGACCACAAATTGTGGAACAATTTCAGAATAATGTTCTTCAGTGTAAAATTTTGAAAGAGAACATAGTACAAAAAGGCTTTAAGCACTTCTTATTTTTCCAAAAATAAAACACATTGCACAGCCCAAACCACCGAACTTTTGGAAAAATTCATTAGCACATGGGTACAGATCACCGCACTGGCAGTAGTGACAAAAACTTACACACATAGGCCTTCAGGGGACACCACACTAGAATTTTTTTTTTTTTTGTTTGGCCCATAACTTCCAAACAATGTCACCTATTCAAATACCTTATATCTACACTGGACTGAGCTGAATCAAGTGATGTAGTCCACACACATTTCTGACAACAATTTTTTCCACGAAATATGCAATACCCATGGATCGATTTTTCATCATTTCAGACTAAATTAAATTGGTTTGCATACAAGGAATTGTATTTCTGGATCAAAATGTTGACCCAATATGAGTTGAAAGGAAGTGCTTGCCCAAGCTGTTATTTATTATTTTTTTTAAATTGGGGATTGGCATCAAACGCCAATTGCAACCAATTTTGCTAATGGCAACTAGTATTTAAAAAATACTAGTTATTAAAAATACTATGGGGCAGTGGTTAAGGGTTTGGGTTACTGATCCGAAGGTCAGGGTTTCAATCCCCAGTACTCCCAAGGTGCCACTGTTGGGCCCTTGAGCAAGGCCCTTAACCATCAATTGCTCAGTTGTATAAAAAATTATAAATGTAAGTCACTCTGGATAAGGGTGTCTGCCAAATGGTGTAAATGTAAATACCTATAGTTATACACATGAAAGTAATATTAAATAAAGCATCGTACTATGTGCAGTGTTTTAGTATTTTTGCATAATTTGTCAAAATGTATTTAAAAAATAGAGCTGTTTCCAGGAGAATTGTCCGGATCCAGCATTCAGTACTGGCCTAATATTGACCAAAAGCTAAGGATCAGATATCTGAACTTTTAAAAATTATAATACAATACAATACACTGAACGGTCTATTCTGAATCAATTAGGTTTATTTTGTCTGAGTGGTGAACTGGTGACCTGAAATGGGGTCTTCAATGTCACATGGAGGATCAGGACGACACCTGTGGAGTGGCAGACTGGGGTGGTAGTCCCCTTTATTTTAAAAGGGGGACCGGAGAGTGTGAGGGATCACACCGCTCAGCCTCCCCAGGAAAGTTTGTTCCAGGGTGTTGGAGATGGGGCTCCAACCGATTGTTGAACCTTTGATTCAGAAGGAGCATTGTGGCTTTCATCCTGGTCATGGAACAGTGGACCAGCTCTTTACCCTAGCAGAGTTACTGAGAGGGTCATTGGAGTCTGACTATCCAGTCTACATGTCTTGTTGACTTGGAGGAGGCCTACAACTGTGTCCCCTCCGGAGGATTCGGTAAGGGGTGCCGGGGGGGTATGGGGCAGTGGGTCCGCTATTCTGAGCCGACCAGTCACTGTGTAAACAAACCGAGAGCTTGTTGCCAGTGCATGTTGGACTCCACCAGGGCTGCCCCCTTGTCAACGATTTTGTTTGTGGTATTTTTATGGACAGAATCTTAAGGCGTAGTCATGTAGACGTGAGTGTCAAGTTTGGGAGCTTCAGGATTGTATATCTGCTTTTTGCAGGTGATATGTTTCCTTCAGTGTGCACTGGAGCAGTTGAGTGTGAAGTGTCTGGGATGAGAGTCAGCTCCTGTAAACCTGAGGCCATGAGTCTCAACCGGAAAAAGGTTGATTGCTTTCTTCGAGTCAGGGACGAGTCTTTGCCTTAAGCAGAGAAGTTCAAGTATCTCAGTATCTTGTTTATGAATGATGGTAGAATTGAGCGGGAGATGGACAGATAAATCAGTGCTGCAGCAGCGGTAATGAAGGTGCTGCATTGGTCCGCTATGGTGAAGAGGAAGCTGAGCTGACTGGCAAAGTTTTCGAGTTACTTTTCCATCTTCGTTCCAGCGGAAAGGAGTTTCTTTCGGACGGTGTCTTGGCTCAGGCATCCAGGGGAAGCTCGGGGTAAGAGCCGTTGCTCCTTTGCATCGAAAGGAGTCATCTGAAGTGGTTTGGGCATGCGATTAGAATGCTTCTTGGTTGCCTCCCTTTAGAGGTTTTATGGCCACATGTAACTGGGTGGAGGCCCCAGGGCAGACCCAGAACTTGCAGGAGGGACTCGATATCCTGTCTGGCCTGGGAACGCCTCAGATCCCCCAGGAGGAGCTGGAAAGTGTCACTGTGGTGAGGAATACCTGGGGTTCCCTCCTAGACCTGTTGCCTCTGTGACCTGACCTCAGATAAGAGGATGAAAATGGATAGATGAACTTTTTCAGACTTTCTTTTATTACCTCATATTAATTGAGGTATGTGGTCACTGATGATTCTCTTTCAATAAAAGTTAATATAATATCATTTATCATGATATTTGAATCTGTTAAACATTTTATTAATATTGTGTTTTGTTTATTAACCAGAGATGCCTGGTTCCATTTTTTTCTCTATAAAAACTGAGAGAATATTGGATACAAATAATTGTATTTATCTACAAAGAAACTATAAACAAATAATTTTACAATTCTTCATCTGAAAGTCCATCATTCAGAGGCTTCACATGGTGCTTTTGGTGCTAAACCTACTGCCTTTACTGTTGATACTATTAATGGTTTAATTTCTGTAATATGACATTCAGTGTTCATGAACACGCTCATATTTTAGTGACTTAGTTTACAAATGATATGCCAATAAAGAGAAAAGGGGTTGCTGGTGTTGCTCTTTAATATATACTTTTTTCTTTTTTTATATTTTATATATATATAGGTTGTTCCCCATTGTCCAAGATGTTCTAATATTCCATTGGCTATTATGAAACCAGACATTGTCTTCTTTGGAGAGAACCTTCCAGAATCTTTTCATAGGGCCATGAAGCAGGACAAGGATGAGGTGGATCTCCTCATTGTTATTGGATCCTCTTTGAAAGTGCGACCAGTGGCTCTTATCCCAAGTATGTAGCAAACACTTTATGATAATTTAATAGTTTATACATTCACTGTCAATTTTATTGGGAAGACCTGCACATTCATGTAATTACTGAAGATATGCGGAAGCTCTGTGAAAGCAAACAGTTTTGCATATACAGGTCAAGGCCCCTAAATCTGTCAGCACAAGTTTGGATGCTTTCATCGTCTTACAAATATACAAGTTTCATAGCACACATCTGTCATTGACAAAGCATAGTCTGTGAGCACCATCGTTTGTTTTCAGTGATATTAGCAGGCATAACTTCTATTGCTTCCAGCTATAATGCATCTAAAAGCCCCTTGTGCCATTTTGATTCAAGCGACATAATTTATTACAGCTTACTCCATAGGGACCCTGTGTAGGGAGCAGTACCATATAGTAACTCACAATTGGCTGATAAACATATGAATGTGCTTGTGTGTGTGTGTGTGTATATATATATATATATATATATGTGTGTGTGTGTGTGTGTATAATGTGTATGTATATTCACCTATAAGGTAGGCCTCCATAGCCTGTTCTATACTGTAGATCACTGTCAAGAGGCAAATTGCATTAAACCTGTTGTAAGTGTACTGTACTATAATCAGTGAAATATTTTACCTTATTTTTTTGTATTAAGGTGCTGTTCCCCATGAAGTACCTCAAGTTTTGATCAACCGTGAGCCCCTGCTTCACATGAACTTTGATGTAGAATTGCTAGGAGATTGTGATGTCATCGTCAATGAATTATGTCATCGACTAGGTGGTGATTTTGAGCAGCTTTGCTACAACTCCTCTAGACTAAGTGAGATCACTGACACACCTCGTCCTCAGTCATCTACTGTACTTGAACAGGCATGTGCTAAAATCCAAACATCTGACCTTGAAAATACAGAAAGTCAAGATGAGACTGTTCCAGAAACATCAGAGACAGTAACTGTTGCATGCTCTAGTCCAAATTCGCAGTTCCCGAATAATGGGGGTTTGAACACAACTTTTACAGCCAAGGATGAAAGACATTCTCCAGAACTCAAAAACAGAACAAGATCACCAAAACCTTCAACACAAGAAAACAATGAGTGTTTTAATGCACAGCAAAGCCCTTGCCAAAAGAGTGCAGATGCCTATCAGAATGAACCATTGGAGGCTGATGAGCACAATCCAAATATACAAAAAGAAAGACAGGGGATTGTGGAGATGCTGGATATCCAAAGTGAAGAAAAGGACACAAATCAACGAAAGGATGTGCGCAAACAGTGCTGGTTGAAACAAAGCTGTCGAAATCCAATCAGTAATCGCCTTGGAAGTAAGATTGCCTTTTTGCTACATATTTGACACATTTTCAGACTTTAAGATGTTTGTTACCTTAAAAAAAGTGGTATAATTAGTCTAGCTGAACTACTTTTATGTAGAGTTGCTTGAGTAATAGTTACATTTGTTTTCGTGCACTGTAGAAAAAAGTAAAGAAAGAAAGAAAAATTAAATTGAAAAAAAAAATTGGCACAATTTAGTGGTGAACAAAATTTAACGTATCATATGTGCTAAAAGTAGATAAAGACAATCCAATAAAACAAATGAGACCAGAATGTTATAATCCAATATTACATATCTGAGAGTGGCAAAAGTATTTGAACCTTTACTTTCACTGTGACCCAGTGTCAACCTTTAACCCCTGTGCAGTACTAACTAAACCCTTCTGGTAACTGTTGATCAGTACTGCACGTCGACTTGAAGGGATTTTAGCCCATTCATCCATACAGAACAGCTTCAACTTTTTATGTTGGTGAGTTTCCTCATATGTACTACTCACACAACATTTCTATTGGGTTAAGGTCAGGACTTAGCCAAGGTTTTTAATTATTATATTAGAGATACACATACTTTAATCCACTCACAGATCATTTTCTTCAATAAATAAATTATCAGGTATAATATTTTTATTTGAATTGTTTAATTTGGTTCTCTTTATCTACTTTGAGGACTTGTGTGGAGATCTGATTTTGGAATATATAAAATTCTAACTTTTAAGTGCCACTCTAACATTTACTTATACAGTCCAAGTAAGTATAACAAAACTATCTATATGAAAAATGACAGCAGTTATTGTAAGGGATATAAATGTATTACTTTTTTAAAATTAAGTATAAAATCCATTAGATTTTGTTTTAATTTTGTGTAGCTGTGCACATTGCATTATGTGCATGAAATTTAAATATTAAAAGTTTTTTTTTAAAAGAATCTGTGTGTGTGTGTGTGTGTGTGTGTGTGTGTGTATATATATATATGTGTGTGTGTGTGTGTGTGTGTGTGTGTGTGT
>JAQMYF010000027.1:9667726-9684389 GCA_030014195.1 Neosilurus mollespiculum
TCCCATGGACTCCCGGTCACGGATGGCTGTGGCATCAACCCGGATTCGAACTTGCGATCTCCGGGTTTATAGTCGCGAATAATAATAATCTAACCTAGTCACATTACACCACACTATGCTAAATTGGCAAAGAATGTACAGAGAAAAAATGATAAAACCATTAATCCTTAAGTGCTCATATTAATTCATGTTAATGTTAAATGTTTAGTCTTGAGATCAAATAGTTTTATATGAATTTAACAGGATTGTAAAGTGTTAGGAGGAAAAAAAATAATATTCAAAGTGTAATGTACCTGTTCAGTTTTCGCCAGAGCTGGCCTGTGGATCACGTAGGGAAGTGGCAGGAGCTGGAATATACCAGTCCTGTATATCCAGCCTTTGCATGTGGCTCTGGCTATGTGGTTTCCAAAGACTTGGTGGAGTGGCTGGCAAGTAATGCAGAGATGCTCAAAGTTTACCAGGTAATCTCCATCAACTACACACATACAGTACTGTGAAAAGTTATTATGTTATAAGTTATTATTTATCTTCTGCATTACTGTGTCAATAGGAAAAATGTCCCCCCAACATTAATTAAAAAAAAAAAAAACATGCCACAAGAACACGACATTCATGACGATAAAAACACTTGGAAATATCTATTTTTTTTAACATGAGGGGAAAAAGCATTACATAGTAATCTAGTAGAAAGTATAATCTGTAATCAAAAGGTAGATTAAAATGTACACTACTGTCATACACGTACCGATTGGGCACACATTTCCTGTCTTGGGCACACAAATGTGTGCACATTGAGCTTTACATACAACTGGGGGCTTGTATGATAACACGTATGACATTTGAAGCCATATTGTTACTCAAATTATGAGTACTGTGTATAGGTGCACATATTCCAAATGGTTTCAGCAGCATGCCATCATTAGGCAGTGACCTGGGGTCTCATTTATTAAAAAGTGGGTAGGATTCATACTACTGCTCAAAAACTAAAAATAGCATAAAACAATTTAAGATTCATAAAACCATGTGTACACACAGCTGTGCACAAGGTTCCCACAGGACTCTTGGGAACGTGCGTACATGACTTAGCCTCATGTTCCGCCCCAAACACATCCTGATTTAACCATAAATGATCAGTGCGGAGAAGCTCATGTTGATGCGTATAAATGAGCATGCTAATCAATGGTTCCATTTGGTGAATCATATCAGAGAGAAAGAATCTAAATTTTTCTGACACAGAAATCAAGTTTCTGGTGACAGCGTAGAGAGAGGATGGACATTTTGTTTGGTGGCCAGAGCAGTGGGGTCTCACATTAAAGAATGGCAACTTTACATTTAATGTAGCAAGTGCAACAGAAAGGATTATGCCAGAAATTAAGAAATGGTCCAATTTGAAGCTAGAGGCAAAAAGAATAGCGTCTGCTGTTCTCATAGTGCATTCTGACTTACACTGTCCTACAGACACAGAACACAATCAGGATAATTAAGGTCATAAAAATAAGAGCAGGGCGATCAGTCAACTGTGGCATGTGAAATATCACCTACATTAAAAGGTCTTGCCAAAAATATGAACCTACATTGCTGTCTCTTTTGATCACTTCCTCGTAGTTGCTTCCTTGCATGTTTGCAGTCGTCTTTTTGATGAGGTAGCGGCTTGGGCCAGGGTCCTCGTTCTGAAAGCTTAGGAGACTAAAGGCTTCATTTGGGCGATAACGTCCGATAATCAATTTTTAGGTCGGTAGCGAGCATGAGGGGTCTGCGACCGATATTGTCCAACATATCGCTGACTGTCCCCCCTGAGCTACACAGTTTTTTTCGAGTCTAAGTGGTTTTCATGTTAAACAATGTTTCTACAGACTGGGACAAGGACATGACATGGACAGCCAAGATAAGTCATGACTAAACATGAGTCTGGCCATGCTTTTGGGAGAGAGAGTACGAGTAAAGAGTATTTGCCTTTTTGACCCTTGCATATTTTAACTTTCTAACAGTTTATAAATATTTATTTGTTTTTGTTTGTATAATTTGTCAAAACACTGATATGACACATGTTCAACTTTATTGAATAAAATAAAATAAATAAATAAATGGTGAAATACAGTAAAAAAGAGAAATCCTCCCACACAGAACCTTCTTATTTTACTTACACATTGTCATATTATTTTTTTTTCTCTTATCTATTTCCTTTTTATTTAATAGATAAATACCTTGCTTGTTTTTACTTTACTGCATTTTAAAAGGTTGATCGTTTGAGGTACCTCCAGGTTCCGTCTATGGACAACTGACTATGGTCGCTGATTGTAGGCAACAAAGTCTCAGACAGTCTTAGACAATCTGCAACTGTCCATGACTGCGACCATAGTTGGGGAAAGTTAGCGATATGGTGGCCCACTACAAAGAAGACCGTCAAAAATGGTTGCCAACCACTGCCGTTCATCGCAGGTCATCACTGACTGACGCCAACTCAAAAACTGGTGCATTTAAGGAAGCCAGTGATAAGCTCCACAAGCGAGCCCCCATGAGAGTGGCAAGCATTAAAGCAAATTTCCTTTGCACTCTCGGGTTTGGAAAAGGTGTGAGCAGCCAGGGGGTAGCTTCTGTCATCTGCAGATGACAATGAAGTCATTCCACATCCACATCAGACTGAATGGTTAGATTTTCAAGAATAAATTTCAAATTTACCAAGAAGCTAGACATCTGCCAGTAGTCTGTTCCCTACACTGCTGTGAGTCAGGATAAAGGAATGATGCATTGAGTCATGCCATCATGTCACTACATTGTCACATATGACTTGGACATTAATTGAATACACAAGCTTTTGATTATTATAAATGAATTCATTTTCATATAGAAGCCTTGCACCGATTACATCGGGAAAATGTAAAACTTTTGATGTTTGCTTGTTCTACAATTGTTTTTAGGTGGTAAGGTAAATATATATTGTTAATTTATATCCAAAACCTGTTGGTTAATTTTGACGAATTCCCCGTCCGTGTGGGGCTAATGGTTAGAGCGACTTTGGGGCCGAGAGGTCAGCAGGAAAAACGTGTGACGGTGGGGGAGTTAGCTGCACCTTCCTTTCCTCCACCTTCATGGCTGAAGTGCCCTTGAGCAAGGCACCTAACCCCCAACTGCTCTCCGGGCGCCCCAATGTATAGTAGCCCACTGCTCCGAGTGTGTGTGTGTGTGTGTGTGTGTGTGTGCTCACTGTTTACGTGCAATAATTTCCCTTGTGGGATTAATACAGTATAGCAAAAGCAAAAAAAAATATCTTCATGGCATTGTTTCAACAAACTTCCATTCAGAGTTGGGCTCATTTCTCACCGATGTCCATTGATGTGATAACCTGCTCATTCAGTACATTCAGCTCATCAGCTGACTTCATTTTATTGCCACATTAATGTTATTGAGCCTCTACCTGACCAACTGGAGCAACAGTGCCATGATGAACATGCTGTGATCAAGGCTAAATGCACTCCATTAAAATATTGGAGTGTGCTACTTTCTTTGCCTGGGCAGTGTATATATAGTGTAATGTAACATGAATATGAGAAATGGTCACCGTGGAAAGTGAAAAAGTTCAAAAGAAAACAGTTTAAAATATTGAGCGGCTTTCCTGCATCAAACACATCAGCTTCTAGAACTGACTATTCACTTTCTGCCTATTACATCTCACTCATTGGTAGGTGTCACTGTAACAAGATAATCATTATAATGTTATTCACTTCAACTGACAGTGGTCAAAATGTTAATGTTAATCTGTAATTTAACTTAAAAACATTTTTAAGGGTTTTTTTTAGGTTTAAGTTACTTGGAGCACAGGAGTTCCCGTGAAATATTTTTTGCAATATATATGGAAATTATACCGTATAAAAACCAGCACATTATTTAAAACTTGTTAGAATTACTTTCCTTACTATTGTCAGAGTTGCTGAAATGTAAACAACTTCTGATCACTAGATTTGAGCATTCAGCAGCATGTATTACTTCATTGTGTGTGAGAGTGCATGTGTCTGTTTTATAGGGAGAGGATGTGAGCATGGGAATATGGATGGCTGCAGTGGGGCCTCAAACATATCAGGTAAAAAAAAATCTTTTTCTCACCAGTGTGGAGACCCTCTAGGCCACAAGTGTCAAACTCGAGGCCTGCGGGTTTCCAGCAAATCCAGCCCTCCAACTCATTTTATGTGGCCTGCGAGAGCTTTTAAAGTATATGATTATCATACGTTATTTGCATCAACTATTAACATGAAAGGTAATTCATTATCCATCCAGCCAACCTATTTAAAGTAAACAGCTAGCCATTTGTGACACAGGAAAGATTGCAAGCTAGCTTATCAATGTCAAGCACTGTCAGAAAAGAAAGCAAATAAAGAAAAAGAGGACAAATGCATAAACAATAATATGGCCATGCAGATTTCATGGTTGCTCTTTTTGAATAGATGTTAAGTGATCATTTGGCCCTTGATGACCTTGAAATTTAGGGATGTTGCCCTTCGTAAAAATCAGTTTGACACCCCTGCTCTACGCAATACTATCTGTCTTAGTATGTTAACAACATTTAGCTAGCTTTAGTAAATAATTGGCAAATTTGTAAGTGGGGAAAATTTCCTTTTAACAATACCAAAGCAAAAAAATGTTGGGGTGGTAAAGAAGATGCAAATAAACCAGTGATTTCTAAGCCTACTTTGAGTTTTCATTGCAGACAGTATGAATTCAAGATGTTTTGTGTTGTCTGGTCAACTTCTTTTCTTAAGATACATCCGTTCCTGTATTTCAGGCCTGCAACACATTTCAAAAAAGTTGGGACAGGTAGTTTAGGGCGAGTGATGAGGGGGCAAAACAATTAAGTAAAAATGTGATTTGAAACCGGTAACAGCAACGGGTGATTGTAACCATGATTTGGTGCGAATCTAGAAATGGCCTAGTCTTCAAGGAGCCAACGTTTATTGAAATGTTCATAAAATAAAGATTGGAAGGACTTTGAATAAATTACCCACTTTAGTGCCTAATATTAAACGATTTAAGGAATCTTGATGTTCAAACGGCAAGGGCACAAACCAAAACTTAACACCCACATGCTCATTTCCCTCAAATGGCACTGCTCAACTCACACACACTCAAAAGCAGTCATTTAACTATAGCTGTTGAAAAATAGAGTTACAGCCACTAATGCTAGTTAAATCTTTACAGTACTAAAGAAAGCTTTATGTTAACTGTGTTCAGAAGCAACCTTAGGTTCTCAGGGCTTGGAGGTATCTAGGATGAACACAGTCCAAAATCCTGCCTGTCATGATATGGGGTTGTCTTTTCTTGGGTCATCCATGCATATGTTGGCAAGCCAGTGCAAAACCACATTCTGTGAATATTGGACAACAGGTACTTACTTTTGTGCACATCAAGATTCATTTGCAAGAAGAATGGAACAAAATAACAAAAACTTTACACAGTCACTCATCTTGGTGTGTAATCTAGTCGAAACAAAGTTCCATCACAGAAAAAACAAGAAAATGTAGCAATTTATATTATCACAAACATTTATGAGCTAATATTTGCTTTAAAAAGTCAACATTTTTTAAGTTGCAGAATGAGATTTATGATTTAAAGGTTTATGTTGCCAAGAAAGTGCCAGATGTGAGGAATACGGCTGATTTAAGCGATATCATAAACTCTGATTATTCAGATTTAATGAAAGTGAAAGTTTTACAGAGACATGTCTTTTCTATTCATCTTTTTCTGCACTGTCATGTGTTATACTATACTGTAACGGAATGCAGTTACCTTTTAAAGCTAGATTACATAACATTTTTACAGGTAATCTGTCACTCCTCAAGCCTGTGAACCAGGACGAATCTGACCGGCAACTTGGCCATTAGCAAGCTGCACAGTGTGCTATGATATGTAGCAGCTTCAAGAGAAGCATTTGATGTGTTTTTGAAGAGAAATTGTATACAGAAAATATCCCAAGGAATAAAAAATTTGTGAAGTACTTGCTCTTAGAATGTAGTATCAGAATGCTTTTGTTCTTCACGTGAAGGGAAACAGGCTGTAAGCTAACAAAGCCTCTTACATGGGTGAAGGTATCTTGTACAGAAGCACACAGCTTGGAGCCAGGACCCAAAAAGAAAAATAACAGCGCCTGATTGTGAATTTAAAAAAAAAAAAAAAAAAAAAAAGAAAGGCCACCATTTAATACACTACTTATGAACCTCTTTTGCTTGGTCTGTACAGAGACATCTCAAGCCTTATTAGTGTTGCACAGACACTCTTTTTGGTCAGTCTGTACTAAATATAGTGTGCTGAGATTTCTAGCTAATTAACTGAGCATAAGTGTTTTAGTTAAATTTTTGCTTGCAATGAGATGGCAAGTGAAAAAAGCCAAAAACTATGGTTAAAAATATTGCAGTCGTGGCTCCAAATGGGAAATATTTGAAAGTGAAGTGTGGCGAACATGTCGAGCAGCACAGCAGATAACTAACCCAGCGCAGGTTAAACCTTTAAGTTAAACAGGTAACTTCAGCTGTTCCAGTAATGCTTCAATAGCACCTGCTAGCAACAAACAAAAAAAGAGTAAGGAAATATGATGTACCCTTCTCAGTAGGCATGTAAGTTTGCGATAACCACCAAGTTTTTACATTTGGTTATTGATTGTTTCTGTAGAGCTGTTATTATTAATAATCACACTTGCTGTGTGTTTGACTGCAGTACTTTCAGTGCTGTACATTTGATAACCATTTCTTTGAATGATTTAAAGTAGTATGGTGTTTCATTACCTTAATGAGTGTTTCAGTGTGGTACAGGTACAGTGGCGGTGAATGACAGTTATAAAGTTTATAGTTTAAAAAAAAAAAACCCAAAAAAAACTGCTGTCTGTGAAAACTATAAATGTAGTTAAAAAGGCCTACACTGCTGTATGCAGATCATAATGGTGGTACACATATTTTCTGAGGTGCTACTCATTTTAAAGGTGTTTGATGGTGATGAATTATAATGATGCCTGCATCACAATTGAAGTGTCAATAGTGTCTATTTCTATGCTGTAATGTTAACCTTATGCTACTTATGTTCAGGATGCAGGCTGGCTGTGTGATAAAGACTGCTATGTGGACATGTTGTCATCACCACAGCATACAGTGAAGGAGCTACGCTTTCTCTGGGATCAGAAAAGAGATTGTGGGGATCCTTGTGGATGTTCTTAGCGTCACACCTGAAGCCTTTTTTATTTATAAATAAATGTGTGTGTGTGTGTGTGTATATATATCTATATATGTATGTGTGTATATATATATATATATATATATATATATATATATATATATACACACACACACACACACACACACACACGTCTGTGTGTAAAACTTACAATGTTATTTAAAATAGATATGTTTCATGAAGCCAAAATGTTGAGCTATTAAACAAATTATTTCGCATTATACATATAGTTTGTTGACTTGATTTGGGGCGGAAACAACAGGGTGAACTTCCCCTAGGTGTGGTGATTCTATCATTTTTGCCAGGGTTTTTAATATATCCTGCTCCTTGGAAGATGCCACTGTATTAATGTAACGTTATTATCTACACTTGTCAGTGGTTATAATGTAGAGTTATGGCTAATCACAGTCTATTTATTTATAAAACAGCAGGTCCTGTGTTCCTGATATGCAGTGGTAAGTACCAACCAAAGGGAGGAGAACCAGTGAACTGGTTAAAGTGTCAAGAATCGGTTGGGTGTGTTCTCTCAGAATAGCTACTTTAGCACGAACAGCTGAAACTGTTAATGCTGGTTATGATAGAAGATAGTATACAACACAGTGTTTCCACATTGTGAAATCATAATATATATATATATATATATATATATATATAGCAATATAATAGTAATCTTACAGCTGCAATCTTAAACAATCCAAACTATTGATGATTGCCTGTAAATGAGAGAAAATAAGTCTCAAAACCACATAAATACTTAAAACCTTTAGTGGCACTTTTGAGAGAAGTCAATCATAACTATTTCAACATTACTTTAGAAATGATTCAGCCAGTGGTGGTAAACATGCTACAAAGGTCTTTGTTTTTAAATTTTTAAAAAAAAATTTGGGCAGTTTCACTGTATTGTGTATGTGGTAAATAAACACTTCTGTTTCTAAATTCTTTATTGGCATTTTATAATTTTAGACTTTGCTATTGGCTGTTTGCTGACACGGCTTCAAACATTTATCATGTGAACATGGTAATTTGGGTCACTTTCTGGATATTCTCGTCAAAGACTAAGAAACAGCTCTGGCCCTCCGGTAAAATTAATTAATATATACTACACAGGATATATGTCCAGGTTAAAAAACTTTATTCCGCGTGGACAATGCTTAAGTCAAAATGAAATACATGGTTTTACCACACTTTAAAATGGAAAAATAAGCCAAAAATTGTTTTTAGATATTTTGGTTTCCTGTGGTATTTGCACCAAACTAAACGGTTTAGGTTGTAAAGAAGCCTCGCTGGCTGGCCACACCTTTGCTTAGAGTAGTAGTGTTCCTCAGAGTAGGCAGATAAAATCACATTTAGTAAGAAAAAAAAGCCTCTTGCAAATAAAGTACATTCTTAACATAAAATAGTTTATGTGATGATATTTATCAGGCTGATAAAGTTGCATTTGGTGGGAGAAAACGGCTACTGGACCATACTCTCAGTGGCGATATCTAGCAGGAGCTTCACCTTTACACAGTTCCCAAATCTTTATATTTATATACTGAAGACATTTAGGCAAAGACATCTGTTATGTTGTTTGCTTAGATCTTTCTTGCCCTCATATTAGTCACAAAAGAAAGGACAAACTAAAAGAGAAGAAAATTATAGTTAAATGAGTTATCCTAAAATTGAGGTGATTTAGTGATGAATAAAATGGGTGAAGTGGTCTGGGGAAAGAAATGCAGTATTGAAAGCCATTTATTCTCAATGTTGTAAAAATGAACAGGGGAAAAAAAGAGTAGAAAGAGACAAGAAATTCAGGAGTGTCATAACACTTTTCTTTGGTAAGTGTTTATCTGAACATTTGGATTAAAATAAGCTGTCTCAACTCATTCCTTGTAAATTTGACTTAGATGTTCTATAAGTCCCTCCAGCTCTGGGTTTCCCCCTAATTCTTCAATCAGCCTGTATGCCTCCTTCTCTAGCTCATTCAGCTTCTGCCTTGTGTAAGCAAAGGAGCCCACTTTCTCAAAATACTCAACACAATAACGCTTGACATCTTGATCCTCAGTGCGCTGGCGTAGGATGTTCTGCACCTGGGTGCTATGGGGCTGTGTACGGATGGCATGGATCGCGGGAAAGGAAAATTTGCCCTCGGTCAAATCTTCACAGAAGCTCTTGTTTGCGCCATACTCACGTGAGCGGAGGTTGGCATAGTCATCGCGTATTTGGAACAAGAGCCCAAGTGTGTCTAGTAGGGGCTTGAGATCACGGCTCCATTCTGAGAATAGCCGCATGAGGCCCACTGCTAGGCCAAATAATCCACCAGTCTTGCGAAGTACCATGCAATAATACTCCGCTTCACTTGGGCACGTGCACGTGTCACGCCAATGAATGTCCAAGCCTTGGCCACGGTGCAGCTCCAGCAGCTGACGAGTAAACACATGAACGGCCTCAGGGTGTTCCAGCGTCAGCACCTTTTCTAAGCCCAAGAAATAGACATAGTTTGCAGAGTTTATAACCGACGGCACACCATAGATGCTGTGGGCTACAGGAAAACCACGTCGTAACTTGGAGCTGTCCTCAATGTCATCGATCAAGAGACTGGCATTGTGCAGCATTTCTGTGACCTCAATGATTACCTGCAGGAGAAAAGAGACCCTAATGAGTACTTTATTTCACCCATCTGAAATCTTTGATCAATTTGATTTATACCCCTTGAACCTTTCCACATTTTTCATGTTACAACCTTACAGGTAAATGTATTTAATTGGGATTTTATGTGATAGGCCAACAAAAAGTGTCACATAATTGTGAACTGGAAGGATAAAGGGTTTTCAATTTATTTATTTATTTCTTTTACAAATAAAAATCTGAAAAGATCAGCCCTAAATAAAATTCAGTGCAACCAACTTCCCTCAGAAGTCACCTAAGTACTAAGAAAAGTCCACACGTGTGTAATCTATCTTAGTATAAACACAGCTCTTCTGTGAAGGCCTCAGAGGTTTGTTAGAGAACATTACTGAACAAACGGCATCATGAAGCCCAAGAAACACACAGGTCAAGGATAAAGTTGTGGAGAAGTTTAAAGAAGGATCTGGTTGTTTTAAAAAAATCCCAAGCTTTGAACATTGGAAATGGAAAGAGGATGGCACAACTGCAAACATACCAAGACATGGCTGTCCACCTAAATTGACAAGCCAGGGGAGGGGGCAGGGTCAATGCTCTAACTTTTTGACCAAAATGCAAAATGCTATGTGTGGCAAAAACTAGGGATGTGAATCTAACAACAACTCACGATTCAATTCGATTCCGATTTTTGGGGTGACGATTCAAAATCGATTCTTGATTCAAACCGATTTTTGATTCATAACCATTACAAACAAAGGGTGCCGCTTTGCCCATTCAGAGTTGGGATGGTTGGTAGTTTAGTGAAGTGATGGAGTGTGTGTTGGTCAGAGTTGGTCGTGCTGCTGCTCCGTTTCTTTTAGCTCCGGGTGATGGCGTAAGATGTGGATTTAGGGGATTTGAAGTGTTCCCGAAATGCTTGACTTTTATTTTGCACACCGCATGTCATGTCAAGCTCCTTCTTACCCGGAAAATGTAAAATCCGAAGAGCACCCAAACATTTGGCTTCAGCGAAGACTGTGCTGGCTGTAGGCTAAAAGCTAGTTCTGTACCCTTCACTCACTGGAACAATTCACGACGGAGGCCACGTCTGGACAAATGGTACGCGCTGTGAGTAAGGTTAGAAATGTTAGAAAAAACGTGTTTTTAAAGATCGATACTTAAAAATTTGGATCAATTCAGAACGCTAATAAATAAGAATCGCGATTCAGACGTGACTCGATTTTTTTCCGGCACCCCTAGCGAAAACTAACACCTTCCACAACGTGAAACATGGTGGTGGAAGCATCATGCTGTGGGGATGCTTTTCTTTTTAGAAAGGACCAATAAAATACATTTATGTTTGTTGTTCTAACATGACAAAATATGGAAAACTTCAAGGGGTATGAATACTTTTGCAAGCCACTGTAGCTTGACTTAACTGTGCATGGAAACCTTGTCAGTGTCTAAACAAGCCTGAATGATCAAGCAACTGATTGTTTGCCAGCAAAAAGTCAATAGATAGTTTTGTACAGAGCTCCGGAAGGCACATGGAGGGGAAACATTTTTTTAAATGCTACTGTAATGAGGTAATTACTGTTATTCACCTCACCCGAGTGGCTTTAAACTTAATGGAAATCAGTGTATACTGACATCAAGGCAACATTTCCAAGGAAGTCCATGCTTATTTTAATGCCAGGCCTCATTCTACACGAGCTACAAATTCATAGTGTGCTTGTCTGATCATCTGCTATTAGATTTTGGAAATTAAAAATGTATGTATCATGAAGAGAACAAGACCGCAGACAGCTGATTATCTCAAGCAAACTAGAATGGACAACAAATCCAATTGCAAAAATGCAGTAACTAATATCCTGAGTTCACAAATGAATAAAACATGTAACTGAATTAATGAAATGTAATCTTGTATATGTGGCAGGGATCAAATTCTAACATTGCTTATATTTATAAAACACAATTAGGGTGATCAGTAAGAATACATCTTTTAACCTTTGTCAGTTAAATAAAGGTTCACATGAACTAACAATTTGCAGATTTTTGTTTTCATTTCAGGAAAAAAAAAAAAAAGAAAAAAAATCCCACCTTTTCTGGAAATGCTTCATTCAATTAACTCCAGAATACATTTTTACTCAGCTAGTCTTTCAAGACTTTTTAATTATTATGTATTGAGAGTTTTTCTTGTGCAAAGTTTAAAATATTGAGTGCTTCAATATACAAAATAATAAATAAGTCCCAACATCACACAAAAATGAATGGCCATGGAAAGGCTTAATTTAAAAACAAAAACAAGATTTTTTCCTGCTCTTTTTGAATTCATATACTAATACTCAAAGGAAAAGGTATTATTATTTTACGATAAAGATGCTCTTACCTGAAGTTTATCCTCAGGTACACTTAGCCAGTGGTTGAAAGCTTGGGACAGTTTAGTTCGGATTTGATGCCCTGGGAATTTAGTAAGAACACAGGAAATTAATGAAAGTGATTTATACAATTTTCCTGTGTTATCCATGATTGTAAAAACAATACCCTTTTAGTTTGCTGTTGGCTGTCTAAATACTTATAAAGTAACTGGTGGATGAAACGGTGATATTGGATTGTGTCATTGTGTTTCAGATGCAATTTTACTTAGAATAATGTCTTTTGGTTTTGTGTAAGTCAACCACATTAATATTAGTCCAACTCCCTAGATTTTTATAAAATTCTTTACCTTAAGCCTTGAACCTAGTGCTGAAATTTCATCACATTATTTGAACATGTTCCATCATATTATGCTGGACAAAACACCCACAAACCCCTGGTATTTCACAAGCCTATAAAATCTATATATTAAAGAGACATTACTGTTATCGCATTAGCTAATTCTCCAAGTCACATTTTTTTCAACTCATTAGGGTTTCTCATAAAAAGATAGGGAATTTTGGAAAAATCAGACCCAAGGAAAAGGTCCCAAGGAATCCATCAGTGCCAGATCAATCAGATATACAAACAGTTCTGGGCATAAACGTGCCTCCAAATTTGACCCGCTGGTGGATCAGAGCTAGAGTGCATGAAGGGCAGACATAAAACTTGGACAAAAGAATAAGGGAACTATTCCTAAATCAGTGTGCCAAATTTCATGAGTTTTTAGAAGAAAACGAAGGTGATAAAAAAGGTACATGCATAATGGCTGCCTATGCAGCTTCACTGTTTGGATCCCCAAAAAACACTGGCTACCTAGGAAGGTAGAATGGTGATTTTAAAGTGAAATGAAAGGCAAGCCTTCCAAACTTTCCTGTTACACATAAACTTGTGCATATTTTCATCATTTGGTGGTTTTTACCTACAGTTTTGAACCTAAGAAAATCTGAGTGTGATAGAGAACCTAATAAAATCTTGAGAATACGACATGAGTTCCGCAGTTATACAAGGCAAGTTAGTGGCAATAACAACAGTATACAGATATTAAACTAAATCAGATATAAACTAGTTAATAAAATTAAACTTGGCACAAATACAAATCATACGCATTTCAGTTCACGCACCTTAAACAAGTCTGATCATACATATGAAAGAAAAGAATACTGTGCCATGTATTCTTGTGTAGATTAGTTCCGTATTACTGCACTATGAATTTCAAGAAGTACATAACTAATCCATTGGCTGCTTAAAAAAGTAACAAATGGAGTAGCTGACTACTAGTTACAAACCCATGAGATCTATTGTACTGTTCAGTACCATGCTGTCTGCTACAAAAAAAAAAGTGTTAAAATATTTACCTGGTAGCTGCAGCAAGTAACTGTATGGTTCTAGTAGAATCCTTTCAGTTGCTTTTTCCTCAAGGTTTTCCATCCCTTGGAATTTCTACAAATAAGTAAAACCTGGAAAATAAATCAGGCACAAATAACAAACTAAACAAAATCATATGGCTGCAGGCTATGATTTAAATGATTTAAATTCGCTATAATAAATGTTATTGATAGAACCTAACACGTAGCATATGTTGGATGCTGATTCAATGGACCTTTCTGATTTGTCAGTGAATGTGCATTAAACCAAAGTACACCCTATTAGACTGACACGCTCCACCCGTCCTCAAGCCACCTTTGCTCACACGATGCTCCTATGTTTGCTAGGTTAAAATGCTGATCTGTGTTGTTCGCTAAAGTTTAATAATTTCATCACTACAAAACCACCTTGTTCTGCTGCTGGAACTAGGATCTGAATATGGTATTTGGAAAGGAACGAAGTATGTTTTTCTGAAAATTTATTCCAAACATTTTTCTATTATTTGTATTCGGAGAAGAACAAACATGTCAAGTAGCTGATTTTCCTAATGTGAGCGCAACGGGTATTTGTGCTGCTCTCCACAAGTTGTGCTGATGTCACGGGGGAGAGTAGAGAAGGTTTTGGCAAAACATACAACACTGCATCAATATTTTGAATTGCTTACGGGTTTAGATATTTTTTTTTCTTAAACTTAACTGGGTTGTGGAGGCAGCTTTATATATATTTTTTTGTTTACTTTTTATGTCTTTTTGGACCTGTCAAGCGATCATTCTATCAGCCATATATGTAGTGCATTAGGCTAGTACCCGTTAGCTAACATTAATAGTTCATTAATTTACTGTACTCAAATGTTTCCATCAAGAAAAAAATGAGCTTGGGCCAATCTAATTTTTATAATTGGTTAGTAAATGTTGGTATGAAAAGAGTCTTCAAATTACTGCCACTAATGCAACACTGAAAATAATGGATTTTGAGGGAAACTGCACAACAACTAGGCTAGGGGTGTCAAACATGCATAACAAAACCGGCCCGCTAGGTGATTCAATCCGGCCTGCAGGATCAATTTGAAAGTGAACAAATACATAAAAGACACGAACTAGAAATTTTTATTAAATTGCTATCCCTAAATTGTCCGCTAGGGACACCCTCGTTAGCCAAAATGTCTGTCGAAAAGGAAAGAAAAGTGGATACAGAGTGTAGAGATTTCCAAGAAAAATGGACCGATTCCTATTTATTCACAGAGGAGAACGGGAAACCTGTGTGCCTGGTATGTATGCGGCAGGTTTCGGTGCTCAAGGGATGTAATATTTGGCACCACTATGAGACTCAGCATGGCAAAAAATAGGACAGTTTGCAAGGACAAGGTGGGTCTGAGAAAACAGCAGTCCGACTCTCTGGGCCGAGAAGTCAGTGAAGCAGCAGTAAAAGCCAGCCACCTAATTGCTAGTGAAATAGCATTAACATCAAAGCCATATAGTGAAGGCGAGTTTGTTAAGGCATGCATCCTGATGGCTGCAGAACTCGTATGTCCCAAGAAGTGACAAGCTTTTGCCAACATTAGCCTGATGAGGAATTCTATCGCAGAGAGGAATTCGGATCTATCGGCAGATTTGGACAGCCATTTGAAACACAAAGTCAGATCCTTTCTTGCATTTTCTGTTGAAATTGATGAGAGCACTGACATTACAGACGTTGTTCAACTGGCCATATTTATTCGGGGAGTTGATGAGACATTGACCAACGCAAAAGGAGTTCCTTGACTTGGTGCCTATGATGAGCACCACAACAGCTCTCTCGTTTGTGCACTGGACAGAGTCGGAGTGGACTGGTCCCGCCCTGTCAGCCTTGCTACAGATGGCGCGCCATCAATGATCGGAAAAAAAGCCGGTGTTGTGACAAAATTCAGAGAGAAAGTACAAGCCACAAATGTGTTGCAAGTCTTTAAAAATGGATCACGTTATAGAGGTGGTTGTTCGAACTGTTAATTTCATCTGAGCCAGATGTCTGATTCATCATCAGTTTGACACCACACTGAAGCAAGGTGGTTAAGCAGAGGTGCTGTGCTCAAGTGTTTCTTTGATCTTCGAAAGGAATCGGACAGTTTATCGAGAGAAAAAAGGAAAACCAGTCATGGAATTACAATCTCCAGAATGGCTGCAGGACCTTGTGTAATTGGTGGATATTAAAGAGCACTTGAATAATTTACTGCTCCGCTATCGAGAGCCTCCTAACCTACTGCTGTACAGTGTGGTTCAGCAGCTGTACGGCAGAGGACTGGAAGGCCCTGCAGCGGGTGGTGGGGACAGCAGAGCAGGTAATTGGAACTACACTGCACATATATTGCTTAGTGTTGTCACCTTAGTTGTCTTTTGTGCACTTTTTTATAATTGCTGCCAAACATGAAAGCTGCCAAACTGATTTTCTTTGTTCATGCAAAGTTGACAATAAAGATCTCTTATCTTATAATCTGAACAAAATGTTGCATGGCCACAAAAAAAGATGTCTCACACAGTACTATGACAGCATATGTACGTTCAAGTTGAAGCCGACTTTGTGGGAGATACAGCTGGTGAGTGGTGATCCTGCTTTTATTTCCCGGTTTAAGATTCGTATATGTGACGTCGTTAATGCTGACATGGAACGGGACAAAGCCAAGACTCTGGGATTACTGTGGGAGTTGGAGAAACGTTTTCAGGTCTTTGGTGAACTTGAGACAGAATTTGCAGTTTTCGCTCACTTCAGTGATTCAGATTTGAAGGACATAACTTGCTTCAGTGGACTTGAACATATTTTATCAGTATGTCTTGCCAGGGTAGCTCAAACTAACAGCCCTGGCTGCAAATATTTTTTTGAATATTTGGGACTACCTGCGTTTCTGAACAAGTTTTCTCAGTAATGAACATCAATATGTTCATGTCTACACGGACATTTTTAATCTTTCCCTGCTCTTGTCTGTCGTCCCCACATGCTTCAAGAGGACGACCATCGTCCCTGTCCTGAAGAAACCCACTGTGAGCTGCCTCAATGACTATCGCCCAGTAGCACTCACCTCCATCATCATGAAGTGCTTTGAGCGTATAGTCAA
>JAQMYF010000027.1:9711814-9723632 GCA_030014195.1 Neosilurus mollespiculum
CGGAGCCTGTAATCAGAAACACACACGGGAGAGGAGAGAGCAGATCAAACAGAACAGACATGACCTAAGTCCTACGGTGGGACCTCACAGACCCTAATTAGGATTAATCAGGTTAGAAGATGAATGATGATAAGAAAATAAATTATGATAATAATAATAATGGTAATAATAATGTTATTATTATTAATAATAATTATAATAATAATAATAATGATTGTTATTATTATTATTAATAACAATAATAATAATAATATTAACAATCATAACAATCATAATAATAATAATAAAAGAGTAATGACAATATTATTATGGGGGGCTGCACACTATGTAATGTGATTGCACTGAGAAAAACTGTGGAGCTTAGCATCCATGCGCACAAAGTTTATTGCTGTACTTGATAATATGCCTGCATTATCCTACCATTTTAATGTATGGAGATCAGTTAATAAACTGCCAGCATTTTTTAACCAATCAACTTATAATATATAGAAATTTATTTTGTGATGTAAAAATAAGTTTCTAAATGCTGAATAGTTAGGCAGGTAACCTAACAAACCACATTTTAAAGTCCTGTTAGGTCCTCTTTGGTAGCTTTTGATACTTGTTCACAGTGGTCTACATCTTTGTGAAGCTCAGCAAGTGCTTTCTGCAGCCTACAGATTTCTTTCTTTATGGCTGTCTTTTCATATTCAGCAACTTGTTTAGCTTCTTGATGCTGGATCTCTGTTTCCAGCTGTGTGATGTGGCTCTTAGTTTGGGCCAAGTTCTACTGGCTTAAAGTCAGTAGCGTCTGTGTAAATGTTCAATCTGACTGTTTTTTGCTTACTTGCTTCAAATCGAGTTAGCATATTGGATACAGTGGAACTTATGATCCTTGTCCGCCTTGCATTCCAGTACTTTTGGTCAGGTCCATTTATGGAGGGTTCAATGTTGTTCTTCTTGCAGGGTTCTTGACTTTGTGACTGCAGCTTACTCATATAGTCAAAAACATAGTCCTTTTTCATGACACTCATCCATGCAGCAAAGTCCCCCTGGTAATCTAAGGAGCTTGCTTTTTGAGTCCTGTTAATTGATTCTTGCTTGCTGTCCATTCGCAGGATGTTCAGAGCTGTTTGTTGTGTATGACAGGTTGTGATGGAGATTGCAGATGGATTCCTTAGACCTGTTGGGCAGTAACAAAAAAAAATGTAGTGGTGCCTCTTGCTTGCTGGGAGACTAAAAGAAAGAAACCAAAACAATAGAAAAAAGAAAATAAAGTAAAGAAAAGAAAAGAAAGAGTTTTGGATTGTGTTTTCCTGACATTCAGACTGGTGCTGGGATCTGGTGCTATAGATGTCTATACAGTTGTACAGTCAGAAATGGGGAAAGAACACAATGTTTAAAACGTTCTACTACCACAACTGCCTCACTGATTCTCAGGCTGAGTAAAAAAAACTGTTAATATAGTCTTTACTATATGTCTTTAACTCTGGATACAGGTGGGAGTAGGTTATATATGCGCTTCACCTATTTACCAAGAGTGTAATCAAATATAACGCTGGCCAGGATTGTTATTTGCCATACCTGTAAGACCAAGGAGCTCACTGTGGACTACAGGAGACTGTGGGGTGAAGGCAACACCCCTATTCACATTGAGGTGACAGAGGTGGTGAGAGTCAGTTGCTTCAGGTTCCTTGGGATCAACATGACTGAGGATCTAAGCTGGTCACATCACATGAGTGTGATCATGAAAGCAGCAAGACAACGGCTTCTTTCTTCGGTGGCTGAGGAGGTTTGGCATGGACTCCAGAACACTCACCATCTTTTACCGATGCCCCATCGAGAGTATTCTGCCTTGCTGCATCACTACCTGGTATGGCAGTTGTAATGCTCTGGACTGCAAAGCTCTACAGAGGGTGGTCAGATCAGCACAACGCATTACCAGGACCAAACTGCCAGCTGTCCAGGACCTCTACACACAGCACTCTAGGAGGAAGGCCAACGGACCTCTCTGATCCCAGCCACCCCAGCCACACAATCTTTACGTTCCTGCCATCAGGCAGACAGTACAGGAGCATCTGGACTTGCACCAGCAGACTCAGAGACAGTTTCTACCCACAAGCCATCAGGCCTGGACTGCTGATATACTGGACAAATTGCACACAATATTTTACACACTCATTGTACACACTGTACATGCACACACCATTACCTCTGCACTACAGCCACTTCAGTATTTCTTTTCAGTATTTTTATATTTATATATTATATATTGAACTTTGTTTAGTTTATATTTTATTTCTTTATTATATAGTTTTTATTTTTTACTTTATATTTTATCTAAATGTCCTTATGTGCAGTACTTGTTTCGTTATGCACAAAATTTGCTTCTTATGTGCAATATTGAGGGGGCTCGGAGTCCAAGAATTTCATTGCGAATAGTGATATTCTATTGTTACCTGTACCTGTTACCTGTTACCTGACAAATAAACTTGAAACTTGAAGGAGATATACTGCACACACACACACACACACACACACACACACACACACACAGAAAGATGTGACTGGAATTTAAATTTAATTTGTACAAGAGGTATTTAGACTGATTTGACTGAAGGTCACAACCTCCTTGTTTAATTATGGCAGAGATGCTTGGTTGCCTTTTACCCTAAGTTTCTCTAAGTGAGGCTAAGAAATAAAAAGGCTAAAGGTGTTTCATTTTAAATCAATAGGCATGAGTAATTCTTATAGTAGTAATGGTATTTGCTGCTTTTTAATTTTAAGATTGAGCAAGAATTTATTACTGAGTTTCTCGGTATGCAAGAGAGGCAAGGTTAGATCAAGTTACCAATTTAATTTGAAAGTAACTGAGTGATGATAATTAAATTCAGTTGAACTGTGTGAAGATAATGTGTAAACATGTTATAACTTAACACAGAAATCACTTTAGCTCTGAGTAAGGATATGCATATGTTATAATTTTAATCGTTATTGCTAGAATCGACCACCAGGGGACGTTGTGAAAAACTAAACTGAGTGCCCTTCGTATAATGCCTAGGAAAGGACTTCAGCATATTAGGCAACTCAAAAAAACAGCCACAGACTGTGTGCTATGCTCATGTTGTCTGGAGCATGCACCTTAAAACACATGGTATTGTTTAGTTATGTGTGGTTCAAAACTTAGGCCTTAACTCTCATTAAAGAAAAGAGGATGACACTTGCTTCCAATGTGCTCTCTTAAGGGAAGCGGCGGTCGCTTTTAGCACGACATACAAATAGTAACAGCTGTAGGATTATTTCAGCCATGCACAAATATTATTATGAGAAAATTGCATCCTTAGACTTTTGATTGATATCATGCATGAAATCTTATTTTGGAAAACTGCATTTTAGACCTCCACTCTCCAAGACTCTCTTAAAGACACTCTTAAAGACTCTGTGTTTATGAAGGCCACAAGAAGGTACTTAACAGTTGTAGTTACTAAACCCCTTTGTCTTAATGACTAAATGTGATAAAAACATTTATAAAACCATGGCCAATTTCCTATTAACAAACTCTGCTTTAAACTTTTATAACTGAAGTGTCACAATGTTAAGCAAAGGGCAACACAAATGTGGATCCTCTCTCTCTCTCTCTCTCTCTCTCTCTCTCTGAGCCATGTCTGAGTCAAGACACCCTTCAAAAGAAACTCATTTTAGCCACTCATAGCCATAATCTTATTCGTTTGGTCACTACCCAAATTTCATGACCATAGGTTAGGGTTGGAGCATAAATTAACTAATAAATCAAAAGATTTGCTTTTTGGCTTATGGTCATGGAGAAGCTCATTGTTGGCCTTTGTTAAGCTCTGGTAGACTGTTCAATGGCTCAGAAAGGGCAAGGCAGGGACCATCCAAGGATGTGCTTTGTTGGGGTGTGGAACTGCTGACTTAGACTGGGTATATAGTCAAGTGGTGGAAAGAGCAATTTGAGGATCTCTTTAATCCAGCCACCATGTCCTCTACTGAGGAAGCACAGTCTAACAAGTCGGGGGAAGACAAGTCCAGTACCCTGACAGAGGTTGCCAAGATAGTTAACAAGCCCCTTGATGGCAGGGCGCAGGGGATGGACATGATTTGACCAAGATGCAAAAGGCCCTGGACCTCCATGCAACACTGAAGAGATACTTGTGGAGTGGCAATCCAGGGTGGTGGTTCCAACTTTTAAAAAGGGGGACTGGAGTGTGTGCTGTGAGAGTATGAGGTACCAGGCCGGTGGTCTCAGTATAATCAAAGTGAGAGCCGTGTCTGCATCCTTGGCACTAAGTTGAACTCCTTTTAAGTGTATCTTGGACTCTGCCAGGGCTGGCCCTTGTCACTGATCCTGTTTGAAGTATTCACCGACAGGATCCTAAGGCATAGTTGTGGAGAGGAGGGTGTCTGGTTTAGGAACCTCAGAATTACATCTCTGCTTTTTGCAGACGATGTGGTTCTGTTGGCCTCCTAAGACTGTCACCTTTTGTGTGCACTGAAGCAGTTTGTAGATGATTGTAAAGCAGCCTGAAGGAGGCTCAGCTCTTCTAAATCTGAGCTTATGGTTCTTAACCAGAAAAGGGTGGAAAGCTTCACTTTATTAAAGCTCAAAATTTGTCCAGCCAATTTGTCATAAAAATAAGTGGGTGAGACAAGGACCAACAGCCTCCTCCACTCTATGTTTTCTTCACCAAATTGAACCAGCAGATATTTGTGTACATCCCTGTGAACACATATCACCTTCACCCATCATGCACCATCAACATCTCTGCTCTGAATTAGTTTTTGAGGGATTGTGGTTTGATTACCTCCTGAACAAACCAAGGCCTGATGTGTACTCCCTTGTATACTCACTGCCATTGTACGTTCCTGCTTGATTGAGGAGACCTGCAGTGTGTCCAAAATCATCAGTGTTGCCATTTCCATGATCCTGGAGCAACCCAGCTTGGTAAAGCATGTAAAATACTAACTTTAATATCTGGCTTTTTTTTTTTTGCACTTTTCTTTGTGTAATGAACTCCATAAATACATTTAAAGCACTGCTACATTACTCTGTTTAAATACGAATACCCAGTAGAATTACTATTAACAGCTAGTTGAACTTCATTGTGGGTAATACAGGGTATTGAACCAAAGGGGAAAAGGGACAACCTTGTCAATAAAATGAGATGAATGGCAGTTCTGACTTTTTGAATTTTTCAAGTAAATACTACAGACAGATTAATTTTAAACAGTTAAAGTTTTGTTTTTTAGGTGGGTGCTGTGGTTGAAGTAAAAAACCAAGATGGAGTCTACCAGGAAGCTACCATCAACAAGTTAACAGATGCTAGTCTGTACACAGTCGGTAAGTTTGTTTTGACGCGAGTACTAAACTGTTGTATCCCAAATGTATGAATGGGTGTTACAGAAGCTTGTTTGTATGTGATGATGTACCTCCTTCACCCTATCCATGTTTCACATTCTTTGCAGTTTTTGATGACGGTGATGAAAAAACCCTGAGGCGATCATCTCTGTGCCTTAAAGGAGCACGCCACTTTGCTGAGAGTGAGGTAAATTAATATCTCACTTTGCTGTGACATTCCAGTATTCTAAAAAAAGAAATGTTTTCCCCAAACAGTGACCTGAGATTTGTAGGCATCTAAGCAGTTGTCTTAATATTACATGATTCTGTCTAATTTAATCTAAACGAGCCATGGCCATTTCCAGACATCTTTCACCTATCAAAAAAGCACTACCAACCAGGGAGAGTGAAAGCTATCATGCGATTCTTCCAAGGCATATGAGGCCAGAAGGCTGCATATCAATTCTAGCCAACCATGGATGTCTTTGACCTCATATGTGCAGAGGTGGACAGAGAAAAGTGCTAAAAAAATGTTTTGAATTGCTGGTCATATAACATGGGGGGCATCATAACACACTTGGAATTTGATCTCTGTCCACCTCTGCACATATGAGGTCAAAGACATCCATGGTTGGCTAGAATTGATATAGCAGGGGAGAGAGTGAACCACCTCTACCTCCCTGTGATATATATATATATATATATATATATATATATACTAAGGAAAACAAATCCCACATTAATAAATAAATAGTTTTAAAAATGAACATGTGTCATGATTATTGGGTTCCCTGCATGTGATACTATGTATAGCCTCCATTTTCAATAAAACAGCCATGAGTTTTCTTCTGCAACATTTTTTAACAAGCCACTCTTCAATGTTTATGTAGGCGGAATCATTAAACTTGTTTTCACTGTTACCTGTTACCCTATGAAAGTTGTTTTGAGGAACTTAGTGTTTGGAGGCATCTGTTTATCATTGGTATCTTTACGCTCTCATTGGTTATCGCTTGAGTTGTGTCATATGAAATTTCAGCTCAGTTGAACTCCGTACTCGTCCACTTCGCATCACTTAAGAAAATATTGCCTCTCGTCGCTCAATTTGCTGGCTTTAATTTACTTTGCATGATTGCTTGTTGCTCATCGCTTCCTGTGTGGGCACTCTGTAATTGCTGGAAAAGGTGGTTCTACCAAGCACAGTTGAGTTTTCTTCTTCTTCTTTTTTTTTTCTTGTTTGCTTCACAATAACAAAATTTTGCATCTTCAAATGGATTGTATAAACTGACTAATAAGCAAAAAAACCCCCAAATATCCATTTTAATTTCAGGTTGCATGGCAATAAAATAACTGCCAAGGGGAGTAACTACTTTTTCCAAAAACTGAATGTCTGTATAATGTTCTCCATGACCATAGGATGTTTGGGGCACTGTGTTCATGGGTATTGACACTTGACATTGTGGGTGCCCGGTGGTAATTTCCAAATGTGAAAACACTCTTCTCTTCAAAATGTAATGAAACTCATTTGATTTTTAGGATAAGTAGTAAAATGAATATGTATTTACACTGAAACAAGGCCTTATTCATGAGCCGTTCTTATGAACAAATTTGTTCTCACTTATGCACTTTTCTGGCATTCACCAATATTTTCTTATTTGGAATTTGTTCTTAGCTACAAACAGAATATACAAACATGAAAGAGCACTTTTACGCACATATCGGTGCCAAAGTGATATTGCGAAATCGTTACTATTTCCCTTCTTTTTTAATTTTCTTGATCCATAATACATAATGCAAATAAATATCACTTCATGGCATGACAGTTATGTTCATTGGAAACCATGGATTATTTCATTATTAATAATGCTATGTACAGGGCGATCATAGACCAATTCTTTCAAGACTGGTGCAATGCCACAGCCTATTTATTGTGAGCAGAATTATTGCTTATGCACTTAGGAGAGAATGCATCTTTGAAGCCCACACATATTTATTATTGGAGACCAACTTCTTAGCTGCTTTTGCATGGCCTGACACTCCAACCAGGTGCCACCAGATATTCAGGTAGGCTTCCGTCTACCTTGGGCTTTTTGGGCACAGGAACATTTCAGAGGGAGCATTGAAACTTGAGGGGCATAATATAAAGTCCTCCCACAAGTCCTGGAGAGTATAAAACTACAGGCCAGAGAGTATATTAAAATAACCGATCCTGAACATGAACAGCTTCTAATTAAGAAATTGACCAATGTTTGAATGATTGTAGGGCTGAAAGTCCTGTGGCATCTTGAACGTTATTAGAAAAATTTGGAAGCAGGGAGCTTTAGTTAGCAAAAATGAAGTAAGAATAAATATGTTCCTGACCTGACTCCATACTCTAATTCACCTAACACAGGAGAAATATCATCATGCCCATCTATGTAATAAAGGTGCTCAACCAAGGAAATCTGCATCAGGAGATAAAGTACTCATTTCACTGCCTACATTGAGCACTAAATTACTTGAAAAGTGACAAGTGTCCTTCAAGGTATCACAGCAAGTGGGACAAGTCAACTATGAGGTTAGGTGATCTGATTGAGGTGATGAATTTCACCTTACCGTCCTGAAAATGTGAAGAGAGGGAACTTCTGTGTCACTGGTTCTGGAGAGAGCAGCACTGGGACTGGAGAAGAATGAAAATGTGGCCACATTTATCCAGTCCTCTGTTGAGACCACCTTTCACTGCCCTACACTTACAGGAAGAATTTGCAAATATGTTCTTGCCTCTACTGAATCGCATTGATTTTATAGAGTTGAGACTCTTCCAAATGTGAGGGTAGCACAATGGAATGTTTACTCTTAGTAAAATTATTCACTGCTTATGCACATGAGACAATGAATCTTCGAGGCCCACATTGGGTTATTTGCGGAGACCAGCTTATAAGATTGTTTTGGCTGCCAATACTCGATGCTCCAACCTGGAACCACCAGATGTTTAGGTACTGTCTGCCTTGGGCTTTTTGTCCACAGGGACATTTCAGAGGACGCTTGGAAACCAGGTAGGTATATCACAGGCTGCACTCTCCCGCTGCACCATCCTGGAGTGGCCAGACAATATATATTCCTCTATGCTGGTATACAGGTTCGCTTTGCCATTGTTTCCCTCGTCATCTATATTGTGCGCACATGCCTCATGTTCTTTAATAGGAATTAAGAAGACGTTCACCTATGTAATTAGAGTAAATGGCACACTCTTTAAATTTACAAAGACAATGAGCCTAACCAGTCTAAGAAGACAGGATCCAAGGTTAAATCTGATGAAGACTTTTCTTAAGAACAAATTTAAGAAAATAAAAAAATTAAGAAGATATTGATGAATGATTGGTTTTAAAGCTTCTAATAATTTTCTTATTGATTGTTGTTGATAAACCTTTTGTTCTTCATAGTTAAGGCCATTCCTAGGTACTGCCAAAACATGATTTCAGTCTTCTGCTAATGAAATACTATTTCAAATCACATTATTATTTATTTGTTTTACCTCATTGTTAGCCCCAAATTTCCCATACCTATTTTTTTATGGAATGTGTTGTAGGCCTGATGAAAATCATGAAATATCTTGGATTTGTACTGTCTGCAATGAAATGATTAAAAAAATCACTGCTTTTTCCCATAACTTTTTCTGATTTTATGTTATAATACAAACAAAAATATAAATATTTCTTAAGGGATCCCTGATTATATTAACAAGTCAACGTTAGAAAATCTGCAGTATAGTCCTGATTAAGAATCTTTTGGGAAACTTATTTAAATTTTTTTTTTAAATGTTGAAATTGGAAAGAATAATAATAATTAAAAAAATGCTGGTGGCATGGTGGTTTGCACTTCTGCCTCACAGCAGGAATGTTCTGGGTTTGAGTCCCAGGTTTGAAAGGGCCTTTTTGTATGAGATTTTTATGTTCTCTCGTGCTTGAATGTGTTTTTTTTTTCCAGGTAATCAGTTTCTGCCCGCAGTCCAAATACATATTAGACTAATTGGCTGTTCCAAATTGCCCCTGGGTGTAAATATGCTAGATTATGTGCTAGATTATGTGTGTGTTGGTCCGGCAAGCTGTTCAGGATGTTCCCGCCTGCACCCAAAGTAGGCAGAGAAGGGCTCTAGCCTACCTGGGAGCCTAGTAGGATAAAGCAGTTCGGCAAATGAATTAGTTATAATATTAACATTAAAAACATTTTTTTCTGCTCTACATGTAGAGAGTGCTGCCATTTTAGCATAAGCAATGCACTCTGTGAGTGATTATGTTTCAGTGATTATGTTTCACGGTTGCTTGCCTAGAAGCTTTCTTACTTTTGGCTGATTTGCATGGTCAAAAATCAGAGAGAAAGGGACTTGGGCTTACTGAAATGGTGGGAGAGCAAATACAGCCTTTCAATCAAAAACACTCTGGATCTGAAGATGAATATGCATCACAATCAGACAGTGAGGAAAGTATCAAAGAGGATGGTGGAGACACCAGAATAGGTGAAGCCAATAGCATGGTGTCAATGCGGGTGCTATGTTCCTATGCCAACTAAAGGGGAATCAATCTGATGCATGGAATTTCAATTCCTTGCATGGATTGTTAAGTATAAGCTAAACTTCTAATTATACTGATAAATTAGTCAGTATTGAGACTGATGTATGATATCATTAAAAGCAACAGATCTGTCTTTTATTCCATAAGACACTCCGATGTAAACACTGAGCTTCATTATATCTTTGTAATGTGTGTTTGTGTGCCTAAATAAAAATTAATAGAAAAAATAATACAGTAACTATGTTCAGATCTAGCCAATTATAAAAGCTGACCCAAACTAGCCTTTATGCTACTTGTGATTCATAATTGATGCACATAAAGACACATGCATGTTCAACACATGTTGAACTGGTACAAGAAAATAATTCTGATTGTGAATTATACATTTCTTTATTAGAACAGTCTCAATATATCTATCAGATTGTTAGACTAGCTTATTGTATGCAGCTGCAGAATATTAATGCTTGAGAAAACCAATCTTAAATACACTGGGATCATTGGGAATTGAATGTCAGCATCAGAAGATATGGGCTGCAAATATTGGAATACATTTGCTACATCATTCATAATGCATGATGTCTTTTTGCATTTCTACACTGACAAAATCAGAAACATCTTCTTCTGTCATGACCATCTTAGAATCTCTTTCAGAAGGCATCAGATCTCCTACTGTTTCAGAAGATGTCTTTACGTTTCTTCTATGAAGTCTTCGTGAGACTCCTGTTTTGGGCATCTTTTCACATGCTTATTGCTAGATTTCAGTGAAAATTATTATTTATTTATTTATTTATTTATTATTAAATATAATAATTATGGCTTTGTCCCTTAGCTTTCTTTTGTATTTGGTATATCTTTTATATCTTTTATCCTTTTATATTTAGAAGAAAAGTGCTGAGAGCACAATCTTGGATCCTTTGGTAAATATGTTCAGCCAACTGCGGGTTCTCACACACCTCTTTGGACTTGTTCCTTTGGAAAAATTGTGGAAAATTTAATCAAAAGGCATATCTTCGTACACCATAGTTCAAACTAGCATTGTAAACACATTCATACTGTTAGCAGTGTTGTACCACAAGTTCAGTTTACAAAGCTCAAAATTAACTAGTTTACATTCATAGTCCATTAAAAAAAAGTTCACAGTTCCAAAAATGAATTGAATCCTGAAATGAATTGAATCCTTTTTGTTTAATAAATAAGCCACTGTTAATTTTCAGTAAAACCTCCTACCCATACATTGCCACCCCTAATTACTGCGCTGTGAACTGTGATGCCTATAAATTTCTTCTTCACATCCAACCAGCAATCTACTGCTGTTGACTCATTGTCCACTTCAGACACTTTAGCTCTGCAGTCAGAAATATTCCTATTGAATTCATTGTTCAGGATTTTCTGTACCTGCTTTCTGGAAGGCAGATGTCAGGGTGGCGACAAAACAGTCACCAATCTGATGAACAATGATTTTTCAACAGTATTCAAGGGTTGCAAATCTCCTACGATGTAGTACATGTTTTTCCACTTATTGTCCACATGAAGGCAACAGGCAAAAATGCTGAGCTTCACTTGGGTGGATGAACTTTGCAGTTATTGCATCATAGTCTTATCCTTATTGTGCACTAAATTTTAGTCACGTGTAAGCCTAAAGACTGTTCCAGTGGTCCACATAATGTGTCATTTCAAATTCGATTTGATGGCAGACATCTGGACTTGCATTTTCAGACCCTGCATAAACAAACTAGCTTTAGAAGTATTATTACTTCTGGCACCAGCCTGAACTCTCTTTATGAAGACGTCATGTGATATACCACAAAAACAGTCTTGTGCCGGTAAACCAGTGCTGTAAAAGGTGATCATAGGTGACATAGAACCTTTGAATGGAGACTAGAGCCATGAAAAAGATGTATGTATGTATGTGTGTGTGTGTGTGTGTGTGTGTGTA
>JAQMYF010000027.1:9742386-9777741 GCA_030014195.1 Neosilurus mollespiculum
ACTTTGTAACCTGAAAAAATGCTAAACCTCTGTATAGTAGAAAGAATTACTGGAATTGAGTTCTTTGGATTGGAGACATATAAAAGCAGATCGTCTGCATAAAGAGAAAGTTTAAACTCCATGCCCGAACGGAAAATCCCACTGAAGGTGGGAGAGGATCTTAAATGAATTGCCAATGGTTCCATTGCCAGAGCAAAGAATTAAGGGGAGAGGGGGCAACCCTGTCTAGCACCATGAGAAAGAGTGAAATACCTGGACTGAATGCCATTAGTAGTAATTCTGGCAGATGGAGAAGTGTAGAGAAGACGTATCCAAGAAATAAATTTACTGCCTATACCGAATTTAGCAAGTATTTTGAATAGATAGTACTATTCAAAATCACAATCAAATGCGTTTTCAGCATCCATTGATAACACAGTCTCTGGGGTTGTGGAACTTGGGTTAAAGTGAATAATATTCAGAAGTGTTCGAACATTATAAAATAGATGCCATCCCTTAACAAAACCTGTTTGCTCTTCTGCAATAAGGGATGGAAGAATTCTTTCTAAAAGTGTGGCCAGGGCCTTAGCAAGAATCTTTGCGTCTACATTTATTAAGGAAATCGTTCTGTAAGAGGTGCAGAGCTCTGGATCTTTATCTTTTTTAATAGAAGATGTATGGAAGCTTGTCTTAAAGTAGCAGGAAGAGAACCTTTGCTATAGGGATTCAAGATAAACGGAATGCAGGATTGGGGCCAATTTATATTGAAACTTTTTGAAAAATTCCACTGGGAAACCATCGGGTCCAGGAGCTTTATTACTTTGCAAGTTTGATATAGCTTGACTAACTTCCTGAGTAGTTAATGGTGAATCAAGTTCAGTAACAGTTGCAAAGTCCATTACTGGGAAAGTAATATTATCTAGAAAATTAGTCCTATCTGTATTATCAGGAGGGGGTTGAGACTTATACAACGAAGAGTAAAAAGTTTAAAAGACAGAATTAATGGTTGAAGGGTCTGTGTGCAACAGGCCAGAGGCATCTTTAATCTGGGGAATCAAATGTGAAGCAGCTTTCTGACGCAGTTGGTGAGCTAAGAGACGACTTGGTTTATCACCATGCTGATAATAAGTGGAACGGGAGCGTAAAAAAAGACGTTTGGCCTCAGAGGTAGTGATTAAGTCAAACTCAGTCTGCAAGACCGTCCGCTGTTTAAGTAGGGTGGGAGAAGGAGCCGCAGCAATTTGGTGATCGATCTTAGCTATGTTATTCGAAAGCTCATCAAGCTTGTGTTTACGAGTCTTTTTCAGATGGGAAGAGAAGGAAATGATTACACCACGCAAGTAGGCTTTTAAAGATTCCCAAAGCAAAGAATGTAAAATGGGTTGTCTCTCATTCTGGTTAAGAGTAATGAAATCATCAGTGGACACTGAAATGATTTGAGTAAAATTATCATCTGATAACAACAGGGTGTTAAACCGCCATGGTGTTGAATAACGTGATCGAGGTGACATCTGTATATCGAGAGAGAGAGGAGCATGATCCGAAATTACTATTGGGTTATATTTAACTGCTACAACTTTTGTGTTTTTTTTTATTATAAAATCGCCATGGATCAATGCAGACGTTTCTGGACATAAAATCTGAGAGAGTCTTTGACATTAGTGATGTTGCCGCTGTGCGGGGTTTAGAACGGTCTAATTTTGTATCAATTACACAATTCATGTCCCCTCCAAATACAACTAAGGAATATTTAAAAGGGGAAATCTGTTCAAATAGCTTGTTCATGAACTGTGGGTCATCAAAATAAGGGGCATAAATATTAATTAATAAAATAGGAACATGACACAAGAAACCCGAGACAATTCGATACCTACCATTTTTATTAGAAGGTATTTTGGAAGCAGAAAAGGTAATTGCTTTTCCAATTGAAATAGTTACCCCTCTGGCTTTAGAATTGAATTGGTTTGGGGGGCGGAGAGCCTTCTTAAGAAGAGCAGACACAGTCACGGTAGAAGCCGAATAACTTGAATCTTCGGGAATCCCGAGGATTCTTATATTGTTGCGCCTGGATCTCGCCTCAAGATCTTCACATCTACTTTCCATTTTTGCAAACTCAGCAGTCAGAGAGCTCATCTTCGTTTGAAGCATAACAATATCATCAGTACAGGTGGAGAGAGAAGTTTCCATTTTGGTCACAGTGTTTCTCAGTGCTGTAACATCGGCCTGAGTGTTCATAATGGCCACGGAGAGTTCACACTTCACGGACTGTAATTCCATTTTAATGGTGGATAAATTCTCACTCAGGGCCTCGTGAAGCTCAGTTTTAAAGATACTCGCCATTTCACTATGGAGAGAATAAAGCAACTCCGTTTTGAAGCTAGAGGCCGCATCTGGATTTAGCTTGATTACAGGGTCATCATGAAGGAGAGTGGAGTCACCACAACGCGGAGATTGCGCCAGCGAGGTAGGCTGCTGCGTTAATCCGGAGGAATTGCCACTGGATTTAAGTTTAGCTGGCATTTTTTTTAGACCGTTAAAACTAGTGAGAGAATGTTAAAAAAAAAGTGCACATCAAAATAAAAATAATAAGGTGCCGAGAGCAGGATTTCTTTATAATCGAAACAGGAGCACCAAAATTTGCGTCTCACTCCATAGTTCACCTAACCGAAGTCCGTTTATCAACATTCATGCAAATGTTTGTGGGAGTTTTTGCGAACTATAGTTGGCAATCATTAGCAACTGATAGCAAATGTTAGGCCCCTGTCACACATTTACGATTTAGCCCAGCATATGTTGACGTATGAGAAATTTGGCGAATACACTGGCATACATTGAATAAGTTACGGGTAAGTTTTGTGTAAGTTAATGGCATGCTAGAATAAGTCGTAGTACAGCAAGGTCGTTGAAAAATTTGTGCATGCACAAATGTATGGCTCATACTTTCCGCATACGCTGGCCATACATTGTAGGCAAGTTGCCATAAGTTGTAGATAAGTTATGCGATCGTTCACACACGTTATTTGTAAGTTACTTATAAGTTGAATATAATGTCTAGCATTCTTTGAACCTACATATAACTTATACCAACGAATGCCTAGCGTGTTGGCAGCATTCGCAACTTATGACCAACAATAACTCACAAGTCGGCATCCTGCGACTCCGGGTCTGTATGCGGTACTTTCATCCCTCTGCTGTGGCTCCCATGGCCTCATAATCTCTGGATGTACAACAAAGTCTGGTGACTGTCCAGAGGGGAGGTGCTAAACAGTTTGCTGTGTGTCTTGGGCATATAAAAACTTTTCTGGAAAGCAAAGGGTTCTAGTTTCCTGACCTGGTTCAGCCAGATTGGTTGGAAAAGCTGCACCGTAACATGCTGAACAAAAGTCTGCAGGGGAAAGGAAGCACAGCCGTGCAGATGCTGGAGGAGTTTTTGGCATTTGAGCGCAAGATGACATTGTTTGCCAGGGATGTACAGAGAGGTACGCGGCTTCACTTACTTAATTAAAGAGAGCTCAAAGAAGCACACAGTCAGATAAATTTTGCAAAGATTCTGTGAGTTTTGGGAGGAAAAAAAAGTTATCTTTCCCCATCACTCCTCTGAATGTTGATCTTGCACTGTTGAAAATGACTATAATATAATATGACATTTACAGCTGTAAGTCCACTCGATCTAGAGCTCGAACTGGCTGACATAGTTGACAAAGACATGTGGGTGTCTAAGGTCAGAAGCTTGACAGCTGATCTTGAAGATGTTGCTTGTCAGAAGGCCATTCTTGCTCAGAAGCACAAATGGAGTGACACTGAAAACCTTCTCAAACCAGACAAACTTGTGTTCAGTACATGGAGTGCTATTCCAGACACTTATATAAACACGAAAAAGTATGCATTTGGAGTCCTGTTGATCTTTGGATCCACATACTTGTGTGAGCAGGTTTTTTCCATTGTGAGCAACATCAAAAGTAATCATCGCTCGCGCCTCACAGATGACACCTTGAAATCCTGCATGAAAATGAAAGTGACGTTTTTCAACCCTGATATGGAGATGCTGTGCAGTAAATTTCAGGAATCACATTAACCAGGTGAAAAAAATTATTTAATGAGCTAATATTTTGAAAATATATATTTTTATATTGGACCCTAAACTGATGTAGTTGAGTTTCATATTCAGGTTGACTGCTATATGCAACGTCAGGAAATTAAGAAAAGACGGCACACTGAAATAGACATTAACATATAAACTGGCAGTTTTTGTTAGTCCTTATTAAGGAAAGTGAATATGCCACAAATGTAAGGGAAAGACTTAAAAAGGCCTGCATTGTATATTTTAGGTATCTTTTTCTTTCAGAGTTCAGGAAATTTGGTGTTTTGTGTTGTTAAAAATAGTAAATAAAAGTCAGTCATTTTCTGTTGATAGTTTATTAATTTCATAAAAGTAACACACTATAGTTTAAATATGTAAAGCATAAGTTTAAGCAAACTGTGTATGTAGTGTTAACCTCAGTTTAGATGTCATGTAGGTTTTGTGGCTCCCAGTGGGATTTAATTTGGTGGGAAACTGGCCTAAATGGCTCTTTTAATAGTTGCCGACCCCTGGTCTAACATATCCCCAAAGGCCACCGCTTGCTGATTCAAATGAGATTCGCACTAGACATTGCAGTATCAACATCATCCTCATGCCAAGAAATAGATGAAGTCATGCTGATGTTGGAGGACAGCTAGTAGGTATTCTTGTCTCAGCCTTGACTTCATCTCTTGGATGACATGCCTATCTCTCCCATAATACGCTAGCTGTAAGTTAGAAAGATTTTCGGTAAAAGTTCTGTGGTCATCCAGAACAGGTTCTGGATAAGTTACTAATAAGTGATGTATTCATTCAAAACTGGAATAACATTGATAGTTCAGCATATGCCAGCATTTTATAAAAATTTGTCATACGTCGATGACTATTTTTTGATACATCAGCACATCAGGAAATGGCTATAACTCACACAAACATTGTGACATCGCAACTGCAGCTTGACTCTTGTTTGTTACTATAATCTGATGCTCTGGATCAAAGTTGGCAGGCATTGGCCACTAGGAGACAATATATGACAAGTCTATATCTCATGGGTGTTTCGTCTGACTTGTATGAATCTAGGTGGCAACAATTTATGGCCACTCCTATAATTCAGCAACAATGTTTAGCCTTCACCAGTTAGATTTAGTGAATAAAGTAAAATTTCATGGAGCCATAGGTTAAACAGAGAATGCATCATAGACCTCACATACAAAAATTGCACATGTACAATGTTGTGCCACTTTACACTTAAAACAAACTAGTTCAAAGCTCTAATAACTAATACAGCTAAATATGAACTATTTTAATTTCATTCTTCATTGTCCACATTTTTTTTTTGCATTTTCCAAATGATTTCACATTCACATTCATTTGTTTTATTTTTGATAATATGTAAGCTGCAATTCTATTTGAATTTTACCTTCTACTAACCATGCATTTAATCAGCAACTGTTAGAAAATTGTCAGTAAATTATTTAAGTTCCTATTGTCAATTTTTCAGTGTTTTCTGTTAAGAATTTAAGTAGGAATACAATAGTAGTTTGCATGAGCAACCCTTTTTTAGTCAGTAATCATTTAAAAATGTTTAAAACTGTAAATAATTAACAGCATTTTTCCATGTTACTATTATATTTTATTTTAATGTTGCAGTATCAGCAAATCATTAAATGAGGAAACTTCAGCCAAATTATTTTTGTTTCACTAGGGTTACAGGGTCCATGATATATATTAAATATCTATTGAAACTTATACAGAGATGCTCTAATGGTCAAACCCCAAATGACTCCTTGATCCCCATACAAGTATACTTCATAAAGTGTGAAGCATTGGTTGCTGTACACTAACTAGGGCAGTGGTATATTAGAAAGGTGGGAATTTGTTTAGCCCACATAACGCTAGCTAGGTAACAATAACTTTAGCTTATCTTACTTGTCAGGGCTGAAACAATAAACAAAGTTTCCCAAGATAACCTTATCTTAGTGTTAATACACAGCATTTCAAACAATGTTGTAGATATGCATTCTCTCTGCTTGACATTCCTCACTTTATTCTACCATCTCTCTTAACCACTCACAATGTCATTAACGAGATTTACCATATACGAGTGAATCAGCACATTAGCAGTGTTCAGTGATAATGTGACCAAATTTACAACTTGATTGTTCTTATGACCTAATTAATTACTTAAACTTGAGCAAAGAAAACCCTGGACAGCTTGCCAATCCTTTGCACGAAAAACACATTTGCAACCATTCACACTCACACCTAGGGGCAATTTGGAACAGCCAGGTAGCCTAAGGTGCATGTGACTGTTGGAGGAAGCCCATGAAAGCACTGGGTGAACATGCAAACTCCACACAGAAACACCCTCACCGAGCCTGGGGATCGAACCCAATACATTCTTGCTGTTAGGGAGACGTGCTAATCACTTCACCACTGCTCACTCTCGGATATATATTTCACAGGGTGAGCAGTGGGACTTGCCACTGTGGCTGTGTTCTAAAATCCTCACTGGAGCTAGATTAGCCACATTAAATTTCTTGTACTGACAAGAAGCAAATAGTAATTTTCACCATAAGGTGTTTAAATAAGTATGGGTCTGGGTCTATTTACAAGATTCCTATAACAGGTGACAATTAGATAATCATACGGTGTTTACAAGGACAGGTCTGTTACAACCCTTTACACTGAGCATATTGCCAATCAGACCAATTGCCACTTAATCTTATTAATTTTACTTAATCTTATTAGGGTCCTTTCAGTGTCTCACAGTGGATGAAAGCGAGGGACACACTGTACAGTTTGCCAGACCATTGCAGGACAACACACACAATTTTTTACATGAACACTTAGATCAAGGGGCAGTTTGGAACAGCCTATAAGCCTAGTGTGCATGTCTTTGGACCTCAGAAAACTGAGGTTTCCAGAGGAAACCCACACAAGCACGAGAACATGCAAACTCCACACAGAAATGTAACTCCAGGACCTTCTTGCTGTAAGGCGGATGTGCTAACTGCAACGCCACCATACCACTCATCGTTATTTTTATTATGTGAAAAATATGTAATAATTAAAGCTTTTATTTTATTTTCATATATGATGAATATCAGCATTTTACGAAGCTAAGACATACCAGATCAACTGTTAAAGGGCTTCAATAAATATGCAAAGAGTTTTAAAAGAATAAAATATATACATTTTTTAAATATTTTATTAGATGTTCATCAGATGCTAAATTTGAGGAGGACACATAATCAAGTTCTCAGAACACCAACTACAGAGTAGCTTGCCGAACCATAACAACCATTATTAATAAATCTATAACAATATAATCTATAACAATATAACAAACTGCATCATTATACCATAGAACAGTTTTATAAGAATATAATTGTAATTACTATTTGAACCCTAATTTGCAGATTAATGGTGAATAATTATAATACACAAACCAATGTGACACAATTAATACTGTAAATTTCAAATTGGGGGCAGTGGTGGCCCTGTGGTAGGGTGCTGGCTTAGTGATCTGAAGGTCGGGGGTTCAAGCCCCATTATCACCGAGTTGTCCAGACCTCCCTCTCCCCAGTCACTTCCTCCAGTTCTTCTGGGGGGACACCAAGGCGTTCCCAGACCAGCTGAGAGACAAAGTCCCTCAAGCGTGTTCTGGGTTGACCCCGGGATCTCTTCCCGGTTGGACATGCCCGAAACACCACAAGCTTGTGACCATAGGTGAGGGTTAAAAAGTAGATCGACTTTGTCTTTCGGCTCAGCTCCCATTTCACCACGACGGACAAGCTTTGGTTTACAGCAGAGCCTGCACGAATCTGCCTGTCGATCTCCTGTTCCATTCTTCCCTCACTCGTTATAAAGACCCTGAGATACTTAAACACCTCCACTTGGGGCAGGACCTGGTTCCAGACCTGGAGGGTGCATTTCACCCTTTTCCGGCTGAGAACCATGGCCTCGGACTTGGAGGTGCTGATTCTCATCCCAGCCGCTTCGCACTCATCTGCGAATCGCTTCAATGAAAGCTGGACGTCCCAGCTTCATGAAGCCAAAAGGACAATATTATCTGTAAAAAGCAGATACAAGATCCTGTGGCCACCAAACCAGAACACCTCAACGCCTCAGCTGAGCCTAGAAATTCTGTCCATAATCATGCATCATTTGATATGAAGTTTAAAAAAAAAAATCATGGTGAATATGGTTTTTAAAATTCATGGTGAATGGGGACCTCTAATGAAATCAATAGGTTTCTGGCACAGTGTAGTTGGACCCCTAAATATTTGCGATATATAAACCGATATTTAAACCGAGAATTAACCTTATGTTAATTCTGAGCTGATAACTGAATTTCTTTCTTTTTTAGGAACATATATTATACATATATTCTTACTGAATTTTAGAGCTTTAGTTTGTAAATGTTTTTTCTGTAATTGTAAAGGGAGTTTTGCATACATTGTGTTTTTGTGTGGTTAATAATGACACATGTTTTTAAACTATAGAGAAGAAGAAGAATCCTCTTCCTCATCCAGTGAAGAAGACAGTGGTGATCCACAACAGAATGAGGATCTTTATGGCAAGGTGGTGGGTGTGGAAGGAGTTACTGCAGGGGATAAAATAAAACCATTGTTATTTCCTGCCCTGGTGAGTACTTTGACTGAATTCTATCCGGTACCCTAAACCTTTAAAATAACCGAAATATAGTTCACTAAATGAATAATGGATGTCCCATTAAGTCATGTTTTCATTCTTTTGATTTTGCAAAGAAAATAATTATATAAATTGGCAGTATAAACAATATTGCAGTATACAGTTTTCATAAAGAATATTTAAAGATTATAGGTATTGGTTATCCATTTAGCTTAATTTGTGCGTAATGTAATACATTTAAGCTCTACAGAGCTTATTATAACATAAGTGACCATATACTGGATTACTAGCGGGTCCTGAACCATTGCCAAACAACCATTTTTTCCTGGAAGTGACATGAGCTCATTGGGCTGTGTTGTTCAGTGCAAGTTAATAAGCAGTCAGCAACATTTTAGGTGATAAAACACCCTGCATTCCAAAGGCTCTTACGTTTTACTTGTTCCTTTTGGTGATTCGCTGTCCTCGTCGGTTGTCATCCTTTGACTTTTTATGAAGGAATTCCGTAGGAACTGGGTCCAATATTATACATAAAAGCTTGGACTTTGTGCCAAGTAGTTCTGCCTGGAGGTCATGCTGATAGCAGGTCAGTTTGAAGTGGTCTTTGCCAAATACTGAATTGCATCCAGAAGGAAAAGTTTTCAGAGTATAGCCTGCGCCGATGTTATTTCTGCACTTGTTGCTTGTGCAGGCTGTATGCTTTGCACTCTGCCATTTTTTTGGTGACACAGCTTAGCACTGGCTGATAATGTGCAATTTTAGTCTGTTGTCTGCTGCACGCAACCCAGCCAATAGGACAAAACAACGAATTCACTATCAGGGCTGGAACAGCCAATGAAGAAGGCAACAAGTCGCTGTGCATGCCTAGTAGTAATAGTAGTATTTCATCACTTGCGCATACTTGACAAAGGACAAGGACTGACATTGCCTGATGGAACTGCTGATCGTTTTAAAGAGTTATTAATAGATATTCACCACGGGTACCCTTTAATGTAATTCTTAAAGGAAAGTGTTAGTACTCCTGCTCGTTAACTTTGTGTTCTAGTATTATGTGCTTTTGTTTGTCCCCTTTGGCTTTCCACAGACTCAATATTGGGCTCAACTGTGTCTCGTTGCCTGCCTCACTTGACAGTGTATATAAGCCCTGCATTTCCCCACAAGCATAGCCAGATCATGCCAGAGTGGTCTCCTGTGCCTTTCCAGTGTTTGTATATCTCTGTCTAGTAGTTTTTGACCTTGCCTGTTCCTTGACCATTCTTGCTAACGTTTTGTGATTTTTGGTTACCTCTGCCTATGTTTTGACTTCTTGGATATCTCTGACCATTGCCTGTTTTTTGAAGTTTGCCTGCCATTTTGGATTGTCCGCTTATCTATTAAATATTGTGCTCTACACCTCTTCTGTCTGCGTGTGAATCCTTTTCCCCCTGCCAACCCTAACAGTATGATCTCGCCAACATGGATCCTGCAAACCTATACCAGTTGAGGACTGTACTGGAGCAACATGGAATCATGCTGGGGAGACAGCAAACACAAGTTGAGGAGGTTAGTAACGCCATGACAGTCATGACCACAGCCCTCACCAGTCTTACTGCAAAAGTACAACAACTTCAACTCTCTCAAGACCATCCACCACCACTTGCTCCAGCACCAGCCTTATCACAACCCACTCCTCCTTCCTCAGAACCTCGACTGCCCCTGCCTGAACACTACTCAGGTGAACCTGGTACCTGCTGTTCGTTCCTTTCCCAATGTGACTTAATTTTTCAATTACAACTATTTGCTTTTCCCACAGAGAAAGCTAAGGTGGCCTATGTCATTACTCAGTTGTCTGGGCGAGCAAGAGAGTGGGGAACCACAGTTTGGGAGGTCAGAGACCCTTTCTGTAATAATTTTTCTTTGTTTGCAGAGAAGATGAGGAAGGTTTTTGACCATTCTAAATACGGCAGAGAGGCGGCGCGAGAAATGCTGCATGTCCATCAGGGAGTTCGATCAGTATCTGACTACTCTATTGAGTTCCGCACTCTAGCAGCTTCTAGTGGCTGTAATACAGAGGCTCTGTTTGATGTGTTTTTTAATGGACTAGCTGAGAACATCAAGGATGAACTAATTACCCATGATCTCTCCATCAGCTTTGACACTCTTGTGAACCTGGCCACACACGTTGACTCCAGATTGCAGCAAAGTCGTAAGTGAAGGATTTCCAGAGACTTCAGTAGAGCAGCATGTTATGGCACCATCACCCAGGGTGTTTGGTCGACTCATCAGGTCTTGCCATCCTCACCCTCTGAGCCAGATCTGGAGCCAATGCAGATAAGCCACTTTCACATTTCTGCAGCAGAGAAACAACGGAGACGCAGTTCAAACTGCTGTCTATACTGTGGGGAATCCGGCCACTATGCTTCTTCATGCCCTGCAAAAAGGCAAGGCTCATCAGTAAGATGGGGAGCACTGGTGAGTTGCACTTTTTCTAAATCCACCCCGATTCAGTTCCCTGTTACCTTAGACTGGAGAGGGAGGCAGCATTAGCTCTCATCGACTCTGGAGCAGTTGAGAAGTTTATTGATGCTTCATTTGCCAGTCAATGGAAACTGCCTCTTCACCCTGTAAACCCACCTCTTGTGGTCATCTCTTTATTTGGGGGAAAGCTTACAGACATAACCCATAGGATCCCTCCTGTGTCTCTTCTTGTTTCAGGCAACCATCATAAACAAATAAGTTTCTACATTGCTGAGTCACCACATGCTCCAGTTGTTCTTGGCAAACCCTGGTTAAAGAAACACAACCCTCATATTGACTGGGTCAAGAACAAGATTTTGGGTTGGGGCCCAGCCTGTTTGTCCTCCTGTCTCCGCCAAGCTCATGTACCAGCGTCACAACTAACAGACTCCCCAGGAGAATTCCCTGACCTGTCTGCTGTCCCCACTGACTACATGGGCCTTAAAGCAGTTTTCAGCAAGGCCCGGGCCACCACTTTGCCCCCTCATTGGCCTTATGACTGTGGCATTGACCTCGTACCTGGTAAGGCTCCACCTAGGGGCCAACTGTATTCTCTGTCCCGACCTGAAACTGAGGCAATGGAGAAATTCATTCAGGAGTCCTTGACTGTTGGCATAATTTGACCCTTATCCTCTCCTGCTGGGGCTGGATTCATTTTTGTTGCCAAGAAGGATGGCTCTCTTCGACCATGTATTGACTACTGGGGCCTCAATGACATCACCGTCAAAGATAGGTATCCCCTTCCCCTCATATCATCTGCATTTGAGCTACTCCATGGATCATCTGTATTTACTAAATTGGATCTTCGTAATGCCTATCATCTGTTTCGGATCTGAGAGGGGATGAATGGAAGATAGCATTTAATACACCTACGGGTCACTATGAGTACCTAGTAATGCCATTTGGGCTCACTAATGCACCTGGTGTTTTTCATGCTCTAGTAAATGATGTTTTGAGGGATATGATAAATAAGTTTGTCTTTATCTATTTGGATGACATTTTATTCTCCTGTTCTCTCACTGAACATGTCCGCCATGTCTGCCAGGTCCTCCAGCGTCTATTGGAGAACTAACTTTTCGTTAAGGCTGAGAAGTGAGTTTCACCGCAACTCTGTCTCCTTCCTGGGGTATGTCATCTCCGTCGGTGCCATAGAGATGGACCAACAGAAGGTGAGCATAGTTATTGACTGGCCTCAGCCTACAACCCGCCATGAGTTGCAACGTTTTCTAGGGTTTGCCAATTTCTGCAGACGTTTTATTAGAAATTATAGTACCCTGGCTGCCCCTCTCACAGCCCTTACCTCCAGTTCAGTTAAGTTTATCTGGTCCCCAGCTGCAGAAAGGGCCTTTGAAGAATTAAAGAGACGGTTCACCTCAGCTCCTCTTCTGACACAACCTGATCCCGATCATCAGCTCATTGTGGAGGTCGATGCCTCAGAAGTGGGTGTTGGTGCCGTCCTTTCTCAGCGCTCTGCCCAGGATGATAAGGAGCACCCTTGTGCCTTTTTTTCACATTGCCTTGCTTCATCTGAGAGTAGTTATGATGTTCGCAATAGGGAACTGTTGGTAGTTAAGTTGGCTCTGGAGGAGTGGCAGCACTGGCTTGAGGGTTCTAAGGTCCCATTTCTGGTATGGACAGATCATAAGAACCTTGAATACATTTGGGCTGCCAAACGTTTGAATTCCCGTCAAGCTCGTTGGTCTCTGTTTTTCTCACGGTTCAATTTCACCCTGTCCTATCATCCTGAATGCAAGAATGGCAAGCCAGATGCACTCTCTTGCATATCCCCCTCTCAAGACAAGAATGGGGAACTGGAGAAAATCCTCCCTGATCACAGCATTGTGGGGGCAGTTCAGTGGGACATAGAGTCTTTGGTTCAGTGTGCCGAATGTGATAGCGCTGCTCCTAGTCAATGTCCTGTTAACCGTCTTTTTGTGCCCAGGTCTGTCCGTTCTCAGGTCCTACAGTGGGGCCACTCTTCCCAACTCTCCTGCCACCCTGGAGCAAGACACACTCAAGCCTTCATTAGCAGGAGGTTCTGGTGGCCTACCAAGGGAAAGGATGTCCGCAAATTTGTCTCTGCCTGTTCTGTTTGTGCCCGCAGTAAGACCTCTACACATCCTCCATCGGGCCTCTTGCAGCCCCTGCCCATACCCAAGAGACCCTGGTCCCACATTGCCTTGGACTTTGTTACTGGCCTTCCTCCATCAGATGGTAATACCACTATACTCAGTTGTTGATCGCTTTTCTAAGTCCGTGCACCTCATTCCTCTACCCAAACTCACCTCTGACAAGGAGACTGCCAACTTGATGATGGATCATGTATTCAGGTATCATGCGTTACCCGTGGATGTGGTTTCTAATAGAGGTCCACAGTTCATGTCACACTTCTGGAGAGCCTTCTGTACACTCATTGGTGCCGCTGTCAGTTTATCCTCAGGATTCCACCCACAAAGCAATGGCCAGACGGAGAGGGCTAATCAACACCTGTCTGAAAGGCCAAAGAGTTGCCAGCTGCCCTGGGTAGAATTTTCTATTAACTCCCTCCCTTCTGCCTCCACAGGCCTGTCTCCCTTCGAGTGTTGTCTTGGATACCAGCCCCCCCCCCCCGTTTCCTGCTCTGGAGGAGGAGTTCGGCGTACTATCTGCCCAGGCTTTTGTTCGTCATTGTCGTCAGATCTGGAAGAGGACCCGGACAGCCCTGCAACATGCTTCAGCCAGGATGAAGCACCAGGCAGATTGACATTATTCCAAGGCGCCTCCCTATCATCAGTGTCAGCGCGTCTGGCTCTCTACTTAGAATCTGCCCCTCAAGGTGGACTCCCGGAAATTGGCTCCCCGTTTCATTGGTCCATATCCCATTGTGAAGGTTGTGAATCCTGCTGCTGTGCAGCTAAAGCTCCCCCCAAACCTCCACCGCATCCACCCCACCTTCCATGTTTCCAGGATTAAACCTGTCCTCAGTAACCGGCTATGCCTAGTTTCCAAGCCCCATCCCCCTTCAAGGCTCATCGATGGCTCAGAGACCTTTACAGTTAACCGGCTTCTGGATGTCCGTCGCCAGGCCGTGGTCTCTAGTTCTTGGTGGACTGGGGTTATGGTCCAGAGTAGAGATGTTGGGTTCCTGATTGGGACATTCTGGATTGTGGACTTGTCAGGGACTTTCTGAGAGAACACCCACTACCCCCAGTCAAGACGCCAGGAGGCGTTCGTAAGAGGAGGGGTACTGTTAGTACTCCTGCTAGTTAACTTTATGTTCTAGTATTATATGCTTTTGTTTGTCCCCTTTGGCTTTCCACAGACTCATTATTGGGCTCACCTGTGTCTCGATGCCTGCCTCACTTGACAGTGTATATAAGCCCTGCATTTCCCCACAAGCATTGCCAGATTGTGCCAGAGTTTTCTCCTGTGCCTTTCCAGCATTTGCATATCTCTGTCTAGTTGTTTTTGACCTTGCCTGTTCCTTGACCATTCTTGCTAACGTTTTGTGATTTATTTCTTTTGGATACCTCTGCCTCTGTTTTGACTTCTTGGATATCTCTGATCATTGCCTGTTCTTTGACCACAAGTTTGCCTGCCATTTTGGATAGTCTGCTTATCTACTAAATATTGTGCTCTACACCTCTTCTGTCTGTGTGTGGATCCTTTTCCTCCTGCCAACCCTAACAGAAAGAGGTGATATATGGAATTTTTCCTTTTTATATAGTTATGTTTTTCTTTCAGCTAAAAAAAATAAATTTGATGTGATTATTAAAATAATGCATTTTTTTTAACCTATTGGGCATAACCATTATGAGTACCAAGGCAGGTATCTGTTACATGTAGAACATTTAGTGTGTGCCTTTTCTAAAAGTGACCTCCAAAAACACATTTTAGTCCTTTGCAAAAACATATCCTTGGGAACTTGGGGCCTGAGTATACTTGACCGGCCATTTTTCACACACAGAGCACATGACATCAATTCCATAATACACCCAGATTTTGTCTGCTTGAACTGTGTATTTTGTCTGTGCATGTGTCAAACTGAACATGCAGGAATACACTGCCAAGTAGTCAAATTGTCAAATACAGAAGAACATTTTAAAAACATTTTTCTTCCACTTGTCTTCCCGTCCATCATCAGCATAGGCATTTAAGAAGCTTTCCTTCTCTCAAATTGTAAACTGCCATGTGTGCTCTTTATGTCCTTTTTTCTTTTTTGCTGATTGTCTATTTAGACTAGGCTTTTTGCCAATTAAGTATAATATGCATGCATTCAGAGATGTGTCTGCATTCAGCAGAAAATAGAATATACTTTAGGGATACTCATTAGTAAATGGATACCCAACCCGAGCCTGACGGTACCCGATGGATTGGACTGAGTTCAAAACTTCAGACAGATATTTAGATGATGATCAGGTTTGGGTTGGGCTCGGTCACATCAGCACTATAAGGCATTGGACATTTTAAATTTAAAGCAGCTTATTATGTAGGTAGCCAATGAGCCTGTTTCCCTTGATGATTTTAACTGTGTTGGGCCTGGGTCGGGCTCAGGCATAAATATCTTAATGCCTGTTGTGCTCAGGTTGGGTTCGGTTACTGCTTTGTCGGTCGTGGGCCAGGCTCAGACAGAAAAATGCGTCCCGATCGGCACTCTAATACTCATACATAATTCCATGTCACACAAACCTAAGTCAGCTGAAATATGCTTGGGTCTCTAGGGTCCCATCAGCCCTAAATTGCTGTGGTGGAGGTAAGTAAGGTTAAAAAGAAAAAACTATTTTAGGATGATATGTGTATAATAGATTCAGTCATGTGAAAATGAAATGTTCCCCTTTTTCATTTCAGTGGTTTTATGTATCAAGACAGAATAATAATAAAATATATATAGATATACATATCTATATCTATCTATCAATCAATCAATCAATTAATTGTAGTGGAATACAGGCTCAGAGGAGAGGTAGTGACCTGTGAACAGCAGTGTGGTTTCATGCAACAGAAGAGCACCACAGAAGTCATAATTGCTTTGAGAATGTTGATGGAGAAGTACAGGAAAGGTTAGAAGATGTTGCACTGCATGTTTGTGACTTGGGGAAAACATACAACAAGGTCCCAAGAGAGGAGTTTTGGAACGCTAGGAAGTCAGGAGTGGCACAGAAGTTTAGAGATGTATGAAATAGCACAGAAGTATGTGAGGGTGGGACAGGATTTGTATGAGGACAGTGTGACAGTGGTGAAGTGCACGGTAGGAATGACAGTCTGGTTCTAGGTGGAGGTGGGATTGCATCAAGGATCACCTCTGAGCCCTTTCATTTTTATAATAGTCAAGGACAGGTTGACAGATGAGGTTAGACAAGAGTCTCCATGAACTATAATGTTACATGCTTGCACGCTCCAGATTCTACACGCATATTCTACACTCTCCCTGAAGTTTTCTCTGCCTGGAACATTTGTTGAGAGTTGACTTATGAATAGGCAAACATGTAAATTAGCGATATGTCCAATCAAGTTCTGACCTTACTCTGTGGGTGTGTTTTGGGCAAGCTCTGGTGTCTAGCCATTTGAAAGGCAACAATTAAAATTTTTTTATATCCCATTTATGTAAACTCATGGATACACACAATTCACTGTAAATTAAACATTACATTAAAATCTACAGGATCATGAGTTTTCTATTGATAGGAAACACTGATGTTCTTTGTTCTTGTACAAGTTATTGTACAAGCTTTTATAAAAACTGTAAAAAGATTATAAACAGATCATAAAATGAGCTTACATGTCTGAGTTAACCTTTAGACCAACACACATATAAAGGAAACATACATTGGTTATTACAAGTTCTCTCTCTCTCTCTCTCTCTCTTTCTCTCTCTCTCTCTCTCTCAATCTGACACTTGAGGTATATCAAAGTTAACTGAGGAGTTTGTCAGTAGTAAATTGCTCACGGTTTCATTAAATTTGTCTTACATCAAGACAATGTGAAAGTTTTAGTAACAAATGGTCGTAGTAATTCATCTCAGTCCAACTTGGTCAGAAAGTGGTAATATTCCTTTGGGGCCATCTGGTGGTTAGAGACATCATTGGATTGGTTTATCTTTGCTGAGCTTTTAGGGAGGACCATGGGGTCAACTTTCTGCTGGCTTAGAGTCAGTAGCTGCTATGTCATGGTGTGGACCTTTCCCTCTAATCTGGCTGTATTTTGCTTACTTGCTTCCAGTTGAGCTTTCCATTATACAGTATACATATACATAGATATATACCTGTAGATAGATACATGCAAATATAGTAGAGAACTGTCCTGCTGCTGGGTTCGTGCCCTTCTACAGCCCTGTCCAGCTGTCATTCTGTTAAGGCCCATCTTTTGGTATCTCCAAGAGCTTATGAGACACAGCAAATCTTCCATTGCTTATGAGACACAGCAAATCTTCTTGTGACGGCATGGAAGGACATGCTGTTCTTGAGTAACTGGTCTCCTTGTGCAACCTGATTTGGATGTAGGAGCCGCCACATGCTACCATGCTATGCAGGACACAAAACTGGAGAATATTCAGCCAGGAAGGATAGAGCTATTACAGATATTAAAAAGTATAGGGCCAACCTCGCAGGACTTAGCCATAAGAGGAAATGCATCCCCGGGTTGATCAGAATGCAAATGGTAGACAGAGTGAAAACATCCAAAGACCTTCAACCTGAACTCCAAGGTCAAGGTATTTTACTGTCTGACTGCACCTCCCGTCACCTTTTAAAAAACAGTGGGTTTCATGAAAGAATCTAGAAGAAAGAAAGAAATAAAAACATAAAGAATGTTAAATACTAGTCGCAAAGTTTTTGTAATAATGTCCTTTGGTCTGATGAGACACTTTTTTGTCACAACAGTTCACAGAAGGTAAAATGAAGATTTCAAACCTCTTGGTCACAATCAACCTTTTTGTAGCCTATTAAGTACTGCAACTATATGTGTACACACACACACACACACACACACAGTAATATGTAGTGAAGATTATACATCACCACTTTTGTGTAAATGGCTCCTAATACAAAGCAGTAAAAAAGACTTTTGGGTGAAAATGTATTGAACAATGCTGTTATAGCCGATTAGAACCAAAAAAAATTAAAAATAATTGCGACAAGTATATTAAGGTAAAAGTATGGCAAATAAACAAAAACACTGAAAATACCTTTTTTTTTTTTCAGAAAAATTGAAAAATTTGATTTTTTGGATTTTTGCAAAGCATGAATGAACTTCAAACCATATTGAATGGTTTATAGAGTCAAGAAATTAAAAAATATGTGAACACCATGCCTGAAAGGTTAAATGCTGTAATCAAAATCAAACTGGCTGTTTTTCTCAAAAAAGAGACTGTTATTTTTGTTATTTCTATATATTGTTGCTTGTTTACTTATTCTCATCAATATGATCCAATAAAAAAATAAATACTTGAATATTACTTGATTTCTGATTTATCTTCATTTTGTTAAGTGTATAATAATCACTGCATCCCTAGATTTTTTTTTATTTCTTCACTCGCTAAACCATCCCATATGGTTTGAAGTTCATTCATGCTATGCGAAAGTAAAAAAAAATTAAACTTGCAAAACCTTTAAATTTTTCTGAAAAATTGGATTTTCAGTGTTTTTGTTTATTAGCCATACATTTACCTCAATATACTTGTCGAAATTATTTTTTTGGTTCTCATTGCCTGCAATAGCATTGTTCAATACATATTCCCTCAAATATTATAGAGAAGTAATGTTTTACTTATTTGTATTAGGCGCCCTTTAGAAAAAAGTGGTGGTGTATAATCTTCACGGCACACTACTATATATTTATGTAGCGTATCTAAGTATATTAGACATGATGGGTTCTGTGGGGTAATCCACTATAAATTTGCTGAGTTTAATAAGAAATTTTGGCATGAGTGATACATAATGACATTAAAAAAAACAATGTTTTGAGTAAAAAAAACAATGTTTTGAGGCACAGACAGTTGGTGATTCTTTAAATGATCCATCTGATTTTATGAAGCAACGTTAGGAAAACATTCACAAAATTTATTCATTTGCTAAACTGCTTAACCCTACTGGAGACGCAGGGAGGTTGGAGCCTGTCTCAGTTGACTCTGGGTGAAGGCAGACTACACCCTGAACAGCTTGCCAGTCCATCACAGGGCCTACCCTCACACAACCATTCACACTCACATCTATTGACAATTTGGTACAACCAAACATATATACATATACAGATATACATATGGATAGATTAGAAGCTAATAATATCTATATAAACAGATACAGAATGAATCCTGCCAGTGAGTAATATGTACAGTATAATCAATATGATAGAATGTAAATGTAGTGCAAAAATGCAAATGTACAGTGGATGTTGTTACTACTGTATATGGAGGTGTTGTACAGTTTAAAGGCCACGGGTAGGAATGATTTCCTGTGTCGTTAAGTGGAGCACTTAGGTGGTATCAGCCTCTTACTGAACGTGCTCCTGTGACTGATCAGCAGATCAGAAGCAGGTGGGAGGTATTGTTCAGTATTGTATACATTTTGGACAACATTCTCCTCTCAGACACTACCGTCAGAGGTTCCAGCTCCATCCCCACAATGTTTAGTCTGTTGGCATCTGGAACCCCTTAGCCTGCTGCCCCAGCATGCAACACCATAGAGGATAGCGCTGGCCACAACAGACTTATAGAACATCGTAATCATTGTTTGCCAGATGTTAAGTGACCTTAGCCGTCTCAAAAAAATAGAGATGGCTCTGTATAGTGCGGTAGTGTTCCTAACCCAGTCGAGTTTATTGTCAACATGAACTCCAAGGTATTTGTAATCCTCCAGCATTTCCACAGTAGCTTCCTGGATGTAAACAAGGGTCACTGGTGTTTTGGATTTCCTGAAATCCACATTCAGTTCCTTGGTCTTTGTCACATTAAGCTGCAGATTATTCTGGTCACACCATGTGACAAAGGAATCCACAGCAGCTCGATATTCCATCTCCTCACCTCCACTGATACGTCTAACTACAGCAGGGTCATCCAAAAAAGTTCTGTAGCTGGCAGGTCTCTGTGCAGTAGCTGAAGTCTGTTGTATAGAGGGTGAAGAGGAAAGGGGAGAGGACAGTCCTTTGTGGTGCTCCGGTGTCGCTGACCAATGTGTCTGACACGCAGTGTTGCAAGCACACGTACTGTGGTCTTACAGTCAGGTAGTCCACAATCCAGGACAGAAGAGAGGCATCCAGCTGCATCTCTGTAAGCTTCTCATCCAGGAAGGTCGGCCTGATGGTGTTAAATGCACTGGAAAAGTAAAAAAACATGACCCTCACAGTGCTCGCCAGCTGGTCCAGGTTGGTGTAGACATGATTAAGCAAGTAGATGATCCTCGACTTCAAGACGGGGCTGGTAAGCGAACTGAAGGGGGTCCAGTTGTGGTCTAACCATGGGCCGGAGTTGATCCATGATGAGTCTTGTGAGGGTCTTCATAACATGTGAAGTCAGTGCCACGGGTCTGTAATCCTGTGGGCCACAGTATTGGGACCCTCTGTAGACTCAGGCTCATGATGAAGATGTAATGTAAGACTCCAAAGAGCTGGGGGGTACAGGCTTTAAGGACACGGGGGTTCACCCATCTGGTCTTGCTGCCTTGCCTGAGTGGAGTCTTTTCAGCTGTCTCTGAACCTGGTTGTAGGTGAAGTTGACAGGTGGGGGAGGGGTATCAGGTCTATCAGGAGGTGGTGGCTTAGTGGTTAAGGCATTGGTTTACTGATCCGAAGGTCAGCAGTTCAATCCCAACGATCACCACTGTTGGGCCCTTGAGCAAGGCCCTTAACCCTTAATTGCTCAGTTGTATAAAAAAAATGATAATTGTAAGTCACTCTGGATAAGAGCGTCTGCAAAATGCTGTGAATATCACAGAAGGCAAAGGTGCAATAAGGAGAGAGATGGAAAAAGAGTGGCGTGGCAGGGGGTTCCAGGCTTGCTTCTGACAAGTTAGAAGGGGGCTGAACAGTAGCCGCAGTGTCGCATCTGTTAAAAAACAAATTTAGCTCATTGGCCCTGTCCTCACCGCCCTCAGCTCCTCTGCTCTTGGATGGCCTGAAACCAGTGATGGTCTTCATAACACTCCAAATGTCTCTCATGTTGTTCTGCTGGAGTTTCCACTTCAGCTTTCTCCTGTAATTGTCCTTAGCCTCTCTGATCTTGACTCTTAGTAAACCTTGGGTCCTTCTCACCTCCTCTCTGTTGCCAGTGCTGAATGCCCTCTTCTTGTTGAGGAGGGCTTCGATGTCTTTAGTCACCCATGGCTTGTTATTTGGGTAACAATAGACTGACTGAGCTAGAACAATGGAGTCAGTGCAGAATTCAGTGTAGTGTGAAATACGCTCAGTGAGCCCATCAGTGTCCTTACTGTGGGGCTCACAGAGAGCTTGCCAGCTTGTCACTTTAAAACACCCCTGTAGTTTCTCCAAGGCCTCCTCCGACCATCTCCTAACAGTCCTTGTAGTCACAGACTGCCTCTTCAGAACAGGTGCATAGCAAGGGGAAAGGTGAATGAGGTTGTGGTCTGATCTCCCAAGTGGGGGGAGGGCGGTGGTGTAGGCATCCTTAGTATTTGCATACAGCAGGTATAAAGTTCTCGACTCTGTTGGGATAGTACTGCACAAAGGTTGACAGTGTTATATCAATGCTAACATGGTTGAAGTCACCTGAGATCACGATGAATGCACTCAGCTGAGTCTGTAACCAGGCTATGGTAGCATGACCAGTGTCACATGCAGCTGTGAGGTTGGCAGAAGGAGGACCTCACACTGCCACTAGGATGACATGGGAAAATTCCCTAGGCAAATAATATGGTCTGAGTACAACAGCACACAGTTTAATGTCTGGTCCACAACTCCGCTATTTGATGGTTATATGGGCGGAGTTACACCACTGGTTATTGACAAGAATGGCAAGCCCCCTTCGTTTCTGCTTTCCACTCACAGTGCAGTCTCTGTCGGCCCTGACAGTGTGAATGCCCACAGTGGATGCGTAGTCATCAGGAATATCCTGGTGCAGCCCTGTCTCCACGAAGCACATGAAACTACACTCCCGATACTCCCTCTGACCTCCCTCGGGCTAGCACTGTCATCTCGTCCATCTTATTCGCCAGTGACCTCACATTCCCCATTATAATAGATGGGAGACACAGCTTGTACCTTTTCCTTTCTGTGAGCCTCGCTGCCTCCCTCCTTCTTCTCTTCTGTCCTCCACCTCTGCATCCACAATTTATTTTAATCTAGATTTCAGCTGGTAAGTCAGTGGGTCTGGCCACTGATCTGGCTGGCATCAGGGAGATCAGCTGATCCCTGGAGTAAACAAAGCGTGCGGTGTGTAGTTGTGTGTTGTGTAGCGCTACGGTCCCAACTCTCCATGAAAGTAAAAGTTCCGCAGTGATAAAAAGTACCAAAACTTTCTCAACCAACATATTGAGAAGGCTGAAGTCTGTTGCAAACCCATACCCATACCTACTTGGATGGGATTCCAAGCATTAAAATGTATATTAATATACACTACATTGTTTCCCTTACTGAGCCCTGAATTTTTTGAGGCATGGATTCCACTAAGGAAATGTTTTCTATCGTCAATGTTCTGAGTCATTCCAAGTTTATCAAAGAGTGTTTGACACATTAACTTTGTAGTACAGGGTCTTAGAATAGGCCAGTTGTTTAAATTATTGCCTTAAACTTTCAAATGGATTGAGAATCAGACTGTTTGCTGGCCAATAAATTGATATGCCCTCCCTGAATAATAATAAAAAAGCTAACAGTCTATTCTCTGTGGCAAGCTGCATTATTATTCTGAATTTTCCAAACTTTCAGCGTTCACCTGTGTACTGACTGTGACGGTAATAATTAAATTCATTGTATATAGTGCTTTTTACAGTTGACATTGCCACAAAGCAGCTTTACATGGTAAACAAATTTGGTTAAAATATGTAACTTATTATTGACATTCCTTTATAAATCATGTACATTCCCAATGAGTACACCTGTTTTAATGGTGGCAAGGAAAAACCTTCAAAGGAACCAGACTCAAAAGGGAAACTCATTCTCATTTGGGTGACACCAGATAAAAATGCAAACCATGTAGCATAAAATTTACCATAGTTTAAGTCAAATTAATTATTTTAATACTTTAAGGGTAATTGTAGTCCTGAATCATTTTAGTAAAAGTATTTATATAAGCAGCAGTGTAAATTCATCTTCACAGCTTGAGTGTATATTTAGGCCCATGAGGAACATCATCAGCAGGAGTGAGAGATTTCTATGAGGAGAATTCCAACCAGCAGTACCACAGAAGGATGGATTTTTCTCCACTGCTCTTCACTGGGCAAAGGCATCTTTCTGATGGTCCAGGACCTAATGGTCCAGCAAGAATTGTCAGATTTTCAGAGAGGTCGAATTGTGGGTCAGTCAGAGGGTGGCATCAGCCAGTGACAAATAGCTGACAATTTAAATATTCCTCTGTCAATGGTAAAAAGTTCAACAGTGAAGGTAAGACCACCATGGATTCATGACCAGGTTGACCTGGACCATCAGAAAGATGCCTTCACTCCATGAAGAGAGCAGTAGAGAAAAATCCCTGTTCCAAGGCTGCAGACATTGCTGAAGACATGCAAACCAGCTCAAAACTGTAACGCACTGCCTTCATCAAATGGACTATTATGACTGAGCAGCAAAACGCAGGCCTCTTCTTCAACCAGCAAATATTAATTCTGAAATTTTGGGTGTCTATTTACTTATGTCCAGTCTCTGTAGTGTTCAGTATCTGATGTATTAATAATTAACCTACATCTTTTATAAATGACAAGAAGTTTGCTAAGATAATGTCATGCAAGACTAATCATTTATGGCATTTGAAATTTGGTTCTTTGAGCTTGTGCTTTGGTTCTTTGAACCCAGAGCCTTATTAGCTGAGCCACCACTGCCCCATGCAGTGTTTTATAGCTCAATTGTAGCATTTTTTACTCAAAATTTAATTGGCAACCAGCACAGTGTAGATAAGATAGGGGTGCTATGCTCATACCTTCTGGTTCTAATAAGAACTGTTGCTGCGTCATTCTTTACTAAATGTAGTTTGATTATGCACCTATTATGACATCAAGACAGTACCATAATACAATAATATAATTTAAGGCTAAGAAAAGCATGAACCAGTTTTTCCTCATCATACGGTGATATTTTATTATTATTATTATTATTATTATTATTATTATTATTTAGACATATTTCTTATTTTAGTAATTTTATTTCTGATTTTCTGAAAAGAAAGAAGGCTATTCTAGTAATATTATCTAGTCGTGTTTCAAAAAGCCTTAAATAAAAGACTGAGGTCAATAATTATACCAAGGTCTGTCACTGTTGAACATTATGAAACTGAAAGTATATCCAGAGTGACTACATACTTTGAAAGCTTATTTCTAGCTGCCCATGGTTAGACAAAGAACCTTCTGTCTTATTAGAATTTAACAATAGGAAGCAAGTAAACATACAGTGTCTAAAGTTTTTACATTTTTTTTACTTTTTTAAGCTGGTGCCTCTAATGTGGCTTTGCTGAAATATACAACTGTGTGTTGTCAGTGTAACAGTGGAGGCTAATAACATGTTTACAAATAATATTAATGAAAGAGATAAAGAGAAAAAAGCAGATGGCCTAAAATAGAAACTTGTGGAACAACATAAAAATAAGTATGTAAGACCTGAACTAATAAAGGGCCTTTCCTTTAACTCCAATTACATTTTCTAATATATTAGGGAGAATAACATGATCAGTGGTGTCAGCTCTCTTGAAGCATTGGCCAGTAGTAGTTTATTTATTTACTACTTAACAAGTGCTGTCTCTATGTTGTGATGCTATCCCTGTGGTAAAGGCCTAGCTAATTCCATGTGGTTTAAAACAGATCTTCCTATAACCTGAGCTCTTTTAGGTTTCTCAGCAGGTGCCTCATTAAGGAGAGCAAAGCTGATTGTGGTGCTGTTGTGGGTGAGACTCAGCATTAGCTATTTAAGTCACCTATTCAACCCCCTGTGAGGGCTCTGATGGTGCAGGTAGTGGGACGCTATCTCTGTTGAAGGCACCCTGATGTACAGTTGCAAAAACAAAACGCCTCTTATTCTGACTTTCTCACTCTTTCATACCAAAGCCAACTAGGCCGTGGGTCAATTGCAACGACCTTGCATCTCCTGCCTGTCCTCGACTATTTTTCCTGCCTCAGTAGCCCTGGTGCCAGTCCATCTCTTGATGTCATCAACCCATGTGGGTCGAGACTTGTCTCTGCCACGGCTCTCTGGTGCACGTCCCTGAATGATCACTTGTGCAAAAGATAACTTTTCCGGATGGCAATATAAATGCCCAAAAAAACTTAATTTTTTTAAACTTTGCTAGCTCAAGGATGGACTTTTGTGGCCCAGCTAGCCTGGTTATCTTTTCTCGTACAGATTGGTTAGTTTGATGTTCTGTAAATTTTACTTTCAGGAGATGACGGTAACAGCGCATCACAAATGCTTAGATTTTTTTTTCCATATACAGGTGAAACTTGAAAAATTAGAATATCGAGCAAAAGTTCATTTATTTCAGTAATTCAGCTTAAAAGGTAAAACTAATATATTATATAGACTCATTACACTCAAAGTGAAATACATAATAAGGGAAATTACAGCTTATGAAAACCCTGAATCCAAAATCTCAGAAAATTGAGATTTTACTGTTAAAGATCTATATCTCGCTTCCATACAACAGAGTCAAGAGGATGATAACTCTTAAAAATTTGGTCTTATTTATCATTGAAATGGTCTTTTCTTTCCTCAGTTTGCTCAGTTACCTTGTTGCAGGTGAAATATGGCTTTTTACTTCCTTTTCAACTTTTCCTTCCTTTTTTGTCTGATGTTATTATGCTGCCTAGATATCGGAATTCTTCGACTTCTTTAAGGAGTGAGTCATTTATGGTTATTGGAGAGCTTGGGTTGGTATTCATCCTTGAAATTATCAAAATCTTACTCTGGGGCACTGTTTTCCATTCCAAATTTCCTAGCAGTTTGGTCAAAGGAATTGGTTTATTCTCTCAGGTCTTCTTCACAGCTGGCAGTGATATATATCATCAGTGAACCTCAGGATGTTAACAGTGTTGACACCAATTTTGATGCCAATTTTTTCCTCAGGATCATCATTAAATGCTTCAGTCATTATTTCTTTGAGGAAAATGTTGAATAGTGCAGGTGCAAGTATGAAACCTTGCCTGACACCAACTTCAGTTCTAAAGACCCTACTTTGTATTTTATCTATACGAGTGGTGCTCTCTGCATTATCATAATGTAGTTGGATTACCCCTATTAATTCTGTGCCAATAGCGTATTTGGATAGAACTTTCCACAATGCATCATGCCATACTTTGTCAAAAGCCGTTCTAACATCAAGGAAGTTGTGAAAAACTTGTTGATGGTATTTCTCACAAACTATTCTTAAGTTATTTATTCTCCCAATGGTATTCCTTCCTTACATGAAACCAGTTTGTTCCACTTTGATGACGTTATTGGTTATGTTTTGGATGCGTTTGTGGATAATGTTGGGAAACAGTTTAGTAGTATGGCTTATAAGGCTGATGACTCTTAAGTTTAAGTGTTTGCATTTGGTTTCTTAGGAACAGGAATTATGATGAACTGTGTCCCTTGCTTTGGCCAGTGTCCTATTTGTAAAACGTTTTACAAAATTTGATGCAGGGCTTCAACCATAGTGCCTGCACTGGTTTTATGACTTCTCCTGGGATGATATCAATACCAGGTGATTTAATATTTTTGATTCTGACTAGCCCTCTCTAATGATTGAATGTGCACCTCTAATGCTGCCATCATTCCACAGAGGGCTAAATAGTATACACTTAGCACAGACAAACTTATTACTAATAAAATGATTGAAAGATTGGCTAAACATCCTGTACTCAACACGCTGAGCAAGGTGAATGCTAGCCATGCCGCTGAAAAGGTAAAAGGTTTGTTGATATTGGCTGATTTCCTTCTCTTGCGTCCTTGAGGTGGGGAAAATAGTCTGTTAAAAAAATCTACATATAAAATAAACAGAAACTGCTGCAAAAGAAAAAGTAGAAATTGGGCAAATGTCACAGCAGCATTTATAATTGCCATCTCCCTGGGTCCTATGTCCATGTCCCAGGCTCACCCAGAGCATTTCTCTGTAGGGTTCTCCCTGTGCTTGCATAAGTTTGCTCCAGGTACTCTAGTTTCCTGCCAAAGTTCATAAACATGCACATTAGGTTTTATAACCCTTCATTGTTTCAATTCTCAACTCTCATGATAAGGTCGTTTTCTTTTAATTAGCCAAGTCCAGCAGCTTGTGTTATCTTTAACTGTAGAGTAATTTACATTTTAGACTTGCTTATATATGAATTTTATAAATGCTGATTACATCATATTTTTTTTCAGTATTATGTGTCATCCACACACACACACACACACACACACACACACACACACACACACACACACACACACACACACACACATGCACTTAATCTAGAAAACATATGACATTAATTTAAACATTTATTTTAATTTGTTTCAAGTATCTTTTATGAAGCCACAATGTTCAGCTTTTAGCTAGAATTATTATTAAAAAAAAATTGTCAAAACTGTGATATATTTAATTGCTATGAAGTAAAAAATATGGATGATGATCAGCTGTGGGATTTTCGTTATTTAGGAGTTTGTAGGTATCATTTGTTCTCTTAATGATGATTCATAATCAACAAATGATGTGTGAGTTGTTCTGTTTTGTTAAGCAACAGAATATTGCTTATGAAAATCCAAGGGTTTGTGTACTTAAGAGATGTGGACAGGTGGTCTCTTTCAAATGCAAACCAAAATCTGTGCTTTTTAGCTGAATTATTTGCTATTTCAGGCTTAGATATGGGAAGCACTTAACTGCAAAACTACACATACACAGGATCGTAGTGAAGACACACACACACACACACACACACACACACACACACACACACACTGTTTGGCGCTGAAATATGACACAACTTGATCTCTGGTTACCAGCCTCTCTTGAAAGCACACAAAACCACACAAATACTGCTAGTAGACACAGGTTGCACTTAACACATTACTTGCTGGTTCTACATGGCATTTCTTTCTCTACAGCTGACGGTTCCCTGCTGCCACATAGTACAAAGATCACCAGTGACATCCATTTATCATAATATTACATAATTCTAAAGATAGAAAAAATTTCGATTGCCAGAGAATTTAGATTTTTTTTTTGGTGGCTTTTCTCACTGTTTCTTTCTGTGCTTTTTTGTATCATTAAAGGTTATCTCTCCAGATTGTCATGAGGATGTCATGATGAAAAAAGACTGCGTGTTTGTCCGCTCCTTCAAGGATGGGAAGTTGTGAGTAGCATTAAGTGATTGCTTTTTACGATAGTTGTCAGTATTTCACCTTCCTTTAAAAATCAAAGGTCAATCAGTGGTCAGACATAAAGATGGTCATGTTCCTTTGGATGATGTCTAAACAATTGAACTGTTGCTGCAAATTTTTGGAAATGTTTGTGCATATAAATTTGAGGTGGTAGTTCTCACAATTCAGTTGGTATGGATTGTCGGACATTGTTTAAAAGTGTTGTTTTTATATGTATTTTATAACCCCAAATTTGAAGCGTATATTGAAACTTACTTTCTGAAAACAAAAATAAATCTTATTTGAAATTAAAACTGAAAACAATGATCTTTGACCTGCACTCCACTGAAAACAATATAACAACACATTATTTGATGTTCTACATCATGTTTAAAAAAAAAGTATTAATTTATTTTTTTTTAATAATCACTTTTTCCCATTTTATATCTTGCAACACATTTAAAAAAAAGTTGGGACAGTATGTTGAAATTTAAGTTAAAACTGAATGCAATGATTTGTAGATAATCTTTGCCCAGTATTGCACATAAAACAATACAACTACATATTATTTGATGTATTACCATATGAATTTTATTGTCTTCTCAAAATAAACACTTACTACAATTCTTAAAGTGTTGGGATGGCAAAGGATTTACCACTTTAATTTGCCATTCCTTCTCAAAACACTAAAATATTATTATTTTCTATTCCTGCAAACAGGTCTTAAAGTGTACAGAACTAAGTGGTGATTGTTACATTTTTAATGTAAAAATTTTAGTGCCAGACATTCTCTATTGTGGACAGGTCAGAACTCACGGCAAGCCAGTCCAACATCTGCACCTCCTTTCTGCATAAACATGTACTGTGTATTCAGAATTTGGTTTTGCATTGTCTTGCTGAAATATGCATTACATAAATAGGACCCAATACTATGACAGATCCTCACTTTTTGGCTTGTTGCTGGTAACTGTCTGCATGGTCCTTTTTGTCGTTGGTCCAGAGCACACAGCATTCATCGATCTGCCTCAAAAACCTTTAAAGGGAGGTGACTTGGAGGCATTGTAATCAGATGTCCAAACCCCTTTAACAAACCCCTTCAGCTCTAATCTATTAATGAGAAGGAGCAGTGGCTCTACCCTGGGCTCTCCCTAGATGTTTAAGCTCCTCACCCTATCTATAAGGCTGAGCCCAGAAACTAATTTTAGCTGATTTATATCTTTGATCTCATTCTTTCAGTCCCTACTTAAATCTCATGCCCATAGGTGAGGGTTGGAACATAGATTGACTGGTAAATCGAAAGCTTTGCCTTTCAGCTCAGCTCCCTCTTCACAACAGAGCATAAGTGCAGCACCCTCATTGCTGCTGATGCAGCACCAATCCATCTGTCCATCTCCTGCACCATTCTACTATTACTTGTGAATAAGATCACAAGATACTTGAACTCCTCTACTTAAGGCAAAGACTTGCCCCCGATTTAAAGGAAGCAATCCACCTTTTTCTGGCTGAGAACCCCTCAGCTGCAAATTGCTCCAGTGCATTCTGTGGATCATGGTCTGAAGAAGCAAACACAACCACATTATCTGCAAAAGGCTGAATTTCAATCCTGAAGTTCCTAAACTAGACAACCTTTTTTCCACGACTACCCCTTGAGATCCCGTCCATGAATACCACAGAATTGGTGAGAAGGGGCAGACCGGGTGAAGTTTAACATGCGTTAGAGGGGACATGGTCATACACCTCCTCATGATTCACATAACACCTATCGCCAAGACAGCCCCACCACATCCAGGGCCTTTAGCTTCTCAGAGCAAATCTCTTTAACCCCCTGCACCCTGCTGCTGAGATGCTTTTAATTACTTTGGCAACCTCTGCCAACTTTGATGCAATTACATGAATTTTTGGAGTAGTTGTGTTATTGTGGGCATGTGACAGTGTCATGGAGAAAAATGTTGAGGAGTCAGAAGGGATGAGATGAAGTAGACAAGACAAACTTTGGGAGTTGCAGAGACTTTATTAAATCAACAAAGCCGAGGTCTGTCCATGGAGAGATCCGATCTTGATGTATTTCTTATGATGTTAGGCGGACATGATAACCACTACACCACTGTACTGCTCACATTTAATTATCAGTGATGGTGTAATATTAGCACTCTGTTTATGGCTCTACACTGATAGCTAATGTCACTCTGAACAGCAGCAGGGTCTGTGATCATTTTGGAAAGGCAGTTTATTGACTGTGTAGGAGAAGAAATCTCAACATGTTAATTTATAGTGTTTCTGTCTTTCAGTCACATGGTTTTGCGGAAAGACGTTAAAGAACTTCATAGTGAAATAGATCAAAAAACAGAAGCCAGCCTCAAGCAAGGTTAGTATTTACACTGGTCACACTTTTAATCTTTTCACTAACACAGATAAAGTAGGTGAATTCAGGGAGCTAATGGAGGGTTTTCAGAGCTGGATACTCATATCCACTGGCATAGGAGGAGAACAGTAACATCATCAATATTCGGTGGTTTTCTAAGGCCTAATAAAACAGCAAATTGCTTTTTATTTTAAATAATGCTAACAACCAATCATATTAATATTAATATTAATATTAATAATAATAATAATAATAATAAGATTCATAAAGAGTAGGCCATTGGGTTGCCGTCAGTGTGCTTATGCCCTGCGATGGCCTGGTGAGGTGTCCAGGGTGACCCCACCCAGAGTTGGCTGAGATGGGCGCCAGCCTCCCCACTACCCTAATTAGGATTAAGCAGTTCTGAAAATGAATGAATGAATAATAATATTTATTATTATAATAATAATAATATTTATTATTATTAATACAGTAGTTAGCTTTTTCAGAGCATGATAAATTGGCAACCCCAAAATGACAACAGCAACAAAACATTAAAAAAGGCCTATGTACTTGAGCCCTGGTGTGCTGACTATGTTTTTGAAGTTTAGCAGAAATTGACATTGGAAAGATAAATGTACGGTAGACTGAGAAAACCCTTTGTATTTTTTTCCCCCTTGACTATAAACCATATGAACCAGCAATCAGTTAAAATATTCTTTCAATCATGGGATAAAATAAAGTACATCCTTCAGTTCTATGATTTTATTCATTATTCTAAATATCAAACTTCTATGAATAAAAAATAGCCTGTGGTGAAGAGAGAAAAAAAATAACAGGTTTCAATATACAGTCATTTTTCGCCAGGAGACAAACCAAAAAGGTGGGGGGAAAAAAACAAGTACACTATATAACTCAGTGACCTGTATAACCATCCATAGCTACAGTAACTTGAAGTAAACCATATTTATATCAGTTTATTAGTCTGTCACACTAAGAAATTTTAGCCCACTCTCCTTTAAAATATTGCTTCAGTTCAGTGATATTTAGGAGGTTTGTTTATGCACAGCTCTCTTAAGCAATCTTACCAGGGATTGATTTATGCATGACTATATATTTGTATTTCATTAATATTTAGCTATATTTTTAGTTGACCCAATTATCTCATTCTCTTGGCTCTTGGATTTATGTCTCCAGGGCAACAACTAGAAACCTATCTTTTTTTTTTTTTTTAAGGATGTTAATAAGTTTAAATGTTTTTTTTTAGGCTGAAGAAATCTTACCATGTGTTCTAAATCCCTTGCTACTCACTATATAGACAATAGTCTAAAATAAATAAAGGGAGAAAATAAGGTTATTTTTCTGACAGCTTCACGTTTAATCAATACTAGGACAGAGAGGCTTACTGTCACCAGATAACACAGTAACGAGATAACATAGACAGCCATGTTAACTTGTTACTGATATAGATTAACATGGGATTAGCCATGCCTTTGGTAAAGAGAATATGACCAACAGGTCTTTCTTTTTGTGAAGCACAAGTGCTAACCACTACGCCACCATGCTGCCCTACACAAGTAACAGTCCTGAAGTAACTGCTAGCAGGTATCAGGATTGGGTATAAAAGTAGCATCCACCAAAGGATCAGTCTTTGCATGAAATCCAAACTTTGTTTATATTTGCAAAATACACTTCAGGTGGCCAGTAAAAATATAAAAAACAATTTCTTTGTACCTTTGTTAGTTGAATAATGTTATATGAAAATAACAAATTATAGATGTTAGTTTTTACTGCATTTCCCTACTTTTTTGGTAAGTTTATTCAGTGTTGAAACTTGTATTTTGCTCATTATGGTGTTGCTGATATGGACAGTTTATAAAACATGTAGCTTACACTATGACTTATGCGCATTGGTTTTTATTAGTACTGAATGCTGCATGGGATTTCCAGTGCAATGGTACTGTGCCTAGTGCATGGAGAACTGAGGTTAAGGATGGAAGTTCCAGCAGTGATGAAAATGATGAGGAGGAAGAACAGGTGCAGGTGGATGGTGACAGCAGTGAGGAGGAAGAAGTAAGTGGTAGTTTTATATAATATTCATGACAAGTTTTATATATACAGCCATAAAAAAAAGACTGCTTTTAATGAGCATCCCCATTAGAAGTGGTCTCATAATTGTTATGGCTGTGTGTGTGTATGTGTGTGTGTGTGTGTGTGTGTTCCCCATGTTCATGGATGACTATATGTATATATGTATACTATATATGGACTATAAACAACAAATGCAAATATAAATAATAAGTACCAAAACTCTATACAACTTTAACAATAATAAATACTAAAATGCATTATAAAATGCAGTTATAAAAGTAAAATAAATACATTATAATTGTACAGAAACAACCCCCCCACCCCCCACCCCCCAATAAACACACACAAGGCTGCACTGGGTGGCTGCCCATGTCGCTCATACCTAAATCTGCCTCTGCCTCTGCAATCAGGGAGTCATGGATTACATCTTGAAAGTTCATACACATTCAAGTTTTAGTTAAAATGTGTTCACTATAATTTCCAGGGGTTCCAAAAATGTTCCATGTGTTTTTGGAAAAAAAAACCAACCGCAATTATTTTTTGTAAATAAATTAGCAATTATCCTGAATAATATAAAGGTAAAAACAAAGGTATGATTTTCCATATTTTTGCAGTTGAAGCTACTACATATGGTATCATGTGGTAAACAAAAAGTGTTTTAAAGAACAAAATATATGCATATTTTAGATTATTTAAAGTACCTACTGGCATATACCAAGTTCATGAATTAGACTCCTGGGATGCTTTTCAATTAATAGGTTTGCCTTTTTTTAATTTAGTAAAATCTTTTGATGCATTTGAAATCATGAGTTTTTGTGTCATAGTAACATTTTTATACAGTAAATAGCATGATTGTGCAAGTGTAATAGTACATATCATGTCGAGAAATATTCAACTGTATCAAGGAAAGGGACAATTCATAACTATCTTTAATTAAAGTTGCAAAAAATTTTCAAATGCCATCATGAAACTGGCACTCATCATTGCCAGAAAAATAACATTAATAGTGGTAGGTTATAATTTGTGAGTCCTAACTCAAGTACTAATAAAGAAAAAAAAAAAGAAGTTGCATTCAGATACAAAGAAATTAACCGCTCAAGTTAAGAATCCACTTTCCTGGGTTTCAGCAATTAATTTTCCTGTCAGGGACCTCAGAGTGAGCAGTGTTTAATCATACACACATGTGCCTTTGGCTATGTTCTCATGTATTAAAAAGTGAGCACAATGTTTATGCAAAAATATTCATGGTGTAGTAAAGCAAAATTAGCCAAATTTGACACGGATTTGCCAGTTTTATGGCTGATTGACTGCTCGGGTCAGTGTCAGAACAAGGCAGTGAGGGAGCTATATGAGACAAAATAAACATGTGATGAATTTCTTGTCATTAGTTTCCTTTCTCAGTAGTTGTTGTCTGGTGGACATTTCCAGATTCTGCTGGTATGGATATTTGGTGGCTAAAAGTCTGTAAGTGCAACAGTATTGGCAACAACGATGACAATACAGCATTGATTAAAGGCAGCATCACTGACATTCCTAGGATTTAGGCTGTTAACCCAAACACAGTCACCTATGATTAAATGGTAACTAGATTTTTCTGTAGGTAAAGTAAAAGAAACAGCAGAATTACCATGCACTGTTTATTTTTTTAATAATAGCAGTGGTGTAATCTTCCAAACTCAGGTCCAAGTCTCCTGTAAATGAAAACACAGATTTAACTTTCATCCAAGTGGTTGGAAGTAGTCTCGACCATAAGTACCTCAAAGGAAGACAATTTAGCAGTGGCTTGAGGTGTCTTTTGAATTTTACCTCATTCAATATTTTTCTCTTTTCTGAGTGGCATTGTGAAATACAAAGTAGCACTTCTGCCTCACAGCAAGGTCCTGGGTTCAAGTCCATGCCCAGAGAGAGTATTTAGGTGTGAAATTTGCATGTTCTTCTCGTGCTTGGGTGGGTTTCTTCAGTGTGCTCCGGTTTCTCTCCCACAGTCCAAATGCATGCACATTGGGATAATTGGATATGCTCGATTGTATGAATATCAATGTAAAAGGCTGTTTTGTCCCTCTGATGGTCTGGCAAGCTGTTCAGGGTTTACACTGCTCATCCGGAGTCAGCTGGGATCGGCTCCAGCCTCCACATGACCCTAATAAAGTGGTTTGGAAAATAAAATGATAATTTGATTTATATACAGTGAGAGTAAAAAGTATTTGATCCCTTGTGGATTTTGTTGGTTTGCCCACTAATAAAGACATGATCATTCCATACTTTTAATGGTAGATGTATTCTAACATGGAGA
>JAQMYF010000027.1:9777841-9797480 GCA_030014195.1 Neosilurus mollespiculum
GAAGGGTGTTGGTGGTGTGCCGCCCTCTGCTGGTTGGTGAGGGGACAGCAGGCCTGGAGTCCGGCTGTCTCCTCACACTATTACTGTTCCTCTCTGACCCAAATAGGTCTATTCCCCTAGTGGGAGGAGTTGAAAGAGTTTAGGAAAATCTCAGGTTATAAATTCAACTTTCATGAAGTTCATGCCCATCAATGGTGCAGCTACAGCCTATACTCTTTCAAACTTGCCAATTGAATCAGACTTATCTAAGTGTAATTTGTCCCCTTTTCCTCACTCACCTTACTCAAGACTTACTGGATAAAAATGAATGTGCTTCCCAAATTCTTATATCTATTTAGTGAAGAAACTTTTTCACTCAATAGCTCAATGTCCCTATCCATATAAATTGATAAGAATGTTTTACAAAAGTCCAACAAACTGGGCGGTATTATATTATTAGAGGTCCCCTGTCTTTAGACTTAGAAATATTAGCTATAATAGCTTTTATCTCAATTGCTTTCCTTTTGTCCCATCTGTCCTCCCCTACACAGGTTGACAAAATTCTTAATATTTATCTTTATCTAAGAGGTATCATGTTGGAGTTATACTACCTGGTCAGCATGTGCAAATTCCTGACCTCTGAAGCACTGTGCTCTGCTTGAGCACTGAGCATCTGCTTGAGCATCTGTTTTGCATATGAGCTTGGTATGCAGATACGGTGTGTGATTTGGTAGTTGGTCTTGGGGCAGGTTATTCATGTCAACATGTCATCTATACATATATGGCCTGGGGTCTAAGGGGTGTAAGGTAGTTCACAGAATGCACTGTGGTAAAAGCAAGATTGCTTGTATTCATTCTGACACCAGTCAAAACTGTAATAAATGCCACTTATGGCCACCTAATCTCATTCATATTTCATGGTCTTGTCCTGCCATATCTCTTTTTTCTTTTCATATCTCTTTACCACTTTTGCAAGTCTGTCTTTGACTCTCAATCAGACTCACATTGGCCAACCCTCTTCCTTTGTTGCTCCATTTGGTGTCCTTCCTGTTAGTCAATCACTTCCATTCCATTTTGCTGATCATATGGCATTTTTCACACTGATAGCGAGTTGTGTTATTTTGATGCATTAAAAGAGTTCATTGCTGGTGGTTTGTCAAACAAATTTAATGTATGCCCTATGTGACTGAAATTAGAAGCAGCAAACAATTTTATTACCTTTACAAAGAGATGCCTGCCATACACCCATGTATGAGTGACATTCTTCATCTTCTCTTACTCCCCATATATACCCATTTTAACTGGTGTATGATCATGGTAAATGATTAAGTGTTTATTTTTAATTCTCATGTTTAATTCTCCTACGAGAAATTATTGCTGATTTTGAAAGAAACCAGCCATGAAGTAGAAGACATTCAAGCATTCTCTGTTATTTTAACATAAATACAACAGTACATATTTGACATAATCTTCTGTGACATTTTAAAGAAGGACGGCATGGTGGCATAGAGGTTAGCACATCCGCCTCAGAGTAAGAAGATCCTGGGTTCAAGTTCTGGGCTCAGCAAGGAAGTTGCTGTTAGGAGTTTGCATGTTCTCCCTGTCTGCAATGGCCTGGCGAGATGTCCAGGGTGTACTCTGACCACACCCAGAGTTGGTTGAGATGGGTGCCAGCCTCCCCGCGACCCTAATTAGGATTAAGCGGTTCAGAAAATGAATGAATGAATGAATGAATGTTCTCCCTGTGCTTGTGTGGGTTTTCCTCTGGCTATGTTGATTTTCTCTCACAGTCACAGGACATGCGCATTAGGCTAATAGCCTGTTCCAAATTGCCCCTAGGTGTAAGTGTGAATGTTGCCCCTACCATGGAGTCTGACAGTGGATTTTTGGAAGCCAAACTCATGGAGTACATGTGTTGTGAATGTCAGACTTTGACAGACTTTCTCTATTCTTCAAATAAACCAGGGTGCTCACTCACACCTGATTGTAATCCAAATGATGAACTATTTTTACCTTTACATTTAAGTCAAGTCAAGTCAGTTTTATTTGTATAGCGCTTTTTACAATTGACATTGTCACAAAGCAGCTTTACATAGTAAAAACATTTAACTGGTAATCTGGAGGACTACTACATACTTTTTCTACACAAAGAAATGTAATATTTGATGATTTTCCTAAATAAATAAATAATGAAGGTTCTTTTTTATCAGCTTTAAAATCTTTTTTTGGGTAATATTTATGCAGAAATATAAAAAAATAAAAAGGACTTAACCAATTTTAATTACCACTGTTCCTTACTTACTTTTATGTACTCTTTACTCTTACTTTCTTTGTTCATGTATTAGAGTAAAGGTTTACATATTTATTTAGATGGCTATTCTATGGTTGTGTGGGCCGGACAGTGATCCTATCATAATTGTTAATTTTAGGAACTTATTACATGGTACTATGGCAACGGTCATCTGTTTTTACTCTTGAATGATTCCTAATACAGTATGTTCAAATTAACTGCTGCTGAAATTGGAATAAACACAAAGGCAGGGTTTAGCAGGTTTTCTATTTTATCAAAATAAATAATTCTTACTGCTGTATTTTGTACTAGCTGGAGCTTGTTTATGCAAATATTTAAACCATTCAGACAGTCATGTGTTACAATAATCTAACCTATAATACCAGGCACATAATAGTTTTCTGTGTATTCTGATAGTTTTTTCCTTTTAAAAACTCTCATTTCAAGTGGGATGTAAATTGATTCCTGTTCTAATCTTTGTCCCAAGTCACTCACATTTTTAAATAATGCATTTTAAATTTGTTTATTTTCCACTGTCCAGGAGGAGGTGGAACCCTTCCCAGAAGAGAGAGAGAATTTTCAACAGCAGCTTTACAAATTCATGGAAGACAGAGGTAAACACACAGTGATTGCTATCTACCTGATAAGGTCAATTTCTTTGTTTTTGCTATACACTGGGAATTTGGAATTAATGGTGAGAGGAGGGATCATAATTTCAACTTTAATTTCCTGATATTTTTATTTATCTTATGTTAAAAAACTTTAAGCAGGGGGTCAAACTCATTTTCACTTAGGGCAGCATCACAAAATTTCTAGGTAAACAAGAGCCAAATAATTGTTGAATGTCTGTTCAAAAAGGGTTACTGTGAAAGGGTAATTTGCCTAATGGTAAAATTATTATTTTATTCAATAAGGTTTTAATGCTGTTTTATTAGATAATAATAAATTAAGTACTAGGCTAATTCAATTCACTTATACAGAGAGTGGATATAAGTAAATAGACACCCAAAATTTCAGAATGAGTATTTGCTGGTCGAAGAAGAGGTTTCTGTCTTGCTGCTTGGCCATAATAGTCCATTTGATGAAGCACGTAACAGTCTTTGAGCTGGTTTGGATGTCTTCTGCAATGTCTGCGGCCTTGGAAAAGGGATTTTTCTCCACTGCTCTCTTCACGGAGCGAAGGCATCTTTCTGATGGTCCAGGTTGTCCTGGTCATGAATCTGTGGTGGTCTTACCTTCTCTGTTGAACTTTATACCATTGACAGAGGAATATTCAAATTGTCGGCTATTTGTTGCTGGCTGATGCCACCCTCTGACTGCCCCAAAATTCCAGCTCTCTTTTAATGACTTAAATTTAATGAACACTAGTCAGACTGCTGTATAAAGGTGCACAAATTTGTGCTAAAGTTATGCAAGCATGCCTCACACTCCAGGAGCTCAAGAATTGTCAGATTGTCAGAAACCAGCTCAAAAACTGTTACTATCTTCATCATATGGTCTATTATGGCCGAGCAACAATATGCAAGCCTCTTGTTCGACCAGCATATATTCATTCTGAAATTTTAGGTGTCTATTTACTTATGTCTGGTATCTGTATTTGTATATCCCTTTTTGCAGTTGGCATTGTTGCAAAGCAGCTTTGTATAGTAAATTGTATAGTAGTTTTTCGAGAATTCTGCCTTACATATTCACTCATTCTCTGAACTGTTTAATCCTAATTAGGGTCGCAGGGAGGCTGGTGCCCATATTTGCCGACTCTAAGGGTGCCGACTCTGAGGGCAGAGGACACCCTGGACAGCTCACCAGGCCATCGCAGTGGGGCTTGAACCCCACTTCATATATATATATATATATATATATAAGAGTAATAAATCCTCACACAAGGGCCACCATTGTACTGCAGAAAGTCACGTGATTCACGTAGAACAATCTGAAAACTTTGTTTTGTGCATTTAAATGCACTGATCTATATACCATATATGTGTACACTGAAGTGAATTGACAGCATCAGTGGAGTGACAGCATCCAAACATTCAACAAAAAACTCTTTATATCTAAGCGCCCCCAGATCTACTCATTTACTTAATAAAAGGCAAAATGCTCGACTAAACAGGTACATTTTCTGCCTAGACTTAAACACTAGGATTGTTTCCAATTCCCAAACTGGAAGGATGTTCCATAATTGTGGGGCTTTGTAAGAAAGCCCCCTGCAGTAGCCTGCATGTTTTGATGTAAGGAGGGGTAGACAACTTGTGTATCCAACTTTGTGTCATCAGTGTAATAGTGAAAACCATGTTTACGAATAATATTAACCAAAGTAAGCATGTATATAGAAAAAAGCAGAGGGCATAGAAGAAAACCTTGTGGAACACCAAAAGTCACCATTTACGTCTACAAACTGATAATAATTAGTAAAATAAGACCTAAACCATGCGAGGGCCATTCCCTTATCTCCAACAACATTTTCTAATTTGTGAGCCATCACGTCAAATCAGGTATTAAGTCACATTTTGGACTAGGTGTGAACATCAAAAAACACTCTATAGTAAAAATAACACCATGACATTTCAACCCGAATTCAACCAGAAAAGTTGGGACGTTCATTAAATTTGAATGAAAAATGAAAACATGAGCAAATATTTGATTCACAACAGAACATAGATCACATAACAAATATTTAAACAGAGAAATTGTACAATTATATGCATGAAATGAGCATTTCAAATTTGATGCCTGCTACACGTCCCAAAAAAGTTGGCACAGGGGCAACAAATGGCTGAAAAAGCAAGACGGTCTTAGTTATATCTAGCAACTAAGTTAATTAATATCAGGTCTGTAACATAATTAGCTATAAAAAGGATGTCTTAGAGGCAGTGTCTCTCAGAAGTAAAGATGGGCAGAGGTTCTCCAATCTGTGAAAGAGTGCAGATTGTGAAATACTTTAAAAACAATGTTCCTCAACGTCAAATTGCAAAGGCTTTGCAAATCTCTTCATCATACAGTGCATAACATTATCAAAAGTTTCAGAGAAACTGGAGATAGCTCTGTGCGTACGGAACAAGGCCGAAGACCTTTATTGGATGCCTGTGGCCTTTGGGTCCTCAGGCGACACTGCATCACTCATCGGCATGATTGTGTCAATGAAATTACTAAATGGGCCCAGGAATACTTCCAGAAACCACTGTCGGTAAACACAATCCGCCGCACCATCTGCAGATGCCGACTAAAGCTCTACCAGGCAAAAAGGAAGACATATTTGAACATGGGCCAGATGCACCGTCATGTCCTTTGGGCCAAGACTCATTTGAAATGGACTGTGGCAAAGTGGGAAAGTGTTCTATGGTCAGACAAGTCTAAATTTGACATTCTTGTTGGTAATCACAGACGCTGTGTCTTCTGGGTTAAAGAGAAGGAAGACCTTCCAGTATGTTATCAGTGTTCACCTGAAAAGCCAGTATCTCTGATGGTATGGGGGTGCATAAGGGCATACAGTATGGGCAGCTTGCCTGTTTTGAAAGGAACTGTAAATGCTGAAAGGTATATAAAGGTTTTATAGCAACATATTCCCCCCCCTCCAGACGACATCTATTTCAGGGAAGGCCTTGTGCATTTCAGCAGGACTATTAGAACAGCATGGCTTTGTCGGAAATGAGTAAGGGTGCCTTGGCCTGTACAGATCTCTTATCTATAGAGAACATTTGGCGCATCATTAAACAAAAAATATGTCAAAGATGACCACAAACTTTTCAGCAGCTGTAAACCTATATCAGGCAAGAATAGGACCAAATTTCAACACCAAAACTCCAGAAACTCCATGGCCTCGATGTCCAGACGTCTTTAAACTGTTTTAAAAAGAAGAGATGTTACACCATGATAATCATGCCTATTGTGATTGTGTCTATTTTGAGACCTGTAGCAAGCATCAAATTTCAAATGAGCTCATTTTGTGCATAAAATTGTAAAATTTCTCAGTTTAAACATTTGTTATGTTATCTATGTTCTGTTGTGAATAAAATATTGGCTCATAAAAGTATTTTAGTTTTCATTTTAATTAAATTTAAAGAACTTCCCAACTTTTCCGGAATTCTGTTTGTATTCAAATACGCTGTAAGAATCATCATTTCTGAACCGCTTAATCCTAATTAGGGTCGCGGAGAGGCTGGCGCCCATCTCAGCCGACTCTGGGCGAGGGCAGAGTACACCCTGGACAGCTCACCAGGCCATCACAGGGCAGAAACGTGGTGATGGCTATGCAGCCTACTGTAAGAATCATACCAACATTTATTTTTAATATTTATGCAGATTTCCAGTGTCAAAAATTGTGACAGGGTTGATATATCGCCCCGGTGGATGATATTTCATTTTGACCTAAATATACAGCACTTTCACTTTAGGAGCTTTCTTGCAGACAGCCATCACCTTGTTATGGGCTAAACTATGTACAAATTTACATATGATCGGCTTGGCCCCATTTTTAGCTGGATTTCTTGGAGACACGCGGTGGGCAATGTCAATATCACAGATGCTGACATTGTCATCCATTTCATTGAACAGACGCACACAAAGTTTTGCTGTATCCAGAGCTGTCTCTTTGCCTGAGGTGTCTATCTCAAAACAGGCTATCTCAACTCTTGGCTATTGGAGAGTTGTCTGTCTTCTGGACAGACAACTCTCCAATAGCCAAGAGTTGCCAATATGGTTGTGTGTGGGCCCAGGCAACTCAGTGTCAGCCAGAGGCAGAGGACCCTGCCTTTGGCTGACACTGGGTTGCCTGGGCCCACACACAACCAGCCTGGTAGGCAGCGCACCTGGTGTGTTGGAGCAGAGCTGGTCTGGTTGGTGGGATTGACTCGTAAGGCCTCTGCTTTCTACTGATCATGTCAAGTCTGGCCTCATCCACAGCAGTGCTGGATCTGTCATACAATATATGTGCACAACAAAAATTCCTGTTTAATATTTGCTAAGGTATGATTACTTCAAGTTAATGGCAGCCATCTTGGACACCATCTTGGTTTTAGAATTTTATGTTATAACTGTAATAAAAAAAAAAAAGACTCAAAATAAAATAGGTTATTAAAATAACATTTTCATATCACAAAATTCACTTAACAACAATGAATGGGACACATTTTTTGCTTTCCTGAGCCTGTAGAAGTACCGGGGTGGTGTATCTCAAGAACCAAAAGACATGCAGACATTCATTTGGTACCAAAATGTTCACAATACCCAACTTTATATTCAACTTTGATACATTTATGGGGCTTAAAATCAATGTAAGAGTGGGATTTGAAGAGTACATATACCACATGCTTGTATCACTATTTGAACGATTCTTGCTATATTTGCAATTATCTGCTGCACTATGAATACAAATGCACACCACACTTCAGATTTTTATTTGTAAAATAATTTTGAAAACCATGTATTTTTTGCCTTCCACTTCACAATAATGTACCACTTTGTTTTGGCTGATTACATAAAATCCCAATAAAATACATTCATGTTTGCAGTGCTAATGTAACAAAATGTTTACAAGCTCAAAAGGAGCAGGTCACTCTACGAATCTCTTTGTTAACCTCCAAATATTTATGGACTTGACTAAAACCCAGCTAGATGGTATTAAATCTGTTTATTGCAGGTTTTTGTGATGTAAAGACTTAAAATAGTTGACTCATGTCAGATATCTTACCAGATTTAATGTGACCTAACCATAATAATAATAATAATAATAATAATAATAATAATAATAATAATAATAATATTAATAATAATAGTACTAAATTAAAAATAAAAAACTTGGAGGGGAAAAAAATTAAGAAAAAACCTTGTCTGCAGATCAGGAATGAATGCTCAGAATTATGCATTCCATCAGGATGTTCAGCCAAATTTTTTAACTTTGCAGCAATAAACAAATCATATATTTGAGACCAAAAAAAAGCTTTTAATTAATTGTAAACTGGAAAAGTTTCATAATGTGGCAAGACAATGACCCAAAACATAGTGCCAATACAACAAAGTTTTATTATGGCCAAAAATTATTTCCCAGATATTTACCCTGCCCTGTGATGGCCTGGCGAGATGTCCAAGGTGTACTGTGCCCTAGCCCAGATTCGGCTGAGATGGGCGCCAGTCTCCCCGCGAATCTAATTAGGATTAAGCGGATCAGAAAATTAATGAATGAATGATATTTACCCTCTTTAAGTCTGCATTTTACCTGCATTTTACCTCCTGAAGAGAAGACTGAATGCAGAACCCTACCACCCCCAATGATGCAACAACTGAAAGTGTGTGCCTGGTAAAGAAAAAACCCACTTTGGTGATGTCCATGGGTTGCCAGTGTAATGTATTATTGCAAATAAAGGACATGCTACCAAATAGATAATGAGTGTTATTTAGAGATTATCTGTTACTGTTTTGCACAGCCAAAAATTGGGCGGTCTGTCACCAAAGGTGCCATCCCTGATACACATTTACATGTAAATATCAGGAAATTAAAGCAAATAAAAAAAACAACAGAGTAAACCATCATTACTTGAAATCTTGCAGCAAGACTGAGCACTGAATGAGTTGTGAGCTACCCTTAAATAGATCTAAGCACAAGTGGAGGTAATTGCCACTGATTATAAAGATGGTTCATGAATATGCCTGACTGCTCTGTGCCTCTTTCTTGTTATGCCTCAAGGCAGTGCCAGCTGTCCCCTAAATGATACACTAAGAAAGTGAAGGGAAGCTTTTCTTGCAAAAAAAATTCACGATGCAACCATTTGGAAAATTTGTTAAAAATATGCTGGACTGGATGTGTTTTATACATATGTCTTTTACAGTCTGCATTTTAGCAAGGTTTAACTGTGGATTAAGCAATGTTTTACACATTTTGGTAATAATTTCTTACCAATTGTTTTGTCAAGGCACACCCATCAACAAAAGACCAGTGCTGGGCTACAGAAACCTGAACCTCTTTAAACTCTACAGGCTGGTGAACAAACTAGGAGGATTTGACAGTGTGAGTACTTGGTTATAGTTTTTGCAGTATAAAGCAGCATTCTGACTAGGCAAAATGTCTCAAGCCTTCCCTATTGATGTCAGGTCAAATATTTTTTTTTCCAGCAATATCATTCCTTCATGTATTCATTTGCCAAACCACTTAATCTACTAGGGTTGCAGGGAGGCCATTCTGGGTGAAGGCGGGGTACACTCTGAACAGTTTGACAGTCCTACACACACAACCATTCACACTAACACCTATAATCAATTTGGATCAGCCAATTAGCCTAATGTGCATGTGTTTGGACTGTGCGAGAAAACCGGTGAACCCAGATGAAACCCACACAACCACAGGGAGTGTATGCAAACCTTACAAAGAAACGCCCTCACTGAGCCCAGGACTCTAACCCAGGAGGCAGATGTGCTAACTACTACGCCAGGCAGATGTGCTAACTACTTTTTTGCCAAATTTTAAATTCGTAATTGTGACAGAAGCGTGTTGGTCTCTGAAATGATCGGAATGAACCTGGTCGGGCAAAGAAGTAGTTGATTATTTATTACAGATGCGTGGGTATTGACACAACGTTGTTTTCAAAGTTGTAGATGAAGATGTTCACACGGTCTCGTCAGCAAAGTACATTAGTCAACGCACTAGGTGGTTCCGTGCAGTTTAGTTCCTCCGCCAGAGAGTGGTGGTCTTCGCACTAATATAGTTAATATAGACCTCTTTGTGACATTATCAACTTGCATCACAAGTGGTAGGCCTTGTCATAGTAGGCCTCAGTATGACATCATCATCATTACATCACAAACAGTACAATATTTGTTGTCATAGTAGGTATGTATGTAGTAGGGACATAGTAGGTATGTGCCTCTTACGTAACACTAATCTAGATTGATTACTTAGATAATAACTTTGATTAGTAAGAACTGTGTTGATAAGCACACTGTGGTGTACTGTTTGGCTGTGAGGCATGTTCAAGTGAAATAAGAAACAGCAAGATGCATTTTATCTCTGCTGCCTTAGTTTAATCAGTAACATCAAGTGGCAGGACAATGTCACCAATACAGATGCTCATGCAAGATATGGCATACTAGGCATAGAAAGCCTTCTTTTCAAAGCTCAGCTGAGATGAATTGGCCATGTAATATGCATATAGCATAGTCAGTTTACAAAGGCCCTTTTCTATAAACAACTATGTTCAGGTGATAGGAAATAAGGTCATCTATTGCTCTGCTGTAAGGACACTTCAACTAATTTGAAAAACCTGCAAGATAAAGGTGAAGTCATGGCAATTGTAAGGGCTGAATAGAGCCTACTGGAGAAGCTCATTTTACCAAACCATCTTTGACTTTGAGACAGCCAGGTCAACACCCTGATGTATAAAATTGCAAAGCATAAATCCAGGTCTAACAATTTCAGTCAAACACATGAATGCCTTTGATAGCAATGAATCAAAAGGAGGAAATATACATGTTAACCAAAAAATTTGACCACCCTTTGTACTTAATGATTTAACCATACAGAACTACTACAGAAGATCCCCTCTGTGCAGTTTGTGCAGTTAAAAAAATGAATAAATACAAAAGAAAAAAAGAAATTAATTGTTATATAATGTTTAAAATAAATAAATAAATAAGGCAATTAATTTTGTATTCCTTGTTTCGCTGAACCGGCGATGTTAATATTCACAAAAAAAAAAAAAAAAAAATTAGAAAAGCAATTTTTTTTATTTCTGCTGGCCTTGACTTGCTGAGTGCGCAATAAATTTTAAAACCGGAAAATTTTTTGCCCCAAGGCTGCCCTTTCGTTGCCCTCTTGTGGCAGCTATCGTAACTACATCATGAGTATCTGCGCATGTGTACTTGGCCATCTGAATTTCGAATCTAGCATATATATATATATATACACACATACATATATATTACCATTTCTTGTATTTTTGTTCTGTTGTGTTAAAGAAAATCAGATTTTCCCCCGTCTCCTGTCTTGGGTTTACATAATAGAAAGCTGCCAAACAAGGGGAAAAATTCAAACTAATGAAAAAAAAAAAACAGCTTGGCTTTGATTTTTTAATAGCATATGGTAATTTATTTCATTATGTGAAATGGTCTGAAAATCACCAATTTTACAAATAGCATAGTTCTTGGTCCTGGTAATACAAAATGTCCTAGAGGGACCTGTCTATTTGGCTGATTATGCTTGTTGTTAAAATAACTGATGAGTATATATTATTGGGCAATGCTGAGGTGCAAACAGTCCCATAATTAAAAAAAAAAACTAATAAATTGTTTAAGAATCTTTAACCATTAGCCAGGAGAGAGCACAGTGCATATCTTGTATGCTTGCCCTAAAAAAGAAATAAAGAGCTATGCATGTGGGCTTATTCTGCGCAAGCTGAAATTTATGCAGATCTTTTTTAGTACTTGACCAATTATTGGAACAGTAGTCTAGTTGAGATACAAGAAGGAACTTTATGACCTGTTTGACTGAGTTATCAGTCAGGAAATAAGCGTACATCCTTATAATGACATGGTCCTGCTCATATTTTGACAATTTAAAATTTGAAACCTCATTTAGCTTCATGAACTTCTTCTAAAACTACTCCCTTCAAAGAGGGAGCTGGCAAGCTGTCCAGGGTGTACCCCACCTTCACCCAGAGTCAGCTGAGATATGCTTCAGGCTCCACGTGACCCTAGTAGGATTAAGGGGTATGGCAAATGAATTTGTGAATGAATGTGAAAAAAACAATACACATTTTTCTGTGGGTGGAATATGGAGCATTTGGGATCCAAATCAATTCTCCATCTCCAAAGAACAATACTGGTCCCAGTACAACATTATTGGCCTTGGTTCCTGGCACTGTCAGCATACTGGTGCAGACCTTCCATCCGTGTCTGCGGGTCTGAATTTGCTTACCTTAAAGAGAGAGGTAACAAACACAGAATTAGAAAGAGGGAGGGGGAGCCCCAGGTTTGAAGAGCCAGCTTCTGTGGGATTGGAGAGTTTCTGTCAAATAATATTTTGAATGTCTTCAGAAATGTTTGAGTTTTCATCCAAGAGGCATTGCCATGGCAGCATCTCAAATTTTGATGTCTCACCATGAAAGTTGCATTTAGTTTGCTGTAACTTAAACATACTCTATCCATTCTGATTTCTAATGTCTTAGTATTAACATGTGCACATGTTTATACTTACATATAACCATAATACCACCTACTGGCAACAGCAAAATAGTTATTTTATATGGTGACATCCTGTTATTAGGAGGTAGAACCAATCTACTTTAAATTTGGTCAGGAAAGCCATAATGTCCTTGTGATACCTTGTGTGAATGTATATGTGTGTGTGTGTGTGTGTGTGTGTGTGTGTGTGTGTGTGTGTGTGTGTGTGTCCTTCTTGTGTGTCCAAAAATTTGTCTGGTACTTATGTTTAGAGCAAGAGTAGTCACATACTGAAATCACGGAACACAAAAAATTCCATATAATTCCAGTTATTTTTCATTTTGCTTAAAAATTGTTATTTATATAAACGTTTTGAATATTGCCCAAGTTTCTGATTTCCTAAATTCCAATTTGAATTTGTCCCATTGCATCCTCATCACAACTTAGACTGCAGGTTTGTCAAAGTTATGGGTACAGTGGATTGCAGCATATTTTCAGGAGAAGGAAAAAATCTTGGAGAGGAAACAGTTGTTTATAACAGCTGTTATAACATAAAGTACAAAAGTCTGGACACACCTACTCATTCTAAATGAAGCAGGAGGTGTGTCCAATATAGTCCAGTATACTGTAGAGACAGTACTAGTCAAAAGTTTGGACAAACCTTTCCAAATTCAATTCAGTTATAGTTATGTTTGGATTCACTCCAAAATTACTGGGTAAACTCATAAAACCTTTATGATGTTTTATTTTAAATACTACATGACAAATAAAATAGCAGGATTTAAGCACAACATTTTTGGAATCCCAAAGTTAAAAAAAAACAAATAAAACAGACTGCAATTCTCTGAATCTGAAGTACTGAATCTGAAATCTGAAATCATGAAATTATATACTGGAATCACCAGTAATATATAAAATCCTCTTTTTGATATTTTGCTTACAAATAAAGTGTACCACAGTTCCTCATTTGAACACCAGTAAATATCGTCACCCTCAACAAAATTGCCAAAGTAATTTTTTGTTATTTTAGGAAAATCACAAAAAACTACTGCATTTTTACATCACTGAGTATTTATTAACTACCTCTTGTACAAATAAATTTAGTGTGTTCACAATGTTCACAGTGACTTGGGCAGTTGTACATTGTTAGAAAATAAAAAAATACATGAGTTAGGCATAAAATCTCAAAATGGGAAACCATGATAGGCTCTTTTGTTATGAGGGTGTCGATATGCAGGATTTTATTTTGTGATTTAAAAGGGGAATTTAATTAATTACTGTACACTGTTGTTATTTTGACACCCAAACAGTAGGAATTTACTATGACTGATTGATCAGCTCAGATAAGAGGAGAATTAATTATACACAATTATTGTGTGTAACTGGATTAAACCAAGGGATGTCATGACAATACTGCTGAAATGTATTTTTATTGCACAGCTATAAAGAGGGGTTTTTTGTTTTTAAAGGAAAAATTCATATTTAAAGAGCTTAGAATAGCTAAATATAGTTCAGTGACCTCTGTTTTTAAAATGAACATACAAACTCAGACAACTTAACACACAAACATTTATAATTAAGTATAAGAAATGAACACACAAAAAAGACACAAAGACTACACAACAAGTTAAATGAAGGTTGTATTATCAAAATCAATGGACCAGAACACAGTATAAACAATGATAATATTGGGCAACCAGTGAATGAGCATAATGATGGTTTTGCTTATGGTGATTTAAACAGAAAGGCACCAGGAGTTATCAGAAAGTTCCTTTTGTATGAACTGGGCTCCTGTGCTGTTTCAAACTGCCAAGTCTTAATACGGTGTGGTCTTTCCTGGATTCTGTCATGAACTGGACATCTTGGCAGTGTGCATTTGGTTTTGCTGGCTTGGCCTGAATCTTTGAAGTCTCCATGAAGAATTTCTTTTTACCCATCTTTTCATTGCTACACTGTTCTGTGCTGATCTTTTAGGCTTTACGCATAGTTTCACGCATCCTTCTAATTCATCCTTTAGTTGACACTGTGATACTTAAGTTATATCAAAGTTTACCCCTGAGTTTACTTACTTTTCACTTATTTGCTGACCTGCTTAATTCGTATTGGGCCACTGGGAGGCTGGAGCCATCACTGGGCAAAAACAGGGTACACCCTGAACAGCTCGGCATACCATTGCAGGGTCAATATACACATAGCTATTCACACTCACACCTACAGGGAACCACAGTATCCAAAGAAAACCCACACAAACACAAGAAGCACATGCAAACTCCACACAAAAACACCTGAGCCTAGGACTTGAAACCAGTACCATCTTGCTGTGAGGAAGACATGCTAACCACTATGCCACTGTGCTGCCCCACCAGCAGTTTATCAATAGAAAATTTCTCATTGTTTAATGAAGTTTATATTACATCAGATTACAGAAATGTTTTAGTAACATGTAGTCTCAGTATGTTCTCAGTTCAACTTGGTCAGGAAGAGAAAACATTTATTGGGATGGCCTAGCAGCAAATGTTTTATGGCTATTTTTTGTCAGATTAAAATGTTGCTGAATAAACACGAAGGCTTTTAGTGTTAACAGCAGGTTTTTTTAGTCAGAGGGGGGTGAGGCTTCCAAAGTGTCTAAGAATGACAATTTGATAATAATATTTCTGCATGGCTAGAATCTTACAGAGGGTTTGTACGTCATGTCCAGACACCCAAAAAACATCTTGCACCCATGTCACAAATTAAAAAGCCATTTTGGGCATTTTGCAATTATTGGATTGATTTGGTGATTTGCATACTCTCCATTCAACCCAACTCCTCCTAGAGGTTTTGTCCCATTACCTTGACATTTGCAGCATGATCTGAATTTGAATTTTTACTAGCCGAGGCCCATTTTTGCTGTTTTCTGGTCATGTTTCACAGTCTAAGCCACTATTCATGTTTCTTTTCCTATTTCTGTTTTTGTTTGTTTTTGTCATTGTTTTTATGGCAGATTAAGAGTGGATCTATTTGGAAACAAGTATATCAAGATCTTGGAGTACCTGTGTTGAATTCCGCTGCAGGATACAATGTCAAATGTGCTTACAAGAAGTATGTATTCTAAGCCACTTATCATACAGTAAAGCAATGCCTATACTGGATGTATCATAGTTTTATTGACTTTTATTAATGTTTATTTTAATTTACATTTATTTGTGTTGCAACCAAGTTTAGTATTTAAAAAGATATTCTTTGCTTTTTCAAGTTACACTTGTGCATTTTCTACAGGTATCTTTATGGATTTGAGGAATACTGCACCTCAACAGGGATCACATTTCGCATGGACCTCCCATTTAAAGCAGCAAAGAGCCTCAAGTGTCACACAGAAAGCAGTATGGAAGAGCCAGCAGAAAGAACACACAGTGATTCAGAGCTATCACTAAGCATGAAGAATATTATCAAGGTATCAACACCACATTTCACTGCCTTTCATCACCAACACAGAAGAAATAGACTCTTTTAGTGTTTGTAAACAAAAAATATGCTTCTGCAATCTGGTTGCAAAAAAAAAAAAACAACAACCAAAAAATAAAACTAATTATGATGGTTCAACCTTAAAAGACAAGCGCTGTTTCTCAATACCAAGTTTGTCAAGTTCTTACTCCTGTACTTGGGAGTATAAACTTATCAAGTTTGACTCAGGGTTACAGACTCTAAGCACTGAAAGATGCTAAACACTCGTGACAATTGGAACAGCAGTGTGCTTAATCCATTTCTATTTGCCTTCTGGTTACCTTCATGGTAAAGCATATTTACAATTAAATGATGTATGATATAAAACAAGCCGACTGGTAAAATAGGAGGAGCAATAACACATCTGGGATTTCAGATTATAATTGGCTTGATGCAAAATTTTAAATGGAACAGCACTTGGGCTGTGAATGTTGATGTTTCACAAGTCCGCAAGAACACAAGTACAAATAAGTATGCAAATTAAGAAACAGTAACTAACAACTGACATTTACTATGGTAGCAATAGAAGATACTTATCGGTTGATGCAAGGATGCTGGAGCCTATCTTGGCTGACTCCTTACAAAGGGGGTATTACACCTTGAACAGCTCGCCAGACCATTACTATTACTCACACACACACACACACACACACACACACACACGCACACACACAAACACACATACACACACACCCACACACACACACACACACACACACACACACACACACACACATACACACAAAACTATTCACACACACCCTCACACCTAGGGGCAATTTGGAAAAACCAATTAGCCTAGTGAAGTGAAGTGCACATCGTTGAACAGTTGCAATAAACCAGGGAACTCAGAAGAAACCCACACATGGGGCATGGGGAGAGAATACAAACTCCACACACTCCTCACTCAGGTCCTTCTTACTGGAGCTAGAGGACATGCTAACCAATATGCCAATGTGCCATTGGTATTAAGCATTAGATATCTAAAAGCCAAAATCAGAAAAAGTTGGGATGGTATGGAAAATGCAAGTAAAGAAAGATTTCAAAATTTATTTTGACTGAATTTTATTGCAGACAGTATGAATTTAAGATATTTCATGGTTTTCTTGTCAACTTCATTTAATTTTTTAATACAGCCATTTCTGCATTTCAGAAATGCAAGGCAATTTAAAAAAAATTTTGGTCTGTTGGGGTAAAACAATTGAACAATGATGTGATTTGAAACAGGTGGTGTCAACAGGTGACTGTAATCATGATTGCTACCAAATCAGTATCCAAGTAAGTCTTACTCTATGTCTGAAGTCACTTACTTATTCACTACCCCTATTTACTATGTGGGGTGCAAAATGCAGGGGTCTGTATAGTCAGCTTGGTAGTAAAGTGTTAAAACACTTTTAGACGCTACTCCTCTAGGCCTTTAATTACATAATGCTATCAGACAATTAAAAATATGACAGATCGTGACAGATGGTGGACCATGAATAAGAAACACTGCCACTACTTTTTACTAAACATGATTTGAGGCTCAGGATCAATTTCTTTTACCGTGTTGTAATTTTATTTTCATATTTTATGCCTTACTTCATTTTCACATGAAAACTCATAAGGAAGAGCACAATTTGTGATGGTATATTTTGTTTGGTTAGTGACCATCGGTTATACACTAATTTCACAGTGCATAATAGAATACATTGAGTATGTGATATAGTGTATAATAATTTTTACTCTAAAGTCAGACACCACTTCAAAATGGCAAACTGCTCAATATATAGTGCAGTACATCGTAAGTAGTGAGTGATTTTGGAAACAGGGCTAGTCTTTGAGGAAAAAAGATGGGCCAAGGTTTTCCAATTTGTCAACAAATCCATGTCAAAAAATTACAGAAATATTTTACAACAGTGTTCCTCAAAGAAAGATAGGAAAAGATTTGGATATTTCACTCTCGGCAGTGCATGATATCATTAAATGAATTAAATAATCTAAAGGAACTTGAGTACGTAAAGTGCAAGGGCAAGCTTGATGAAGCTGAATTAAGAACAATCATTTATTATCAGCTCATATAACCACATGACTCAGGACTGTCAAACCTTTTCAAGCACTACAATATGTATTTGCATTCACAAATGGAGTTAAAACTTAAATGTGCAAAAAAAGAAGCCTTATGTTTACTGTGTTCAGAAATGACTTATCTGGGCTTAGAGGCATCTGAGACGGACCATCACACAATGGAAACATACTATGGTGAATTATACAGATGAATATAATATTCCAAGGTTTTTTATTTTTTAAATTTTGTTTTATTTTTCAATGGACACTGTGTACTCTGGATCAAAGATCATCTGTTAAGCATGCTGTTACCAACAAAAAAGCAACAACCTTGGCAGGTAACTGACACTTCTGTAATAACAACATTACTACAGAAAAAGTACACTGAGATTTTGAAGCAGCATATACTTCCTTCGAGATGAGTTCTTTTTCAGGGATTCCTATGCATCTTTCAACAAGACAATTCAAAAACACCTTCTGCTGTGGAAGAAGATTTTGCAGATGCTGGACTGGCTTGTCTGTAGTCAATATGGAGTCTCCCACATATTAATAGTGGCTCCCTAACACCCGCAAATTATACACAATATCCTGAAAATCTTTAGAGTGAGAGTATGTGTAAGCAAATATCTCCAAGCTCATGTAAAATCTTTTTAGAAGGAGAGCGAGTGACTAATATGATGAGAAAGTAACAGAGCGAGAGCATCCTGATTTGGTGGTCTCTCTTTTTCTGTCAAGTGGACCAATCAGGTACTTCTCTGGCAGAGCTTTACAGTTCACCTCTTTCTCTCTCTCATTTCTTAGTATAGGATATTGGCAGACTGCCCAAGTCATACGAAGGTGTACCCCTGCCTCATACCAGGTTATGTTCTCATTCCAAAGGCATCTTTTAAATATGGTGAAAGAAATGGCAACGTTACAAAGTGGCAAATGTCCTACCATTCCAACTTTCTTGAAACAACTTTACAGAATAAAAATGTTAAATGTTTTTTTTTTTTTAACAAAATAAAATTATTAAGGTAAAACTTCAAATAATGTGCTGTAGTAGTGTGCTGTCCTAACTTTTTCTAATTTAAGGTTTTAGTTTCTTAATGTGGACAACCTATGCAGGTTTCTAAAAGCAGTTTAAATATGCCACATTTACAAACAAGCTTAGCACACCAACTTCTCAAAAAAGCTTTGCAGCTGAGATAAAGTAGGCATTGTAGAAACATGGCTCTTTGGACCAATCATTCATAATTACCTACAATCACACCACTCTTTTATCAGCTTGGAATGGTGTTCCATATTATCTTTACAATTAAAGTGCAAAGTACAGCACCCTCATGGGTGGAAATTTGTTATATATTTATTTAATGCATGAACCTACTATTAACCTATCTTGCTATATAATGCTGCAATACAACACCTTTATACAGATTTATCCAATGCAGTTTTCTAAATATGGAAGAATATAAATAGTTGACCTTAATTAAACAGCATTATTGTTTATTCAATGTACAAAAATGTTATTTGGCACATATATGTATGTGTGTCTATATATATATATATATATATATATATATATATATATATGTGTGTGTGTGTGTGTGTGTGTATATACATATATATATATATATATTTTCATGACTATTGACATTGTAGATTCACACTGAAGGCATCAAAACTATGAATTAACACATGTGGAAATATGTA
>JAQMYF010000027.1:9856492-9869517 GCA_030014195.1 Neosilurus mollespiculum
AAGGCCAAAGGGAGCCGCTACAAGGAGGCTGAAGAGCCGCATGCGGCTCCGGAGCTTCAGGTTGCAGACCCCTGGTCTAAACAATGGCATTTTTACCATCACTGCCAGCCCTCAATCATGTACAAACTTGATACTAAAATGTAAATGGATTAAAAGTGAAAGTACATTGACTACTGTAATACCTGCTTAGTGCTACTCCAAATAGCACACGAATGTTGTCCAAAACTGAGGCATTGGAAAGTGTCTTAACATCAGCCATCATCTCTCCATGCTAAAACAATACAAGCGAGTTATTCCTTTTTCCTCTTCAACAGGCTACACAAATATATAAATGATGAATACGCTTGATAAAGGATATTTTTACCTTTTTGAGAGTAAATCCTATGCCAGAATTGTGAACAGCGTATCTGTAAGGATTTAAATTATAAAGCTAAAAAATTAATCATACAACTTTTTGTTGATAATTTGTCAAATAATCCATCAAAATAGACAGACCTACTCACTACTTCCACAATCCTGGAATATTCTTCAGTGGGGCTTTTGAGGGTTTTCTTTCGGGTCTGTACATTGTAAAAAAGGTCTTCTACCTATGAGAAGCAAAAATCCTTATTTATATGTATACATGTATATATTGTTTGCTATACTGTATTAATCCCACAAGGGAAATTATTGCCTCTGCATTTGACCCATTTAAAGTGAGCACACACACACACTCGGAGCAGTGGGCTGCCACACACATTGGGGGTGCCCTGAGAGCAGTTGGGGGTCAGGTGCCTTGCTTAAGGGCACTTCAGCGATGAATGTAGAGGAAGGGAAGGTGCAGCTCACTCCCCCACCACCACACATTTTTGCTTCTGGTTTGGGAATCGAGCAAGCACATTTCGGTTCCAAAGCTGCTTCTCTAACCAATAGGCTACGGCTGCCCCCAAAATTATACTTATCATACTTAGTGTGAACAGATATCCTACAAAAAAACAATGCAATATTCATAGCTAGTAACATAGGTAAAGTACATTTCATCGCAAAGCACAGTGATGCACCCGAGAGGATTTACCAGACAGACAGACAGACAGACAGACAGACATTAATTAATTAATTAATTTAGTAGGTTTCATCTTCACACCAAATATCAAAAGGATCAGGCTGTTTCTATCCACGAAGACCATTAAGGTGCCTCTTTAGTCCCTTGATATTTCGAGCCTGGAATATCATCCGACCCTCGCAAACGATGTAGCAGCCCATATTGTTTTTAACCTCCCAACATCATCCACACTGCTATGTGCTTCATCCTCTGGCTACTTGAGAACACTGATGCATGCTATTTTATTTTGGAATAACTTGACACCAATTGGCATCTTTTACTGGGCACAACTTGCTGTCTGAACACAATCAGTGTCGAGTAGGAGGGTTTACATGTGCGAAATAGCATCCATTACGTTTAATAGGTCATTTTTCGTGGCCTTTGCAGCAGATTGGTGGCTCCTCTCCAGTGATTTTCTTGTGTTTTGTCGGTCTAGTTTCCAACTTGCACCAATTTGACAGTGAGCGTGTAAACACATAGGAAAGTCAGCCCAACTTGCTTCCTGTGCAAGCTATATTGAAAAATATCTCTTGCATTCAGAAGCAGGGTTTTTAGACTAATGGTTAAACTTAATCCTTGAGGTAGTCAACTGGTGAACTAGAACTGGGAACATGATCTAAGTAGCTTTACTTAAGGCCGTCTGTTAAATATTGTAAATGTAAATATGATTATACAAAATGAAAATGTAACCTTTATTTGCACTTTATCAAGGACTAAAATCCCAGATATAGCATTCACTGGTAGCAACTACATTATCCCAACTCCTCACACAAAACTAATTCAGTCCAAATAGGGCATATATGTCTCATATTATTATTAGAAGAAATGCAGTGACTTACTGAAATCAGTGTTCCTTGGTTTCCAGCACAAGGTTTTGCTGGGGCTTTCAGTTTTCCATCACAGTAGCTTGCTCTGTGCATAAAAAGCAATAAGAATTTTAGTGTAGTGGATAGTTTAGTGGATATAAAAAGTCTACAAACACCAGTTTAAATGCCAGGCTTTGGTGGAGTAAAAAAAATGAGAGAATTTAGGTCTTCATAAATTCAAAGCACATGCCAATTGCTCTAATTAGTGCTGGGTGAAAGCCCCCTACATCCCCATAAAAAGGACATAGGAACGTGGTCATACTCGAATATTCATGAAGATTAAGTGGCAGAATCTAAGAGGCGGAATCATTTCAAGGACTGGTTTGATGAGAACTCTGGTGAGATCCAACATTTACTATGTGAAAAAAGGCACCTTGATCTTAGCAACCCTCTCTTCCTCCATCTTAGCACCCCTATGTCCTTTTCTCACAAGACTGCATACATCAGCTTCCAAAGTACTGTGCAACAGAATCTTCCCCAGATGGAAGACAAGTGGCTGAATAAATAGTGGATGTGGTCCAAGGCCATGCAGATAGGCACCATATGAAGAACTTCTATGGTGCCTTAAAAGAAGTTTACAGTCCTGCGTCATCTGGATCACGTCCTCTTCTCAGTGCTGATGGGAAAAACCTTCCTCACTGATAAGAGCAATATCCTTGTACAGTGGGCAGAACATTACAGCAATGTTCTGAATCACCCCTCATAAATTATCCACGATGCTAGACCTTCTCCGACGAGTTCCTACTAACGACACCTTGGATGATTCAGCAACATCGGATGAGACCATCCAGCTGAAATTTTTAAAGATAAAGGAACAGCCTCACGGTGAAGCTCCATCAGCTGTTTCTGCTTACATGGCAGCTAGAGTTGATTCCTTAGGACTTCAAAAACGCCTCTATTATCGACAACCTTTGGGGTACTTCTGTGTGTGTCATTGCTGGCAAGACTCTTGCAAGGATCATGCTTAATCTTTCATGAACCTTGAACAGGAGGCTCTTGAGAGCCAATTTGGATTCTGCAATGGGAGTGGGACATGGTCCTTGTAGTAAAACAACTACACGGGGGAAAAAAATGACAGGAGCAGAATTGTGACCTGTTCTCTACTTACAGTGGTCTGGCAAAAGCTTTCGACTCTATGAATAGGGAAGGCATATGAAAGATCATGGCTCAGATGCTCTGCGGAGTTCAGATGCCTCCGCAAGTTAACCTCTTTGGTTCGCCAGTTTCATAATGGCATGCAAGCACATGTCCTGAACAGAGGTTAGTCTTTCCCTATCTCAAATGGCATCAAACAGGGGTAAATCTTGGTACCAACTCTGTTCAGCATTGTGTCTGACACATACTGTGATGGCAATATGGGTATCAGTGTCAACCTTTGATAAGAGGTTTATCTGAGAAGGCTCCAAGCAAAGACCAAAAGTCTCATCGGACATTAATAAAGATTTCCTTTTTGCTAATGAATGTTTATTAGCATTTTATGTATTGAAATCACAGAGTCTCTCATACAAGAAATCCTTTTGCATTAACCTGTATTTAGTTTCAAGTGCTAGTACTACCAGGTAAATCTCAGCAGAGCATACTACATTTCTGATAGAACTGTCCACATACTATGAACCTGCCCACATGCAGCACACGTGACTATGGTAATGAAGCCTTGTTAAAAAAGTGATCACCTCTGTAAGACTGAGAACACAATGTCAGACAAAGTTAAGTTCAAAGATAACTATTAGTCTTGCATCGTGACACAGACATCAGGTTTAAAATATTCTACTTGCTCTGTTAAAATAAGCAAAGAACATGAAATTGCACTCACCGGTAGGCACATTTTCCATCTGCTGTTTTTGTGGTAATTGTAACATGGGCTACATGACTTATGCTGGCAAGTGCCTGTTAGAAATAATGAAGGGCTTAGTTAGCTTTCTGCAATGCCACCACAAAATATATATTTTTTTAATGCAATCCTAGGTTATACTCCCTTGTGGATACGCATACAGACAGCTGCAGACACCATGGAAACATATCCGCTAGTGTAATTCTGCTTGCTACTTCACTTGGAAGACCGCTGTAGCTACAAAATCACTACAAAAAGTGGGAAGTGGTGTGTGTGTGGCTTCTCCATGACAACAGGACCAAAAACAGGGAGATGAGCACAGCATATTTCAATTCGTGTATACCATACTACACAGGAATGGCACAATCTGATTGATACACCATGTCACGATTACAAATCATTATTCCAAGTGGATAATACTTGAATTAAAACGACTAACACCAACAGTTTTTCACGGGAACTTGAGCAGGCAGGAAAAATAAAACATAATTTTATGTGGTATTCAATATTGTGGCGTTCACAAAGTTTTGTAATTACTGTGCAAACACACACATTCACAGAGCCAGGAATGCTAATGCAAAAAAACACTCCTGTTAGCTTTACAGTACATATGGAGCAATGCACCGTTGGCTCATCTCAAAGCACACAGTTCACCTGAACAGTCTGTCATGCATAGTGTCAGCCAGAAATCAATGAAAAGGTACGACTGTTATCCAAAATATGGTGCATGCAGGAGGGTAGGTGCATAATAAAGCCTAATTTCAGCTATGAGGGAAAATGACATTTCCCACAGCTTGGCAGTTAAAATGTGAGTAAAGTCGTTTCACCGATCAAACTGAAAGATTAAATGCACCACGTTCCAAATTATTATGCAAATAGGATTTACGTGTCAAAAACATTTAATTTTTTTGTTTTTCAATTAAACTGATGGATGGTGTTGTCATGACTCTCTTGGATCACTGAAATACATCTCAGACACCTGTGATAATTAGTTTGCCAGGTGAGCCCAATTAAAGGAAAACTACTTATGAAGGACGTTCCACATTATTAAGCAGGCCTCAGGTTTCAAACAAGAAAAAAAAGATCCCTCTGCTGCCAAAATAGTCAAACAGTGCAATGCCCTGGACAAGGTATTAAAACATTAGATATTTCACAAAAACTTAAGCGTGATCATCATACTGTGAAGAGATTTGTGGCTGATTCGGATCACAGACTGGTTTGTGCAGATAAAGGCATAATGAGAGGTTTCTGCCAGACAAATTCATCAGATTTAAGAGAGCAGCTGCTAAAATGCCCTTACAAAGCAGCAAACAGGCTGCTGCCGCTTCTGGAGTCCAACGAACCTCAAGGAGTAGGATCCTCCAAAGGTTTGCAGTTGTGCATAAACCTACTATTTGGCCACCCCTTACCAAAGCAGAAACGGTTGCAGTGGGCCCAGAAATACATGAAGGCTAATTTTCAAACAGTCTTGTTTACTGATGAGTGCTGTGCAATCCCAGATGGTGCAGATGGATGGAGTAGTGGATGGCCACCATGTCCCAAGGCTGCAACATCAGCAAGAAGGTGGTGGAGTCATGTTTTGGGCCGGCCCCTGTAGGGTCCCTGAAGGTGTGAAAATGACCTCCGCAAAGTATATAGAGTTTCTGACTGAACACTTTCTTCCATGGTACAAAAACAAGAACCGTGCCTTCCATAGCAAAATCATCTTCATGCATGATGATGCACGATCTCATACTGCAAAGAATACCTCTGTGTCATCAGCTAATATGGGCATAAAAGGAGAGAAACTCATGGTGTGGATCCGGTCCTGTCCGGACCTCAACCCTAATGAGAATCTTTATAGCATCCTCAAGCAAAAGATCTATCAGGGTGGGAGGCAGTTCACATCGAAACAGCAGCTCTGGGAGGCTATTCTGACATCCTGCAAAGAAATTCAAGCAAAAACTCTCCAAAACTCAAGTTCAATGGATGCAAGAATTGTGAAGGTGATATCAAAGAAGGGGTCCTATGTTAACAAGTAACTTGGCATGCTAAGAAATTTTAGATTGAAACAGCTTTTGATTTCAGTAAATCTGATCTCCTGATGCTGCAAATTCAACAAATGACCATTGTCAGTTCTTTACAATCTATAAAATGTTTTGAAACATTTTGCCGCAAAGCAGCAAGGGCTGTGCGACACATATTGGATGAGGAAATAAAACTGTTTTTCATTTCATAGTGGGCCATCATTTACATTGTCATGTCACAAATCACACTCCTTATAGCAGAAATTTCCATCATTTAGATTTTTAAAAGGGTTTCCGTGGCACGACTACACGAAAATATCTGCCAGTCACTGCTGACCAGCTCTACACTGCCTCTTAAACTACTTCTCCTTCCCCCCGGGACCGTAGCTGAGATGCACTGTAGATGTTTACGACAGTACTAGCATTGACGTAGTTATCTGCAGCTTATATATTTTATTTTTAGATACTTTATTCATCCTATGAGGACAAAAAAGGCTCTGCATTTATTCTATCCAAAGTGCACGCAAACACAAGTTGCCTTTTTCCCCCCTCAGCTGAGTTACAGGTAAACACATTGTGTAAGAAATTATCACTATCATTAAGCATCTGTGTGTAAAATAATCCACCGTTTCCCCTACAGTATGAATATCAAGGCGGGTTGCCTCACGGTTTTGTCCTTCCGCCTCATTCAGAGGTTCACAAAATACCACCTTATTAATATCATTAAAAAATTCTCTAAAAAGTTACTATTTATTGCACTGCTTATTATCTTACAAAGTTAAATGTAATAAGTGTTGTCATACAACCCGTGATTATTGAACTGATTCAGTGCAATCAACGAGAATATTTATTTTTGTGACAATCACCGAGTCTGATTAACTGTATTTTGATTTCAGTAACTATACTGTTTGTGATATTCACATAGAGAACTCGCTTTGAAAAGAAAAAAGGTAGGAAGGTATGTGCACATTCGCACAGAGGCACACACACCCTCCGTTATCAAAATGTATATCATGTGGATGCCAGCACATATCATGTGGACCCTCACACATGCAGAAAGTTATAGGAGCTGAAATGTCAGTTAAGTTGATTTATTGCTTACTCTAGTTTTACTCATCTGGTTTTTAACTGTAATTCATAAAAGCAAAAGGAGTCAGATACCAAGAGAAATCACGAGCAACTCCTGATATAATCATACCTCTCCTCTAAAACCATAAGTTGAAATAGATGAAAGATCGTCAAAAGTCTGAAGCTTGCTTGTTGTGAAACGCTCACAAACAATTTCCAGGTCTTCTTTCTGCCAAATACAGAGAAAAAAGAGAAAATTTCAATTTCTATTTTCAGATTTAGAAATATTTAGGTCTAAAAAGGGGGCATGGCATGAAAAAGTATCCCATCAATAAAAACATTTTACCAATTAAAGCTAAAAACATGACATGTTCTTGGTTTACTCTTTAGTATAAAATGTCACAAACACTTAAAAGCAAAAGCAACTATACAAGTTTCATATTTAGAAATTTACAGCCTTCCCATAAGGGCTCCTGAAAAGTTTGTGTTGTGCAGAAAGTCAAATTTGGCCCTCCATATCTTAGGATTTAAATGTTACATGTTCCAAAATCTTAAAATGCCATTAAAACGAAATGCAAAATTTCAAATGTATGTTGCTCAGGTTAAAAAAAAATAAAATAAAACTATACCACTAAAAAGATGTTGGTATTATTACGCAAACTGTAATTTTTGTAGGTGTCGCACATGCAGTGTTTTAATACAAACGGAGTCTTGATTTGAATGTGATAAATCTTTAATCCTGATCCGCTCCACCGGCCTGTCAAGAAGATAATTTAGTAGTAAGTGATTTAATATTTAAATTATTTTTAAAGAATATTGAAAATCTACTTTCACGATAAATAGCTTTATATTTAATAATCAGAATTTAGTCATTCCCCAGAATGCTTCAGAAATATATTATTATATAAATATATTTTTTTAACATTTACTTTTTAACACCCGCCCACAAAGTCTGTCCATCTGTCACACTTTAGTTTCCAGACGTTTACTTGCCGCACACTGAAGCTGGGGCTTTCAAACTTGGTACGCTTGTTCTAGATCAGCATATTATGAAGTGGTTCTTTTAGTGGGAGCTAATTAATAATTATTTATTATAATAATAGTAAGTTATTGACGGTGCCTACTTGTTTTAACTTATTAGTTATCAGAAGAGAAAAGGGCACAGCCACTGCATTACAGAACTGTACTATATTTCAGCTAATACTTCTACTTGTCTAATACAATTTAATGTTAACTTGACAAAGCAGATAGAAAGGAATCACAAAGTATGAGGTGGCATTGTTAAAAACTTACTTTTTGAGTTTTTGGGCACGGTCAAGTTTCTGACAGTCACAACAAAAATGTAGCTGTTCTCCATGGATGAAGCCATCTTATAAATAATGCAAATAAGCTGTGTGGAACAGTGATTTACTAAAGAAAATGTGACCATATACCCACTGTTTTTCATTTCTTATTACTCGTCCACCATTTAAGGATAGCAGCAACACCATATCTAATCCTGGTTACCTGTCAAGTAATAATACAGCATCAGATGACTTTATAACACCCTGAGATATTCTTAAATGTGAGCCCAAGGGCAGCCCTTGTATTGTGCATCAAACTAGACAAATTTTGTCTGTTTAAAATGCACTTAATTTTTTTTTTAAAGATTTACATAGTTTTCTAGTTTCTTTTAATAAATTACTGGGTTTAATTTGTAATTTAGTGCCTAAATTATTGAATCAAAAGCAAATTAATGATTACTTTTTTCTACAAAGCTAAAAAAACCAGTCGTATCACCGATTTTTGTGCGCGTCACAGAAATCTGTGCATATTTTATAAAGTTTAAAATAGATAATATACACAAAGCATTTTCTGAAGTGATACTTCACACACAACTAAATCAAATATGCAGTAACTACTACGGCAAGTTTACACACAGATTCCTTTTAAAGAAAATCCTACGATTTCGTGACACATGGATGTGCAACATGTGTATGAATCACTGTTCGAAACCTTCAAGATCAGAAACCGAACGTATTTGCTTTGCAAAAGTGGTTGAGGAGGAAAAATGGGCAAAAGAGATGGACGTCACGACACAGATTATAACTTAACTAAAATCCTTAAATTTAGTCTCAAACACAGGCTGGCTTTCCTTTTTGGTTGGTCCTACATTCTAAAATTCTGTGATTTCATTATAGAATTTATAATTCTATTGTATTTACTCTACAAATCTCTGTATTTATTTACTTTCAGGCATATGTAACCATGTTTAATTCCTGACTAGAAAGAAAGAGAGAGAGATTACACTACAGTGTGTATTAGAAGAGCTTTTCCTCTTGGTTAGTGTCTAATGCACTGCTGCATGCTTTACTGTAGCAGCTGTATGGCTCTGTCTGTAAACCCATTTCATTGGTTGCTCGGCGATTCTGATTCAGCCAATAGGAAGCGTCCACTCTGGTTCGTACTATTCCATATCCATGGCATCGATTCTGCATTGAAAACGAAGGCGGGGTTCTTACCCTAATTCCAGATCCATTATCCTGAATTTGGATCAGCTTCAGTCCTCCCTCTTTGACAGTCACCTGAATGTTTGTGGACTTGGCATCCAGACTGTAAAATGAATTACATCACCGTTATTCCCTCCAGCACTGAGATGAACACCTGAGTTTTACACCGCGCGCGCGCACAGCCATGGCAGTGACGTTAGCATTTCACTGCACGCGCAGAATAAACACATATCAGGCCGAGGCCTGACGCTGCATCTCACCAGTTCTCCATCATTTCTTTAATCGCATTCGCAGGTCGCTGAATGACTTCTCCAGCAGCAATGCGGTTCACAACGGTCTCATCCAGTCTCCGGATCACGCCTGCCATAATGTCGCACAGCTCGGGACTTGTTTCAAAGCTTGGCTAAAACTTGTGTCTATTTAGTTCATGCTAAGCAAGTCGTTTACCGGAAAGGTTATTAAACTGCGACCAACATGACATCACGGACTACATTTGTAAACATACCTCAAGCGTAATATACAAGTTACATGAGTACAGTTTACTTTCTTTATGATCAGGAGAAACAGCTTTCTACCTAAGTGGGGTCCTTCTGAATCCGCCAATCAGATTATGGGAGGATCTTGTCCATTGATGTAGGTTCCCGCCATAAAGAACTACTAGGAAAAGCTTAGAGTTGACGCCCCCATTGGCTGAATCACACGGAAACGCGCTCGGGACTGTACCAAGCGGCAACCAACCGACCAGGGAGATGAAGTTTACCCGGAAGTGTCAAAGTGTAATACCACCGGGATCCGCTAGGGGCAGGCTCCAAAAAAGACTTCCGGTTCCATCTATGGGCTGTGCCATAGACATGATAAGAAGATAGACTGGTCGACCAATCGCTCAAGACCATTTAAAAGGTAGACCATGCAACGAGTGAAAGCTCGGCAGGCGCCATCTTGGGATCTTACAAGGCGAGTGCCAGTAAATGGTATTCATTCATTCATTCATTCATACATTCATTCATTCATTCATACATTCATTCATACATACATTCATTCATTCATACATACATACATACATACATACATACACACATTCATTCATACATCCATCCATACATACATACATACATACATTCATTCATTCATACATACATACATACTTTCATTCATACATTCATTCATACATTCATTCATACATACATACATACATACATACATTCATTCATTCATACATTCATTCATACATTCATTCATACATTCATTCATACATACATACATACATTCATTCATTCATACATTCATACATTCATTCATACATACATTTATACATACATACATACATACATACTTTCATTCATTAATACATACATACATACATTCATTCATACATACATACATACATTCATACATACATTCATTCATTCATACATACATACATACATTCATTCATACATACATACATACATTCATACATACATTCATTCATTCATACATACATTCATACATTCATTCATACATACATACATACATACATTCATACATACATTCATTCATACATACATTCATACATTCATTCATTCATACATTCATTCATACATACATACATACATACATACATTCATTCATACATACATACATACATACTTTCATTCATACATTCATTCATACATACATATATACATTCATACATTCATTCATACATTCATACATACATACATACATACATACATACATACTTTCATTCATACATACATTCATACATACATTCATTTATACATTCATTCATTCATACATACATACATACTTTCATTCATACATACATACATACATTCATACATTCATTCATTCATACATACATACATACATTCATACATTCATACATACACACATTCATTCATACATACATTCATTCATACATCCATCCATACATACATACATTCATTCATACATTCATTCATACATACATACATACATTCATTCATACATACATACATTCATTCATACATTTATTCATTCATACATACATACATACATACATACATACATTCATTCATACATACATTCATTCATTCATACATTCATTCATACATACATTCATACATTCATTCATACATACATTCATTCATACATTTATACATACATACATACATACATTCATACATACATTCATACATACATACATTCATTCATTTATTCATTCATTCATACATTCCTACATACATTCATTCATACATTCATTCATACATTCATTCATACATACATTCATACATTCATTCATACATACATTCATACATACATACATTCATTCATTCATACATACATACATACTTTCATTCATTCATACATACATACATACATTCATTCATACATACATACATACATTCATACATACATTCATTCATACATACATTCATACATACATTCATTCATTCATACATACATTCATACATTCATTCATACATACATACATACATACATTCATACATACATTCATTCATACATACATTCATACATTCATTCATTCATACATTCATTCATACATACATACATACATACATACATTCATTCATACATACATACATACATACTTTCATTCATACATTCATTCATACATACATATATACATTCATACATTCATTCATACATTCATACATACATACATACTTTCATTCATACATACATACATTCATTCATTCATACATACATACATACATACATACATACTTTCAATCATACATACATTCATACATACATTCATTCATACATACATTCATTCATACATTCATTCATTCATACATACATACTTTCATTCATACATACATACATACATTCATACATTCATTCATTCATACATACATACATACATACTTTCATTCATACATACATTCATACATGCATACATTCATACATTCATTCATTCATACAAACATACATTCATACATACATACATACATTCATTCATACATACATACATTCATACATACATTCATTCATTCATACATACATACATACAAACATACATTCATACATACATACATACATTCATTCATACATACATACATTCATACATACATTCATTCATTCATACATACATACATACATACATACTTTCATTCATACATACATTCATTCAGACATACATTTATACATACATACATACATTCATACATACATTCATTCATACATACATTCATTCATACATATATACATTCATTCATACATTCATTCATACATACATTCATTCATTCATTCATTCATTCATTCATTCATTCATTCATACATACATACATACAGACCATTTAAAAGGTAGACCATGCAACGAGTGAAATCTCGGCAGGCGCCATCTTGGGATCTTACAAGGCAAGTGCAGGTAAATAATATACATACATACATACATCCATTCATACATTTATTCATACATACATACATACATACATATATACATACATACATACATTCATTCATACATACATACATACATTCATTCATTCATACATACATACATACATACATATATACATACATACATACATTCATTCATACATACATACATATATACATACATACATACATTCATACATACATACATACATACATACATACATTCATTCATACATACATACATCATCATCATCATCATCTTCCGCTTCTTCCGGGGTCGGGTCGCGGGGGCAGCAGCCTAAGCAGTGAGGTCCAGAC
>JAQMYF010000027.1:9877681-9890259 GCA_030014195.1 Neosilurus mollespiculum
TACACACACATACATACATACATACATACACACACACACACACACACACACACACACACACACACTATATAGTATATATTTACTAATGTCACTGGTAATAGCACTTTCAATTGAAAGATGTACTGAACCCAGTTGTTGGAGACTACAGATCTACTGTTCCCTCCACTAATAGTTCCAGTGGTTATTTACATAATTTTCATCAAGTAGATTCTTACCTCCCTTTGAAGTTTTCTTTTCTCAGCCTTTAGTTCATCTTCAATCTTCTCAGCATTATCAGATGCTGATTTGTACCTTAGGACCTGCCCTTCAAGTCTGTTTATCTGCAGGAGGAAACGTGTATTAGAATGGCTGTTTAATTAATTCAATGATCTTTAACCATCATTAAAATAAAAAAATGACAGTTCAACTTTACTCCCAAGTCCTCCATATCATGCATCCATTTTCAACTTAACATCTGTGTATTCACATGAAGACATCTCTACAAGCTGAGTAAATTTTTAATATCATGGTTTATTTGTGAATAATATACTATACGGCAACCCACACAGTATGTAAACTTTGCAAAGTACTGAAAAAAGGGCATTACAAGATGCAAACTGTAAAAGAAACAAGCATGAACATTCAAGTGCTAGAAAAGGTGAAAAACATCAGAGAAAAGAAAAATGGAAACAAACCAAAGACAAAGGCATGTAAGTGTGTAGTTTGTTACACATAAAAATACACAGGCTTGTTTTTACCACCAAGTTCTATATAAAGCTAAGTGGTTCTTACAAAGAGGGCTACAGTAGGCTATTCTATTTTCTCTTCAACCAGCAAGTAGCACTGGATGTAATGTAGGGAGAATTTTCAGCTTTAATAGGCATCTATGTTACACTGATGGTCAGTATCATTTGTAATATTTAAAAAGCTTTTTGGGTGTCATATGTCTAAAATTAGCCAAAATCATTTTGTTCCTGCTGAAGCTTCTGACGTTTATGCATGAAAGAGAGCTCTCAGAAATGTTCCTAATTTGGGTACATTCCTACAAACTCATTGCACACGCAAAAAAAATGTACAAACTGGTTTACTAACAGTGCGCAATAAGGGTTGCGTCTTGCAAAAGTGCGAAATAGCGCGTCTGCATCCAGTTAGTACGTTTTATGCAATGAATATGCAACATGGGACGTTTACATGCAATTGTGCGTGTGCTGGGAGGAAAAAATGTAAATATATTATTTTAGCACACGCAATGCGATTTACCAAACCTGAAAGCAATTTTGCCAGTACAAACTGCGTGTATATTTAACACGTATCAAAGGGAGGTGCAAACGGTTTGTATGCACATGGCTGCGGTTATTGGGTCGAGAAGAAGACATGGAAACGATGAAAGAAGACACAGAGAGTGCATTTTTCACCCTTGTGTGAACTTTTTTGGAGTAAATGAGGAAACAGTCATTAAAACATGTCGCCTATCCAGCCTTGCCATTTTGGAGCTGTTGGAGGAACGTTAAGCAAATCAACATTTATTGAAAAAAGATGATTGAAATCACTTTCTAAAGTCATATAAACATATTATCAAACGAAATGTTCAGTCTCATTAACGTGGAATTTGGTTAAGTCCTGCAAAATCATATAAGACACATTGCTTCAGTCATAAAACATATCAGACTGTCGCGCCTGACTGCTCGTGCCAACGATGATGCCGCACGCATCTCCCGTGCAACTGTCTGAAGGGCTGCAACTCCAGATCAATGTCCTCTGTACCCTTTCGAGGCTCTGGAGAGGTGGCGGCTGTTTTGGGGGGGGATTTGAGGAAGGTGGCTGAACTTGTAATGAAGATATACATATAAAAAAAAAGTTTTTTGTCTGGGATTTGACTTGAAAGACTCCAAATGTTGCAAAAAAGGGTTTCATTCATTCTTCATTTATTAAATAAATACCTTTTCAGAACAAAAGTGTTAATTTTATTTGCCGATGTTTTATTAAACGCTAATTTTTCTTCTGTTTCTCTTCTGATGTCTTCTTTTCACTCCTCATCCACTGTTCGCATCGATTTACCAACAGCATTTACTTTTTCAGATTTCAGATTTTCTCCCATATAGTGTTCCTTTCTGTGATCATCAGATTTCTTTGCTGTAGATCATTTAAGTGTTTATTGGCTTCATCTACCAACACCTCGAATTCTGTAAGGTCGAATTTCATTTTGCGCTCTAAACTCAGCATGGTGCAAAACATGAAACATGCAAAACCTTCATTTAAATGGGCGCGTCTCCAACACGTTTGCACTTGTTGTCATTTACGCAATCACTCGTAGTAATTCACCCACAAACCGCGGTTCCACCCCACACGCAAAATTCTAGATTGCGCTCGCAAATTAGTACACACAGATTGGGATCTTAGTAGATCTGACCCTTTGTGTACTGCTCTCCGAATCTGTGTTACTCTTTCAGTGATGCTCCTCAAATCCTACCCTCAGTCCACTATAGCATAAAAACACCTAAGTGACTTTGCCATCATCAGTATTAATCATGTAAAGGCTGAATGGATTTCATACGATGATGGATTTTGATAAATTGTGCACTTTAACATGTTTAGCGATAAAAATTAGGCTCACTTTATAAGTGTCAACACCTTAATGTTATAAAGCATTTGTGCAATTAAATACACACACACACACACACATTACAGTTTAAAAGTCTGGAGTCACTTGGTAAAAATGTATATACACAGAATGAGAGAGAAAGCAAGAGAGAGAGAGAGTGAGAGAGAGAGAGAGAGAGAAAGAGAGGTTTGTGTTTAAATATATGATATGTTTTCATTCTTGATCAAAAAATAAACAAAACAAAAACCAAACCCTCTTTGATTCTGAAATGTTTTTTTTTTAAAGAAACTTACATTTTGTTCCATTGTACTCATTTCCTGTTCCGCCTTTGAAAGTTTGAATTTATACTCACTAAGTTGCCGGTTGGCATCTCCTATAAAAGAACACAGTTTTAAATTGGAAAAAGAAGATAAACACCAAGACACACAAACATTTTTTCCCCTTTCAACATGTATAACATGTAAATTTTTTCCTATGAGGACAATATGTGTGTGTGTGCCATTCCACACTAATGATAACTAAAAAGAAAACCAGCGGACAAAAAATCAGTTACATTTGAACATTTGTATTACTGTTAATTATTGTGCCAATGTGTGTAGTTTACAATCCTACAAAAGACAAACCAACCTTCCACATGGTCAAAAACAGGGTGCGAATGCAAATGTGCAGTGTCACCACAGTGTAACTGTGTAACTGTGTTACACTGTGAGAGACATTCACCTGTGTGCATGGTATAACTCAGATCTTACGGCCAATCCATCATAGCTTAAATTCAGAATGTCAGTTGAAAAAAGTCGCAAGCTATGATTTGAGGTTGATGTGGAAATGTTTCTCTTTTGTGACACCGTAACACAGTTAGATCCCATATCCGAACATTTTTGTGTTTCAAGCCCAGGGGCAAATCTCTGCCATAAATCTTCACAACATAGACTTACTGTGTCCTTTGATAACATACTAAAGCTACAGATGCAAAATTCTTAGGTATGGTTGCTAGAGATAGGGAAATTACACTGATGTAACTGCGTGACCTGTGACACAAAAAAGCTTACACAGTCTGCATTTCAAGCGACACCGATCGTCTATGTGGTTCAGTGACATGTTACACAGTGACACATTGCAGCTTTTCAGGAGTCATGAAGCTTTAGCTTAGATTTAACCACTTTGAACCAGTTTACTTTAAAAATCATTCATGATACACCTCGATAGAAACCATCTACAGCATGCTCCTTTGTGAAAATAATTTATTCAGTGCACTGTGTAACATGCGACTCAGTGTAGATGCTTGTGGTTAATCAAAGTACGTATTTCTCTTAAACAACGAGGGGAAAAGTGAACATTTTCATCTAAAACAATAACTAGGTGAATAATGTGATTATGAGAACTTACCTTTACTTCTGATGCCGTCATATTACTCTTGATTTTAGACAATTTGATAGTCACCCTCACGTTCTCGATATGAGCGCAATTGCGTAACACATCACTATTTTCTGTCATTTGTGTACATCCGGTGTGGCAAACTTGGGTGAAACATCATCACATAAGGTGCTTGTACCTGGGTACATTTGCCGTGCTAAGTGTTTTCGCTTAGCAGACGACAGGTCCTCCAGCATCTCATTTCAAAAAACAAGCGCCTAACTGTGTAACACTCACGACGCCAAAATTTAGAAACCTTGTATTATAGGACCTGTTCATGCAAAGGTTAGTGTTTTTAGCTGTACAGATTTAGATTTTAATGTGCTGTCGACTTTATGCCATTTCGTGTACAATGATCATTGCTAGAAAAGGTTCCTTTGTGGTTCGCGAGACGTATGACGCAACCCGTTACGCGGTTACGCATTTTAAAAACGGGCAATATAACATGTAATCATTAAAATTAAATATTTAGGGATAACAAAAGGAAAACAAGGATTTGTTTACTATGCTATGCAGCTATAAAATTTGTGAAAGAAACCTCTCACGCATCCAGCAAAGTTACCCCCTGACAGCGTTCCCATTTTGGGCCGCCATTTTAAGTTGGATTTTACACCATGGTAACAGAAAAACAAGAACAGACCGAGAATAGTTTCAGTGGTTTTGCCTTTTCTGGTGGGCTTGAGCATAGTATTAATGTTAATATAATTTGAAGTACTCCCATATCCCAGAAAGTCTGAATCAGTTTATCTGGACACAAAGTTTGTGCGTCCAGAGGAAGTCTCTTATGAAGTCACTCACTATTATGAGTGACAAAATATTTCTTCCACTAAAAGCTATGCAGCTAGATGAACTGATTCAAACCTTCTGGGATTTCCTTACTTGGATTATTAATATGCATCATGACAAGTACTCCCATACTTTCAAAGCCATGGGTCTTCAAAATCTTTTACACTGCCGCCCTTTGGTGTCTGAGATGGAAAAAAAAATTAAGCCATACAAAAAGAACTGACATGCAGCATTTATGTAGTGGTATTGGGAGGCCACTGATTCTGGACAGTATTTAATGTAAGTTTTTCAAACCACAGTAATCAACTGCTGTTTAAATGATTATTAAACTCATTTTTACATTAAATTTTACGGTGAGACTGTTAACTGTTTAATTCCTAGTGAGTGCTTTTATGTTGTTAGTTAAGTGATAAATTATTTTCTTTTCACATCCCACTTCGTTATTAGGCTGGGATTAGAGCACAGGTTCAGCCAAAATATGGCACCATTAGCAACTTCCCAGTGTTTATACTCTAGACAGACAGATCTTTAAATCAACTCAGGTTATTTATGTCATGTTTTAAAATGTTTTGTGGTATGCTGTTCAGAGCACATTTCGAACAGTTGCATTCATAATCAGAGGGAAAGATCTCTTTCTGCTCTTCGGCCTACTTGCCTCAGTGGGTGACGACCAAAAGATCAGTACAGTATAGTACATGTGTCTTTGGGTAAGAGGGGTCTTTGGGTAAGTTCAGGATAAGCATCCATTCTCAACAAATCAAAATAATGATTATGCTACTACTATTTCCGGCGGTGACGTATTACATTAGGTTCCTACTTTCAGCAAAAGAGTTTTTGCCTTTTCCTCATAAAAAAAATATTAATAGCAAAATACAAAAATCAGACAAATAAAATTGCCCAAAAGTGTGAACTTACTCTGCATTTCAATGATGTTCAATTCAGTACCGTTTTCTAGTCTTTCTCCATCTGAGTAAACACTTTCCATCTTAGAATGTTTCTGTTTCTCCTCCTGTAGCTGCATTTTTAACTTCCTAATCTGTGAGATGCAATCAAAGTACAACTTCAACAAAAGAATTATGCTTGTGCTGATTATCTAAAAAAATTTATATATTACCGAACAAAGAGAGACAGCTTTATCGCACCCATTATTTTTTTCAATCCTTCTATTTAACAATTCAGATGTTATAACAATATTCATACTTGGGATAAGAGTTCGTCTTTTTCTTCAGCAAGCTTTCGCAGTCGAATATCTGTTGTGGGGAAAGAAAAAAAAAGATGTTTAGAATTATGACAAATTTTGTCCCCTAAAACATGTTTATTGTCTTCTGCTTCACAAAACTTCAATTTAAAAATTTCTTGTTTATAAAAACTGAAATATGAGTTTTGCCTAACTTAATTCTTTAATACACCACTATGCACACTTATGTCATATCTACAATGGCAAAGGATGGAACACAGGCACAAGTTTATTGGCTCAATCCATTTTTTTTTTACCCAGAGGTCCATCTCCTGCTGACTCCAGCACTTGAGCAGCTTCCTGGGTGACAAAAGTGATTGCTGAGGTGGGGGATTCATGACTGACATCCCCGTTGGGCGTCTGCTCAGGGATGATAACCAGTCCATATTTCTGTGGGGAGCAGGGCAATGAAGAAAGATTTAATAACATGTGCCCAAATAGAATATCTGCTGCACCTAAAATTATGAATCATTAGGCAACTCATCGGAAATACAGGATTAAGAACATATGGCAAATGTTAAAAAAAAATAAATAAAAGGGGAAAAAAGGCATTTTAGAATAAATATGCACAGTGTGTGGGATAATGTGTTTACATACCAGATGCAAATGATGTATTGATGAAATGAAAAACTTTAAATGAATACTCTAGTGGTGTTTTCTCCCCCAACCTGACCGCAACACCTCTATCTACAAATGCTAGCGATAACTATGGGATCACCACACAATAAAGGATCTTCATCCTTTCATTTTTACTTTGCAGCAAATAAACAAACCACATATATAACACAAACCAGTTTTACAACTGGACATTTTGGCTTCATTAACTATACCTCCAACAAAGTAAATAAAGTCATTTTAATTAATGGCATTTTTTATGTTAGTAGAGGAAAAAGACTGAATCACTCCAAGTTGAGTTTAAGTTTACTTTTTCTCGACTAATTTCCCCATATAACCTAAAGACTATGATAAATAATGGTTAGGTAATCATATGGTTTATAAGTTTTTGCTTTTTTTTCCCTCCAAAGGTCATATACAGATATGCAGTCCTTTGGCTAAAGGCACCCTACTCTGAGCTCAGAAGCATCCTGTTTGCTTTGGTTATACTGAGATGTCTCTACAGAACTTGACTGGAGTGCATCTTTGGTAAAATAAATGCTTGGATATGATTTAAGATATGCACATACAAAAGAACTGTATGTCAAAAAGAAATCAATATAACTCTTCATAGACATATGTATTCAAATTGTTTTGAGACAGATCTGTGCAAGGCAATAAAGATAATTTCTAAAGCTTTGAAAGTTCCCAGGAAAACAGAGAGCTCTTATCATTGTGAAATGGAATAATCTTGGAACCACCAGAACTCTTCTAGCTTGATTGTTGATTTCGAATAAAATGAATTACACGTGTACATGATAAAGAAGGAAAAGAAAAATCTAAAGTAGTTTTTGCTTATTCATTTATTTGCAAATATTTAAAAAGCAAAACAAAACAAAAAAAAAAACATTTTCACTGTGTACATTTGTATACTATGTGGAGATAAAAAAAAATCTATATATTCCATTTAAAATTAAACTATACTTACACATTAATTATAATTCAAGAGGGAACATTTATAATGAAAACCTTAATTTCCTTATTTGCTACATTTTTTGGTTTTTAGTACTGACATACCTCTACTGTTTTGGATTGCCCCTTGAGGTCCGCCAGCTCATCTCTGAGCTCGTCCCTTTCATTCCTAATGCAATCAAAGTACTCTTTCTGCCTCTCTAAGGCCTGGCCAACAACATGGCAGGAAAGAAAGAAGAGTCATGAGGAGAACAAGTGGAGAAGCACAGGCCAAGTTGATGCAGACAAGACAAAACGATCAACATGCACAGACTGTTAACATGCAAAGTCTATACATAAGCAAGCACAGAAAAGGCACCAGCATGGTTATTTAGATAGCATTATAGCTAAACTGGCAAGAAGCACAGTAAGATAAAAGCTGAGGTTAACCAGAAAAACAGTTACGTCAATAAGTATTTGGACAGCATAATTTTTTGTAATTTTGCTTCTATACATCAACACAAAGGAATCGAATAAAGACAGCATTAAGCCGTTAGTAACTACAGCCATTTTTACACGTAGTTCCCTATATTTTGAGACTCATCTGACTGACAAGCAGTTTTTTTGGGCAGTTATGGCCTGTTTCATCATTATTTCATGACAAATTAAAAACATAAATTGTCTGGATTTAATTACAAGTGACGACTTTGCATTTTGGCAGCTGATTATGGGAACTTTGTGTTCTAAAAATGTGCCAATACAAGAAAAGGAGGTCAACACTGAGCTGCTAAAATAAACACAGGTAACAGAGGGATAGCAGAAATTGTAGAAGTGGCCAAATCAACAATTAGGTACATTAAGAAAGGAAGGAATACAGTAGAAAGTTCAACACCAAAAGACCTGGAAGACCATAAAAAACAACTAAATCAGATGATCAGAGACTTCTTTCCTTAGTGCAGAAAAACCCATTCACAAGTTAAGAATACTCTCGAGGATGTAGGCTTTTAATTGTCATAGTGTAAAATCAAGGAATCAGGAGACAGTAAATACAGAGGGTTTACCTTAAGATGCAAACCACTGTGAACAGAAAGGCCAGCTTATACTTTGCAAAAAAGCCTGTTCAGTTCTGAAACATGTTCATTTAACATGTTCAAGTTTTCTCATAGATGCAAATCGACAAGCCAACAGCCTTTTTGCCTGTTCCATGTCATATGGTGGCAGCTGTGGCCTAATGGATAGAGAAACAGCTTCGGGACCGAAAGGTCACTGATTTGATTCCCAAGCCAGCAGGAAAAAATGTGTGGTGGTGGGGGAGTGAGCTGCACCTTCCCTTCCTCCACATTCATGGCTGAAGTGCCCTTGAGCAAGCCATCTAACCTCCAACTGCTCTCCAGGCACGGCAATGTGTGGCAGCCCACTGCTCAGAGTGTATGTGCTCACTTTGGATGAGTTAAACGCAGAAGTCAAAATGTCCTTTTGTTCCCTGCAGAATTAATACTGTATAAAAAATAATAATAATAAAATAAATGTAAAAAAAAAAAAAAAAAAAAAAAAAATGATGTGTAGCTATGTAATTTATGCTGTGTTTATCCTTTTAATTTGCACTAAATCAAATAAACAAGGATGAGAAGTCTAGCTTCTGCACTAAGCACTGCAAAGCACACTCGGGCTGTGTCCCAAACAGAGCATTACTTGACAAAAAGTGCAGCCATGAGGGCGCACACGCCATCATTATACACCCCAGAGAAGAGTCATAGGCTCTATAAATCACAATTCATCTTGGGATTTAGACTAAAACAGATGATCTTGAAAGTTAGAAAATTGCAGTACAAATGTTAAAACAACACACTAAAATTAACAATGCATTAAAAAAAATTGAAAAATTGGTTTCTTCCTTTAGTCGCCATATACACTAAAAGTGAATGAAAACTTCCAGGGAAATTTCTGGCTCAAAATTTAATTCTGATGATATTTTAGAGAATAAACACTATACATTATGGTAACACATTCTAATACCAGTACTAACGTACAGAAACCAAACACAAATGTTCCTAGCAAAAAAAGGGAAAACACCAAGAGATAAGGTCCACTAGCTTGGCAAAGTTCACATTGCTAATAATGCGTATTCCCGCCATACGCAGCAATACAAGCTGTCAGCCTTTTACGCTTAATATGGACACAAACACACAGAATCTTGAATTCCAGAAGTCTTGCTAGGTTTTTCCTATGTACAGTTTTTCCTTGGTGTAGTAATTAAATAAAAAAAAAAAAACAAACATATTATAGATGCAGTATTTATTAGGCGACATTCAGTATACATACATTCATACATACATATTAATCAAACTACATGCAATCAGGTTCTCTTTTTTTCTTAATACACTGCACACAAACATTAGACTAACATGCTAATATACATATTTACCATGCACTTTATGTGGAATACCTATAGACCAGCACATTTATGCTGTTAGCTAATGAGGTAATTATTTGGCAGCAGTACAGTGCACAAAATCATGCAGATATAACTGAAAAGGATCAGATAATATTTACATCAAAGAACAAAAGGTAGAAAACTGTGATGCCTGTGAATTTGACTGCAGCATGGGCAGTGGTATCAGATGGGCTGATGTGAATGTTTCAGAAACTGCTGATCATCCAGGATTTTCACAAACAGTGTGCATACTTTATACAGAATTATTTTTAAACAAAAACACTGTCACAAGTGAGTGACAGTTGAGTCAAACTCAAGATTTGATGCGTTGTGTATTCCAAGATGCTTCTCAGCTCACTACGTTTGTAAAGAGAAAACTTATATACATTACAACAAACTTTCTTCAGCATCCTGAATTATCACAACCTGAGAATTCTCCTCTGAGCTCACTCAACACGTGTTTCAGCCTGCAGACCCTGTGCCCACGCTTTTTGGGCACCATTCTGTGTTCCAGGAGATGATTCGTTTCTGAAATACTCAAATCAGCCCATAAGGTACCAAAGTCATACCATGGTTACAGTCATGGAGATTATACATTTTCTACATTACGATGTTTGATGTAAACATTACATGAAGCTCTTGAACTGTATCAAAGCTCTTGACCAAGCTGTATGATTTTACGCATTGTGCCGCTGACACATGACTGGCAGGGTGGATAAGTGTATAAATATTTATAGGCGTTCCTGTGCACACACACACACAGCAGATAAACAACCTGTTACAGTCCATTAAATCATGCTTATAAAAGTCCTAATACTGCTCAAATTTTCATACCGCAATCTTTTTGTCCTTCCAGTTTACAGTTTCCTGTAGGTCAAATACCTCCCTCGTGAGTGTATCTAACTTGAATTGAATGTTCTGGTTTGCCTATAAAAGTAGTGTTTAAATGGACAACCATTGAAACGGAAGGAGAGAAGCAATGAACAAAAGCAATACAAAGAAATAAGATATAAAGGACGTGTATGTGGACCTTAGATATGTTACACTCGAGGTTACTTATTTCAAAAGAAATTGCTGTATACTTATACCATTTGTGATCTATAAATTTTATTCTATATCAAGAAGAAACCTCACCTCAATAAGTTCATCTCGCTGACGGATTCCCTCTTTTAGCTCCTCTTGTTTATGCAGCAGGACTGAACATGTATGCTTTTGCCTCTCTAATTCCTGTGAATCATGATTTTTATATTTTATATGTGTAGCAAATTCAAACTGCTTTATAGCAATCACTAAACATCACCATAAAAAAAACACATTTCAGTAAGAATTTATTACAATTTCTACGGTATGCATAAAGATTTTATTAATCAACTAGAGAGTAAACAGTTTGCTATTTTTATAATTTACAATATACTTATGCTTCTCAAAATAATCTTTACACAATTTGGATGAATGTTTACTTGCAGGGCTCAAAATTCCTTAATAAGCAATTGCAAAACGCAAGTCAAAATTGTCATGAGATTGCTCCCGGCACAAGAGGCAAAATCAGCCTCCACAAATCCACAGTTAACTTCCCATTAGTACATTCACTGATCAAAACAAACCTGTTTTCAGGGCTTTCAGATTAAGCCGGCGGTATTTCTGGCTACTGGAGTCCTGTGCACCTCTATTTTCACAGTTGTTTTCAAAAGAAAATAATCTGCAATTTTCCTACACGCAATGTGCCACTTGCCAGCTCACACGCGTATTATAAAAATATAATACTATTTCTAAATATAAATAGTCATTCCACTCTGAGTGTACTTACTGCTCAAGCTGCTTTTCACAACACATCCGTTACACGGGCTTTAGAGAGAGCTCCACCATGTTGTGCTAGGATCTTTGCCCGATTCTTTGAGATGTATCAGAGGGGACATATGGGAAATATATATTCTATGCAGTAATCTACTGAGTTTACTCAGTGTACTGCTGTATTTTTAATTTTTTTCACCTTTACCGGAATCACTAAACTTGACTAATCACTCAACTTGAATTTCCCACATAATCTCTCCTCTGATATAATGCGGGATTTTCCTTTATCAGAGCGGGTTGGAAAACTGATCCAGGGACATAGGCGGGGATCCCATTTGTAGATTTCAGTTGAGCATTGAACACCGGAAGCTCTCCCAGCTTTCAGTGCCTGCCTCCACCTGCTGGTGAATCACCAGCTTCCTGACTGACAGGCGGCAGCAGATTAGGCTGGGGAGCACCACATGCAGCACCTAGCCTATCAACACTGGAGCCCCCAGGGGTGTGTATGTATACACACACACACACACACACACACACACACACACACACACATACATATAAGGGGTGCCGGAAAAAAATCGATTCAAGTCTGAATCGCGATTCTTATTTATTAGCATTCTGAATCAATTCAAATTTTCAAGAATCGATTTTTTTGAACGCATTTTTTCGAGCATTTCCAACCTTACTCAGAGCGTGTACCACTTGTCCAGACGTGGCCTCCGTAGTGAATTGTTCCAGTGAGTGGCGGGTACAGAACTAGCTTTTAGCCTAGCTTTGACATGGATGAGGAA
>JAQMYF010000027.1:9917219-9941898 GCA_030014195.1 Neosilurus mollespiculum
GTCGGCTGAGATGGGCGCCAGCCTCCCCGCGACCCTAAATAGGATTAAGCGGTTCAGAAAATGAATGAATGAATGAAAGCAATATTTTTATTAACATTAAAGTAATTCAGTGCATTAATTAAACACTAGTATAATTATATGCATTGGTATAATATGAGTTTTTATTCATAAATCTTTAATTTGAAACACGTGTTATTTTTATTCATGCAATTTAAGGGAAGTATTATTCAGCACTGCATCTCCTTTACATCATGATTCTCAGGTAAATGTTATCATTAATTAAATATAAACTATAACACCATTTAATTACATTAGATTTGTCTGAAATTCTGTAAATATAATTAAATCTTTTCATCGAAACTTACATGTTACTGTCATTAATTGATTTGCTGAAGAATACACACACACATTGAGTTGATGTGTGCTGGACATTCGATCAAAAAAAAAGTTCCTGCTGACGAAAAGTCCCGAGGGGGTGGATCTAGTTACCAGGGTCAAGCGGGGGTCATGGAGGCAGGAAAAAGCATTTAGACGCGAGAATATGCGCACTGCGCATGGACGTTTGGAATGGTTTGGGAAAATCATTCCTGCTGATTAAACATTCGATCAAGTTGCCGGGGTCTTGGAGGCAGGGAAAATAACTGCAGGCGTTTTCAGAAAAATAGCATGTAAATATCACAGCTGCATTTAAAAAAGCCATGGCGCATGAAACAAAGGCATGGTGCTGTGCCATGCTAAGACAACCTAGCTAGGACTGTCCATTCTTTACAGGTTTTCTTCCAAAATTGCCCTTTATTTGGCTCCATCCATCTTCCCATCAACTCTTACCAGCTTTCCTGTCCCTGTTAAAGAAAAGCATCCTCACCCCCATGTTTCACGGTTTGGACAGTGTTCATTTTCCCCAACACACAGCATTTTGCATTTAGGCCAAAAAGTTAATTTTGTTCTCATCTGACTGGAGTACCTTCTTCAACATGTTTGCTCTGCCCCCCACATGACTTGTGGCAAACTGCAAAGAGGACTTGTTATGGATTCCTTTCAACAATGGCTTTCTTCTTTGCACTCTTCTAATAGTCATCCTGTGGGCAAATTCTCCGCCCTGAGGTCTGCAGCTCCTCAGGAGTTACCATGGGACACTTGGCTGCTTTCCTAGGTTAGGTGCACAGCCGTGTCTTGGAATGTTTGCAGTTGTGCCATATTCTTTACATTTTTGGATGATGAATTAAAAGTTCAAAGCTTGGGATTTTTTTTATAACCTATCCCTGCTTTAAACTTTTCCAAAACTTTATCCCTACACTGTCTGGTGTGTTCCTTGGGCTTTATGAAGCTGCTTGTTCATTAATGTTCTCTAACAAACCTAAGGCCTTTACAGAACAGCTATATATATATATATATATATATATAATGAGTTTAGATTACACACAGGTGGAGTCTATTTAATAATTTGATGACATCTGAAGGCAATTGGTTGCACTGGAGTTTATTTAGGGATATCAGAGTAAAGAGGACTGCATACAAATGCACGTCACACTTATCAGATTTTTTTGTAAAAAATTTTTTGAAAAACATGTACTATTTTCCTTCCACATCTCAATCACATGCCACTGTGTTGGTCCATCACATAAAATCACACAAAATGTGGAAAAGTTCAAGAGGTGTGAATACTTTTGCAAGCCTCTGTAAACGTCTTAAACAAGGGTCTAATTACGATGGTAACATGTCTGGTTCACAACATCACCAAAACACCAGGACTTGGGGGTTATTCCTGGTATGAAATGGTACAACTATATACTGGGAGCAACCCCTGTCCACTGCCAAAAGCACCTCTCATTGGGCAGAGAGGAGAGGAAGGATGTGAATTGGTGGGGTTGGAGGGAAGAGGGTGCAATACTACTATATTGCCTACCTGGGAAAGAATGGCACTTTTGCTGATAGAGGTTTTCAAACCTGGAAAGGCTGCTTTCTTTAAATAAAGTCTTTGTACACTTTTGAAGAGTAGAATTACAAAGGGATAACAACGTACCTCTCGCGCTATGCTACTTAAGGCCTCATCCTCTGCAGAGAATCGGTCCCTGAGAGGTGCACGTTTGCGTCCTGAACCTGGTGTACCCATGTTGATTCTGTGTTGCTAGATCCAAACGGGCTGGTATTCAGGACAAATGTTGACTTATGTTGATTTTGTAGTGTTCTGAAAGATAGAAATATCACCTGGATCAAAAAAAAAACAACAAATAAGAAAAAAATAAAATAAAATAATAGAAGTGACATGAAAAACTCAAATCATGACCGCAGTATAAGCTTCTGTCTGGCATTTTAATTAGAAAGAAAGAGTCAGCAGCATAAAGTTGATAAGTGAGAAATACTTTATCATTACATTGTAGTGTTATATTTGTGGACAATAAAAAAATGTGACCAATATCCATGTTTTATTTTATACTGTGGTATTGTGTTGGAAACAGCTGAATTTTTAATTACATATCTGCATAGGCATACGAAGGTCCATTTTCGTTTTTGTTTGTGATGTTGAAAACCTTTTTTTTTTTTTTTTTTCCAATTATATCAGCAGAGCTGAACATTGTTGTGCTGATTAAAAAAAGCAATAAAAGTGCCCATCTTTGGACTAGTTGAGTATCTGGAGAATTGAATACAGACTCAAAATGGCCATAAAAAGAACTTTACTCTGAAATTCAGTTTATATTTGTTCAGAGAAATGAGGGCTATTTATGAGAAACTCCCAAGAACTGAAGACTCATACAACGATGTGTACCATCGTAAGTGTGTTTAAACCATCCACTGTCTCTCTACCTCTGTGTGATCTCATCCATTTTAATGTGACATTTTTAAATTGCATTAAACACTATATTTTAAAAGTTGACTAATTTAATAGCTGTTTAATTTAAACGGGTTTGTTTCAAGATATATGTATAAAAACACCCTATAAATATCTCATGACTTTATCTTGTTTTTCCATGACAAGCATTACACAATAAACATCTAACGAGTGCAGACTGGAATTTTAGGATTTTGATTCACATTCTATAATCAGCTGTTTAAGATATATAACCACTACATGTACAGGAAGCCCTGGTTAAAACAGAGAGAGCGCACAGCAGATTTTAACAGATAATCATCCCGGTGCACCTCATTTAAAAAAATAACGCGCATCAGAAAAAAGGTCTGTGCATCAAAACAAGAAAGTGGAGCGCAGTAAAGAGATATAAAGCAAATGCATGTACAAGAAGCCTCGGTTAGTAGAGGCAGAGGCATAAGGGGTATAACCGCGATGTTTGGGAGTGCTGTGCTCTAATGATTACTGAGACCTGGCTTCACCTGCAAATCCCCGACATAGCTACGGAGTTAGCCGGCTGCACTCTTCACTGCGGGGACAGGAACAAAGAGTGGTAAAAGCAGAGGAGGGCCGCTCTGAATCTACACACACAATGACTGGTCTAACAATGGCACCAGTACGTACACTCACTGTTCTCCTGATTTATAGTTCATGTCAGCCAAATGCCGGACGTCTTTTCTGTAGTAGTGATTGTCACAGGTATTTACATCCCACCATATGGTAACGTTAGCAAAGCTCTTGCCCCCTTGGCTAACACCATAATCAAGCAGCAGTGAGCTGGTCCTGCTGACATTCATATCACAGCTGGAGACTTTAATCAGGCAAACCTGAAAGCTTGCCTACCCAGGTTTTACCAGAATGTCCATCCAGGGAAATCAACACTCTAGACCATGTCTATTCCAACATCAAAAAAGCATACCGAGCTATTCCACTACCCCAATCAATTTTGTTTATTTGTTAACTGGTGACGTTGGCTTACAGGTTTAGTTTCCGCTATTTCTGCCAATGTTTTCCTTGCTTCTGTTTGACTTCTACAGATTCATCAAGACTATAGATCTGATTCAGAGTGAAATCTGATGCTCCACTTGGTTGTTCAATAAAGGTAAATGTTTCTCGTATCTGTGTTTTGCCCCAAGACAAATGATACAAATAAGAGCAAATAAATGAAATTTATGCTGTTAGACAGGTAAAATTAGCGAGGCTGTGTTTGTGGGTTAAAAATACTCTCATGCATCTGAGCATCTCCTAACCGCCTGAGTTAATATTGCACCGAGTCAAAGCAGCAAATACACTTTACTTGTACTCTCTTCCACAAAAGCACGGCTAGACCCATGTTAATGTTTAGTCACGACCTATCTTTGCTGTAGATTGTTTTTTTAATGCGGACTCAGTTTCGTTTTTATAAGCATAACCGTAACCAAACCGGAATTTTGGGTGCAGTATCAACAAATGCCCCTCCAGTTACGTGCATTTGTTGATACTGCAGGGAAATTCTCTCTTGGGAATCTTGGTGTGCACCAGGCCGATTGCTACCTGTATCAACCTCAGACGTGTAGTTTTCAGTGGTAGGGGTGCACATGGGTTTGTTTACGTATCTAAATATGGTTTGTTGAAGTGCAGGCATTATGAATTAAATACACAGGATCTAGGAATTGTTATGATAACCGATTATAATGTATTTGTGACAGAAAAGGGGGCAATTTACATCTGTTAATAAAAGCAGATATCACTGAATGGCCGAAGTATTAACCCACAGCCGGGCTATGCGCAATTCTTTATTTTGATTGGTTGTCCGAGTTGATTGTTTTTGTGGGAAAGTCCCCTCGTCAAATTTTAATGCATGCAGGAAGCACAAAAAAAGTGTGGGAATCCTGCAAGGCCGCATGCTAACGGGAGCTCTGTTGCTGCTTGCTTCAGCTTGCACACTTTTCAGGAGAGGAGTGAAACCAGCCACAAAGACTCTTACAACATGGCCTGCAGATGCACTTATTTATCTACGGGACTCTTTGCACACACCAAGTGGGAGTGGATATCAGGACATAAATATACCCAGAGAATGTTCACTCCTGCATCAAGTTTTGTATGGGGAATGTCACTGTGGACAAAATCATACGGGTTTTCCCTAATCAGAAACCTTCTATGACCGGCCAGGTCCTTTCACTGCTTAAGGCTCATAACACTGCTTTCTGATCAGATGACAGTACTCTGTACAGTGCCGCTCATGCTGACCTGAAAAATGGGAATCAAGGCTGAAGTGACAGACTACAAGAGAAGGATTAAGGAGCAGCTCTCAAACAAAAACTTGAGGCAGGTGTGGCAGGGTATGCAGAACATCACGAACTACAGTTTGTGATATACAAACAAGGAATCCGAATGTGGAGCTGGTAGATGTGCTCAACTGCTTCTTTGCACACAGTGAGGAATCAAAACAGGACTCATCCACAATGTGGCAGGCCCCTCCAGCCTCCAGTATCCAACCAACCACCCCTCAAGCCAACAGCACACAACCTCTCTCTGCAATGAAGCATAAAGAGAGACATGTGCTCAGGACAGTGAACTCCAGGAAGACTGCTGGTCCTGATGGAGTTCCCGACACGGTGCTCAAGGCCTGTGCAGACAAACTCTCATGGATCTTCACCACAATCCTCAATCACTCCCTTATACAAGCCATCATATCATCCCTGCCTAAAGTCTGCTACAATTATCCCAGTAGCAAAGAAAGCAGTTCAGCCTGCCTGAATGACCTCTGCCCTGCAGCGCTCACACCTGTCATCATGAAGTGCTTGAAGAGGCTGGCATTATTCAACACATCAAGAACTGTCCCCTCCCACCTTCGACCCACGTCAGTTTCCACAGATCCACAGAGGATGCCATTGCCACAGCTCTGCATGGGGCCCTGAACTACCTGGAGCATCAGGGGAGCGGTGTGAGTATGCTGTTCATTGATTACAGCTAGGCCTTCAACACCACCATCCAGGACAACTTACAGCCTTAAGCTGTCAGTCTGAAACCTGCCCTCACTCACCTGCGAGTGGATCAAGGACCTTCCTGACCAACCGCCATAAAATATAAGACTTGGCCCCACCTCGCTTCACACTCTTTACTCCTTACGCTGCCTCAGCAGAGCGAAGAACGTAATCAAGGACAGTTCCACCCTGGTTTTCACCTGATACCTTCTGGAAGGTGTTACAGTTGCATGAGATCTAAGACAAATAGACTCAGGAACAGTTTTTTTTTCCCCAGAGCAATAACTGGATTGATCTCCAACATTTACCAACAGCCTCCCCTTCCCCATACATATCCATATCAGAAAACATAGGATACATATCCACCCGGACAGTGCAATAGTCTGTTTGTAGTCCTTTTGTAGGAACAGTGAAAAAGATTCTCAAATGGTGCAAATATCTGACAAGCGCAACACACTTGCTTATGCTACAGTGCAATATATGTACTTATGCAAATCTGACAGTGTCCTGTACTTGCCTCCCTGTTGAGACAAGTGCAACATATTTATTTTACTACAATATCTCACAAGTGCAATACACATAGATTATGCCGCAGTGCAAAACACTTATGTCATATTGATTGTGTGATATACACAGTACTATGCAAAAGTTTCAGGCACCCTATTTTGTTTTAGTGTAAACTTTGCTATAGATTTTTATTTTATAATTTGTATATTAGCAAGTTAGTACAAAAAAAAAAAACACTTTAGATTTCCAGCACAAAATGAAACGTTACATTAAAAAAAATGTTAGTACAGTATGTCAATAAAGAAAGCAGTGTATTACGTATAAGAGACCACTTTTCAGACAAAAATATAACAAAGGCTGCTGCGATTTACACGTAAATAAAGAAACAAGTGTGACAGTCAACATTTCCAGCAGAACTGTGGCTGGTTCTGTAAGACACTCGGTCGATACTGTACTTGTAAAACTGCACAAACTCTACCTGATGCTATTCTATTTTTAAACAAAAAGTCATCACACCTAATATTGAATTACCTTCATTTATTATTGTTTACTGTGGTTTACAGGATTTTTATGTAGAGATCTTTAATTTGATGTCATTGTTTATATGTAAATATAAGGCATCTTTATTCTACATCATTCCATTGTGTACAGTATCTACCGGGTTTCTTACAGCACCAGCCACAGTTCTCCTGGAAATGTCGACTGTCACAGTGTGAGTGTGGATGATTGCATTTGTTGGCTCTGCGATGGTCAGGGTGTGCCCCGCTTTCACCCAGTGTCGGCTGAGATAAGCTTCAGCCTTCCTGTGTCCATAATAGGATGAAGCGGTTCAGCAAATGAGTGATGAGTGAGTCCAAAGACATGCAGGGCAAGCGAATTGGACGTTCCAAATCATCCCTAGGTGTGAGTGTGAATTTTTGTGCATGTGTTGGCCCTGTGATGGTCTGGTAAAGTGTTCAGGGTGTACCCTGCCTTTACCACGTGTCGGTTGAGATAGGCTCCAGCCTCCCTGTAACGCTAACAGGATAAAGTGTTTTGGAAATGAGTGAGTGAGTGAGAATGGTGCATGCAACACCAAGAATAAAGAAATAACAGATTTTCTTGCAAATTTATGATTATTTTTAGTAATATAAGATATACATCTGAACATATATCTGATATATGTTTTTTCCCCAAAAAATATAACAACTTTCTAGCGGTCTTGTATTTTATTTTTTTTGGTTTTAAAAGGTTGTCCCTAAACCCCATGATGTATTATAAAGAAATTCAAGGTGGGATAAAGCAGCTGCTGTTTGTAGTGTAAACACATGTATTTATTATAAACAGTATACAGTGCACTGGGTTTTATTCTTTGTGCTTTTTCTTTCATTTCACCTTCCTTGTGTTCTTCCTTCGACAATTATTTACCCAGACTCGATCAGCTATAAATCTACCGGATGGTAAGTGTATTTCTAGCAGCTGTGGAGTTTATTATATGGTGGATTTCTTGTAAACCTTTGATTGGAATGAACTTGGACTGCAGGCTTTAAACTTGAATATAAGAAGAAATTTTTTGGACTGTAGAAGAGAGAGGCAAAGTTCATTCTATATCAGCTGAAAGAATTAAATATTTAGAAATACATGGACAGTAGAAAAACAGAATGATGATTTGTTTTAAGTATCGGAACAGATGAACAACACTTGAATTGAAACGCACCTGAAAGTCCAAATTCAACACCAGCAAAATCAAAACAAGTAGACACGATCGAGTTTCTTACCCAATTTCCCAAACTTTTTTACTGTATATTTTATACTGTGAGTTTTTTAAAGGGACACTTCACTGTATTAAAACCATCCTACTGTCTTTCTACCTCTGTTAGTTCTTATCCATTTTTAAAGTGACACATTTAAATGTATTAAACATTACATTTTGAAAGTTAGTTAATTTAAAAGCTATTTCTTTTAAAATGGGTTTGTTTAATAAAAAAAAAAAAAAAAAAAAAACACCCCAGAAATATCTCACGATTTCATTATGCTTATTCATGACAATTAAGCAGCAGCGGTGGCGACGTAACAAGTGGAGACTTGTAACGTTAGGATTTTGATTCACGTTCTTGAAATAGTTCTTAAAATAACCAATACATGTATGGGATGACCTGGTTTGTACAGAGAGAGCCAGCACAGTGAGGGGCTTAACACAGATTATCACAGTGAACCTCATTAAAACAACTAATGTTCATAAAAACAATAAAGAGGAGCCCTTTATAATACCAACAATAAAAATAACGTGCATTGAAAAAGAAAAGCATTCGAAATGTACAGAGCTGTAAACTGGTCTTATTCTCAAATCAACACAGTCTGTGATTTAATAGTTAAAAACGCCCAATGTTACCATGGTGAAACTATTGGACGTACTTCAGCTAATAAATCAATTACTATGTTGTGCTTGTCTATTCGAACAAAGACAGAGAAACGCCCTAGTCATGCTATAATCGTAAACATAATGATACACAGATCACTGATGCTACTTTGATTTTTTTTTTTTTTGTTTGTTTCGCGATATATTCCAAACACAAAACTTCAACGTTCCCAAAATATTTCACTTTCCCCTGAAATTCTAGTGTCCTCCGATGTTCTGCGATGTATACAGATGTTTTCCGATTCCCTCCGAAATATGATCAGGGCAAATCGAGGTCATGGTTGGTATCACGTGAGCCTACCTAAATCTTTACATTACTGACTTATCATCTGGAGTACCTGAAGTGTCACATTGTTCCTTATGATTACAAAACATTCTTCTGAATTTATATATATACACACACACACACACACACACACACACACATATACATGTGTGTGCATGTATATAATCAGAAGCCATGTATATATATATATATATGGAACATTAATTACCAAAAATGATTTTTTTAATGGCTTTTTTCTTGTTTTTGAAAACTTTTTATTAGTGGAATCCAACAGAACTTCATAGAAATGGATTTTTAAAAATCACAGCTAAGTCTGAATGATGAATTACACACAGATATGCTCAACACATCAAAGTTAAATTAATAATAATTTAAAAAAAAAAACCCTTATAATCTTTTAATTACCAGTAATGTTGATGATCGGTGTGAATATATTAGTAAAAAGTCCTCACAATCCAGACGACTTGACATGATGATCCTCAGGTGGGTCTCATCTGTCCTTATATAACCGGGTAGGTTTTTATGGACCCGCACTGGGCTGAGACCCTTCAAGCTAATTTATACACAAACTCCTTAAGAAACTCCCAATAAAGTAAATAAACTACCCTCCTGGGGTATCTGGACTCTCAGGACTTTGCACCTGGTTCTTTTCCTTATCAACCAGTGGTGTCTACAGCTATTATTAGCGACCCAAGTTTAGTTATACGGGCTGAGATATAAATAGCGATAGCTAGTCTAAAGAAGAACATGGAACTTTAACCCTGGACCAGTTAGCTGCTAAGCTTTCTGTCTAGTCATGTTATTCCAATACTTCACAGCGAAACAGAGACTGTTTTTAGATATTCAGTAAACAATATTACCTTTTTCTGGCACTCCAGTTGATCTAAAATCCATCCAGTATTGGTGGGTCCAGCGAAATGTCGACACAATCCCACAAAAGAGGCTAGCGGTGGTTAGCAGGCTGGCTAAGCGTTAGCTCCAACTGGCATAACTGCTCTGTGTGAGTGTGAGAGAGAGAGAGTGAGACGGACGTCACCCTCCTAAAGTAAACTGGCTCTTTCAACTTGTGGAATCTTCAGCGTGTTCCTGAGGAGGATAATCATACGGATATTTCTGCGGTTTTAGACCGAGCCTGTAGCAGCAAACTCCTCTTCCTTCCCTGCCTGGCACTCGCTTGATAACAGGGAAGGATACAGTGGACCGGAAGTTAGTTGAAGCGCGAGGAGAGTTTTTGCGCGGGCGCGCGCCTGCCTGTAAAGCCGCACTGTTGGACAGGTTTGGTGATGAAGGGGACAGAGGGCATTTTTCCTATTTTGTTCCTTACAAGCTGTAATCTAAACTGATTGACCTAAATAAAATAGTCCAAATTGGTGAAGAAATGGGGAAAAAAGTATATAATTTTTTTTTCTATGTGACATATGTATTCATCCCCTTTGCTATGATATAAATAAGACTTGGTGCTGCTAATTATGTTCAGAGAATTAGTTTCTATATATAGGGGCAGTGCTGGCCTGGTGGTAGGGTGCTGGATTACTGATCCCAAGGTCAGGGGTTCAGGCCCCGAGTTGTCACTGCTGTCCACCCAGTGCAGCTAACTGGGTTATCAAAGCCCAGCCATGTCTCCCACGGTCTGTGGTGAGAGGCGTGTAAAAGAACCACTGCTGTCGTTCGTAATGAGTAGGCCATTGGGTTGCCGTCAGCGTGTTTCTGCCCTGCGATGGCCTGGCGAGCTGTCCAGGGTGTACCCTGCCCTCGCCCAGAGTCGGCTTAGATGGGTGTCAGCCTCCCCGCGACCCTAATTAGGATTAAGCGGTTTAGAAAATGAATGTATGTATATATATGAATAGTTCAGATGCAAAACCCTGTAAGTCCAGTTGACTTCTTTTGTTTTAAAACAATGAAATGTACCTGGAAAAGGTTTATTATGGACAGCCTAATATTTTGTTTGTTGCCCCTTAACCATTCCATGACAGACAAGGAGAAATAAGTGAGGTTTATGCTTGCCACCAGGTACATTTTTTGTATATCAAACACACACACACACACACACACACACACACACACACACACACACACACACACACACACACACACACATATCTTTTCTTAAAGGCCCCAGAGTCTGCAACAATATTCAAGATGCATGACCAATTAAGCAACACCATGAAGACCAAGGAGGCCCTGCGATGGCCTGGCGAGCTGTCCAGGGTGTACCCCGCCCTCGCCCAGAGTTGGCTGAGATGGGCGCTAGCCTCCCTGCGACCCTAATTAGGAATAAGCGGTTCAGAATATGATGATGATGATGATGATGATGAAGACCAAGGAGCTCTCTAAACAGGTCAGGGACAAATTTGTGGAGAAATACATATCAGGGTTGGGTTAAAGAAAATCCAAAACCTTTAAAATCCCACAAAGCACTAATAAATTCATCATCACACAATAGAAATAATATGACACCACGATAAATCTGCCTAGAGGGGGCCATCCACCAAAACTCTCAGACCTGGAAATGAGGGCAGTAATCAGAAAGGCAATAAAGAGACCAAAGGTAATCCAGAAGGAGCTGTAAAGCTCCACAGCAGAGACTGGTGTGTCTGTCCACAGTGGCACTTTAAGCTGTACACTCCACAGAGCTTGGCTTTATGGAAACGTGGCCAGAAAAAAAATAAGAAAGCATGTTTAGAGTTTGTCAAAAAATATGTGGGAGACCCCTCACACTCTGGTCCTTTGATAAGATGAGACTAAAGTTAAACTTTTTGGTCATCAAGGAGAACACTATGTTTAACACCGTTTATCACCCCAAGAACACCATCCCACAGTGAAGCATGGTGGTGGCAGTATCAATGTGTGGGGATGTTTTTTCTTCAGCAGGGACTGAGAACCTGGTCAGAATTGACAGAATGATGGGTGGTGCTAAATACAGGGAAGTACTTGAAGAGAAAATCTTGAAGTTGCTGGAGCAGTTTTGCTTTGAAAAATGGGCAGAAATCCCAATGGCTAGATGTGCCAAGCCTATTGAGACATAGCCAAAGAGACTTGCAGCTGTAATTACTGCAAAAGGTGGCTTTACAAAGCACTTATTTTGTCGGTGTGAGTAGTTATGCGTGATCAAGTTTTCTGTTTTGTTTTGTTTTGGTGTTTTTTTTTTTGTACTATTTTACATTATGTTTATATTGTATTTGTTGTTTACTTCACAATAACAAATATTTTGCATCTTTAAGGTTGTTGGCATGTTTGTAAATCGAGCGATTAAAAAAACCCCTAGGTGTGTGCATCTAGGTGTGAATTTGAATATTTGCTTGTTGGCCCTGTGATGGTCTTGTGAGATGTTCAGAATGCACCTTCACCTGGAATCTAATGTAATCTAACCTAATCTAATGAGCAATATATAATGTACAAAATAATGAGCATTGGTGTCCATTATGTTCTTCCATACAGACTTTTACCTTTACAACTAAAGTACATTAACAACAAACATATCAGTGGATGGTGACCTTTGACTTTCAGTCACTGATTGAAGTGCTAAATGCAGACAAATATGTAACATTCATTAATTAATTCAGTTACTGAACCGCTTAATTCTACTAGGGCTGCGGTGAGGGTGAGGCCTATCACAGCCGACTCTGGGCGAAGGCGGGTACACCCTGAACAGCTCACTTTGAACAGCTTGCCAATCCAACCATTCATACTCACACCCACACCTAGAGGCAATTTGAAATAGCCATTTAGCCTAATGTGCATGTCTTTGGACTGTAAAAGAAAACTGGAGTGCACAGAGGAAACCCACACAAGCATGGGGAAAGCATGCAAACTCCACACAGAAATGCCGAGCACAGGTCCCAAACCCAGGACCTTCTTGCTGTGAGGTGGACATACTAATCACTATAACACCATGCTGCCCTCGATGTCTAACATTTAACGGGTTATTTTAAAGTATTCTGACTTTATTTATTTTAATCAGATTTGATCCGGGGCATCACAGTGGCATAGTGATTAGCCGAGGGGTAAAAAATGTGAGATTTAAAAAATGTATTTAAAATATTACACAACTTTTTTTGTGCAAAACAATATATGCATAAACCTGAGATGGTTAATTTGCCCAGGCCAAATAAATCTCCATATCAATCCCAAGCCAAATTCTATAATTGTTTTATTATTTCTACAAAATATTTTAAAATCCGTATCGTAAAGTGCATCCTAGAGTGAGTGAGTCAGCCAGAAGTATTGCTACCTGTACCATGCTATACCCCGTTAATGCAGTCTAGACAAATTCCTCAAAAATATAAAACAAAATATGGAATCAAAGTGTTTGATAGTTGATAGTAAGGACATTTTTTCTCCCCACCTGTAGTCTTGAGAGGGGTCAGACATTTTCTTATCAGCTTTCTCTTTGAGGAGCAAGAGAGGAGGAACATTGATATAAATAGACAGACATGCTGCACCCTACTGGCAGCGCTGTTGGGTGATGGAACTTTGTGCCGCCATCTTGGCTGTTGCTACTTTCTCTCAGACACAACAGTGTGAATAGTAAGAAAATAAAATGAAGTTTTACAAGCTCAGGGCCACAGTGCTTCGCTGTAAATTTTACTACCTAAGCAAGATGACGGACAGGCATAGCCGATCTATCTTATATGCTATCTATGCGGAGCAACATTTGCACATGCCATTTGTGCAATTCTCATTCCTCTTACACAATCTGCCCAGTCTGTACCCCACCTCTCACCATTACAGCTTCCTTTGCAACTCTGACAGATGTTTACAGCTGCATTAGCATAAACCTAGTTATTAGCTACAAATTATATATTTTAAACTTTTTATATTTTATTAGTCCCATGAAAATTAGGCTCTAAATTCAACCCATCCGCAGCAGTGAACACACACACACACCAGGCAATCTGTTACTGATCTGAAGGTCAGCGGTTCAATCCCACCTATCGCCACTGTTGGGCCCTTGAGCAAGGCCCTTAACCCTCAATTGCTCAGTTGTATAAAAAAATTATAATTGTAAGTCACTCTGGATAGGAGTGTCTGCCAAATGCTGTAAAATGTAAATAAAATGCAAAAAAAAATATTGACAGCTTCTTCTCTAAATAGTTTTTTGCATAGTTTGGAGTGATTTGGGTCACTGTTCTGTTGTAGGTCCAGTCAAGCACTCTTCTGTAAGGAACCATCTTCTATAGGCCTCACCGGTTCCTTGTGTTCATTGATGTGTGAAAGACCAAGATTCGATCAATTCCCATTTGAATAATTTAATTTCATTTAACTTAATTTAAAGTAATCAATACATCAGAATAATTACAATACATGTGATATTGCGTGCGGCCGCGTTTCACTAAGTCGAAGTTGATCCAACCTCTCTAGCGATCAGACGATGTCAAGCCCATCTTCTCTCCAGTCCCAACTCTTTATTCTCTTCTTGGCATTTCCACCTTGTCGACTGGTTGTGTGTGTTGATGTCTGATGCTGTTCCTGTCATATAACATTTAACCTCTAGCAAAGCCAACATATGTCTGCAGCCAGACACGCAGGCAAAACACAGCATAATTAAAAGCATATATCATTACACGGATGGCTATGCAAACAACACACTCAATAAAAGTTGACAGATTTACAGAGGCAAAGACTGTCTTTTTCTTTTGTTTGAAAGAATTTGGGAGTTTTCTATACCTATTAGCTTGTGTGAAACTAAGAGAGTGTTTAACACTTCTTTTTATGAAATGTTTTACACAAATGCAGCATGCAAACAGAAACAATGCAGAAAATTGTGAGTGAAAAAATACAACTAAATTCTATCAGTCCACAGGGTATGGCACGGCATTGCAAAATGGAGTGATAGCGTTCCTTGTTTAAGATCCCTTTTTTTCTTTACCACCGACTTTACCACCACCAAAGCTTTTTAAATATTGCACTAATACAAACAAAGCAAAGCAAAGCAAAGCAAAGCAAAGCAAAGCAACTAACTAACTAACTAACTAACTAACTAACCTCTCCATGTTGCCTCTTCACCATTTTTATGGTAAAAAATGTTTTCAATTATTGTAAAAAAAAAAAAAAAATAGGCTTGCAAACAATAACTTTAATAAGCTAACTTTAATAATGTAGCTTAATAATCACGCTACAATTACAGCTTCACTAACAAATTGATAACGGCCTGACAGAGTTAGTCTAAAATTGTTTTTTTTTTTTTAATAAAACCAACAGAAACAAATCTTTATAATAAAGTAATACATTATACACTTACACTTATCATACTTACACTTAAAAATATGAAAACACTCCTCAGTGAAGCCACTGAAGCTTCACAGGAAATGCAACAAAAGACAAGGAACTAACATGAACAATACACATCCTCCAAGCTTCATTGTAATTGTACAAAACACGTATAAGAGATTAAGACATGACTAAGGTTAATCACAGTTACAAATATAGTTTCAATCAGCAATTCCAGGGCCCAAGCATCAATAAGTGAAATCCCTGGGGGTCTTGAAATCACACAAAAGTCAGTGGAAGGGCTTTACACATCAAGTTTTGTGTTGATCTAACCAGCGGTTTAGAAGCATGTGAGAATTAAATATCCAATATTCATTGTGGTTTAGATAAAGCATACCATAAAGGCACTAGTAATTGTGAAGAAAAAAAAAACACTTGCAACTGTGCATCAGTGGAAGTGAGAAAAAGAAGAAGAAGATTTTATTTTATTATTATTATTTTTTTTTTTACATATATAACATATATATTATTTTTCACATTTTAAAAATTGGCTTAAAAATAGGCATGTACAAGTGCTTGTGTTTTTTAACGGATTGCTTTCAAATTTGGAATACCTATTAATGAGGCCTTGTCATTTGCATGATATGCAAATCAGTCGAGCCAATCAGAAGATAATTTGCAAAATAATAATAATGATGATGATGATAATAATAATATTAATAATAATAAAGCGAGCAAAAACAAGACTGGTTTCAAGCTGATGCTTGAACACCTAAATTACCTGCAAGTGGCGATGAAAGGCTCTCACACCTTTGGTGCAGCAATCCATGACATGCCATCAAACAACAAATGCATCTCAAGTGTGTACCAAATGTAAAACATTTTTAAATATTCAAAGCATTACTTTCATGTTTCAAGCAATGGCACTATTCCACAGTAATGCGGCATATCATAATAACCACCATAAAAACTAGGTTATAAAGTCATAACAGTTTTGAAAACTGTTTTATAGTAATCTGACTGAGAGGGGTGGAAGAAACACATTCTTTCTTTTGGCAGATTATGGCACTATATGAAAGTTAATCATGGCATGTGCAAATTATTATAACTATCATAAAAAATAAGTATAGCAAATGTGACGTAAAGTGGCAGCAATCAATGCATCCAAAGTGGGTTAAAAAAAATCCACTGTATCTGTTGGAAGATGGTGGCGTTATTTGAAAGAGTAACCATCATAACCAGTAACTGTAGAAAACCTGACATGAACCAATGAACTGTCAACGATCAACATGTCTAGAAGTGGTGAAAAAGCAATTCTATTTATGTCCATAAGGTGGCGATACACAATAGGGTCAATATGGTCATGTGGCTATCATGAGTACTATCATACCCTGTATTATGTCAGCTGTATCACTCAGTGCATGGGCAAGTGATGAGGCATGTTCTGTTTATGAGTCACGGTGGATGAATTTATTGTGTTACCATTTAAACACGCTAATCCACTCACAATTTAACATCAGCAACCTCTTAACATCATGTCCACCTTATCTGATATAAAACAGATGATCCATGGAGTAGGTTGGCAAAAATAGATGAAAAATCTTTTCTTTATGTTGTCATATGGTGGTATTCTTTATGTTGTCATATTATGTTGTCATATGGTGGTATTCAGAAGAACAACGTGGGACAGGTGTATTTCATTGTGAGAATTATAAACAATTAGTATAGCAAATCTGACATGAATCAAATAAATTGTGGAGAATCGATACATCCAAGAGAACCGAAAAAGTTATACTTTTTGTTGCCAAATGGTGGTGCTATAGCAAAGAGTCATATGGATATGATCACAACAATCATGCCTAATCGCCTTTGAAGTTTGAGGGTCGGGGGTTCAAACTCCATTATCACTGAGTTGTCACTGCTGTCTCCCAGCACAGCTGACTGGGTTATCAAAGGCCAGCCATGTCTCTCACATTCTGTGATGAGAGGCATGTAGAAGAACCATTGCTGTCGTTCGAAAAGAGTAGGCCATTGGATTGCCGTCAGCGTGTTTCTGCCCTGCGATGGCCTGGCGAGCTGTCTAGGGTGTACCCTGACCTCGCCCAGAGTCGGCTGAGATGGGCCTCAGCCTCCCCACGACCCTAATTAGGATTAAGTGGTTCACAAAATTAATAAATGAATAAATAATTGTATAACTCTTTAGGAATGGTAAAGGCTTGGAATAAGTGGACATGGTTTTCATTATGATATTCCTACGAACACTTTTTTTTTTTTTTGCACTGATAGTGATAGACAAAAGTATGAGGTGATTGTTACGGGCCACATCTAATAGATGTGGTAAAGGGGTTGATGGGTAGGTGGGCAAACAAGAATTAATTAAGTTTAACAAAGCCCTCTTTTGTGCTTAGTCGTTGACTGGACATACAGCTGTGGAAAAAACAAGAGACTATTTCACAATTAGCAGTTTCTCAGATTTTACTAAACAAGCACTTGTTTGAGGAACATGAACCCTTTGCATTATTCGATTAATTATTGAAAACATTTTTCGCAAATTGCACAAGTATTGTCACTTAGAACATTACCTGCAGAAAATGACAAGAGGTCAAAAAATAACACAAAGATGCAGTTTTTAGACCAAAATCAAAACTCATATTCAACTTTAAACCACACAATACTAATGCTTGAACTTTGGATGAGTTCAGAAATCAGTATTTGGTGGAATAACACTGACATTTTAATCATAGCTTTCACGTGTCCTGGCATGCCTAAGTCTTTCACATTGCTCTTGGAGGACTTTATGCCACTCCTGGCAAAAAGAAAAACAAAAAACACATTCAATCAGTTTAGCATTGTGTGACATTCCAGAGGTTTCAACTAGGTTTCAGGGCTTTAGATTGGGCTGGCTATTACAGAATCTTGAACTTGTGGTACTCCATACACACTTTCATTGACCTAGCTGTATGGCAGGATGTACTGTCCTGTTGGCTAACCCAGAACCCAGTGAGGAAGCACTGTTAGTTTTCTTCAAGGGTATCCTTCTCCATGGCTTGATTCATGCATCCTTCACTAACAAGAACTTACCCCAATCAAAACTTGCTGAAGCTCCAGATCATCACAGATCATCACCCATACTCCACCAAGAGTGCAAGAGACTGTGGCTTGTAGGCCTCTCAAGGTTCTAGCTCATACAGAATCAGCAATAAATTCTCACAGATCATCTAACGTGATGTTTTTCTCATACTTTTCCATGGCGGCAGGATCCATTAAACATTTACTGGACAGATTTTTAAAAAAATAGAATTTTCGGGAAAGCTCAGCTTCTCTGACAGTCATTGGGTAGTGGGCGTGATGACTGGAGGAATAATCAAGGCTAAAGGCAGTCCAACAAAATATTACAATGCAAGACTTCTTTGGTCAGGCATGTATGTAAAATTAAGATTTTACATACATGCCTGACCAAAGAAGTCTTGCATTGTAATATTTTGTTGGACTGCCTTTAGCCTTGATTATAGCAAATGATTGCCATGGTATTTTTCCATTCATTGGTCGGGTCATTGCTCCGTAACCTTATATGGCAATAAATTGTCAGCTGAATGTACTGAATGGCCAGGTTATCCCATCAGTGGACATTTTCTTCCACGGTGGCACTGATATAGAATTGGGGCTTATATAGTGAAAGAGTGGCTCCTCAGCATTAGGAATCATTTTCACACATAAACAAGCACCACAGACCTTTCACCTTTACCTTTACCATACTTTGCAATGTATAGGAGAAAATGTATGGAGTGGTTTGATTTTCCTGTCATAAATTTAAGATGGCATTGAAAAATGAACCCAACCCTGGATGGAAATGAATGTGGTGATGTTGCTGAAGTTTCTCAGAACAATGCCAAGGTGATTACATGCTTTAAAAAAGCAAAATGGTGGTCCAGCAAAATATCAGAGTGCAAGAGGGTTTTTTTGGTGGGGCAGTGTATAAATTACATGATGCAATAACAAATTTTATGATGCAGGTCTAAAATGGGCTTCCTATGTTTTACAAACCACCCGCTGCCATTGGTCTGTACCTTCAGCAGGCCTCATATGGGGACAGCTTTGAAGACAGCTCAGTGCGGTTCATTTCCAAAAATTGACAGCGGTGTGGCAAAACAATTAATGAAAAATGATGAGCAGGTGAAAACATAGCCTTAATATGGTTGTTATAAACCATCACAAACCATAATAAAACTGCCCCAAACCATAAACCGACACAAACAACTAACAAAGCCACTTTTCAACGCAGTTCAGAAAAGTTGCGAAAAGTGACAACACGGCAGCTACAAGGCAGCAAGATGGTGATACCGTTTATGGTGGGTAGTGCTGGTGGGTGAACACCATCACGGTGTCAAGAAAAAGTTACTGCCATCCTACACAGTTTGGAATCGTGCTACGCTGCTTTCAAAAATGCCCTTCTTTAGTTGTCCCCAAAGTCTGCTACTTGGACTTGTTCTTATGAACCGTTATCTTTGAAATTTGCAAATAGAAGCAGCCTGAAGCTCACTGTATCCCTCTGCCAGTAAAGCCAGAATTGAACCCTTATTTTTCTGATTCAAAACATTTTTTTTTTTTTTTTTTTTACTCTTTTGGCATAATAAATATATATTTTGTGTTCCAATTAAATTTCATGTGCTGCTAGCCCTGTTTTTGTCAGTGTCAGTTCTGCCACTGTTCCTATTGCAGAAGGATAGTGATGACAACAGCTCTTGTTTTCTTGTTCAGTAAGATTTAGTTACCCTTTTCAGTACTTCTTTAAGTAAAATGAGGTGTGCTTGTGTTGAAATTTAACAGCAAGCACTGGAATGAAATCCCCATACATAGAGATGCTGATTTTAGAAAAAAATTGAAGTGGTCTCTTAATTTTTTCTGTGGTTGTACAAACTGTTATTCTAATACAACTATTCCCTCACTCAACCCAACACTTCTTTGAAATACAAACATGTTTCATAATCCTGTCTGCCTCACGACTGACTGCCATGGGCTTTAGAGATAAGCCTGTTTAAACTGTGAGTGTGTGTGTGTGTGTGTGTGCGTGTGTGTGTGTGGGTGTGTGTTGTGTGAGCAACCACGTGTCTCATGCTCCATCCAAAAGTGTATAAACTAACTGTTTTTTGCTGTTTGCTCTATTTCAAATCAACAGAGGAGCGATCAAAGAGTGATGATGAAGGTCTGGTTTCTGCTGTCTCTGCTGCTGCCAATCTGCCTAGATAATGCTGGTAATAATAACTTTAACATCTCATTATATGACTTACTTTGATTAATTTCTGTAGTCTCCTAAGTGCAGCATAGGTAACATTAATATCAGTAGTTTAAAAAGAAGGTGAAGGAACTAAAACCTATTATTTTAGAATAAAACGTTTAAAATCTACAAAGTTTTAATTAGTCTAGCAATTTGTAAATTGCATTTTTAAACCTCTTATCAACTAAAAATCATGTTCAATATATTTTGAGGATTGTATATATTTCGCAACAGTACAGCTTGTGAGGACTAACATGAAAAATTGATAATGATGTGCTCTTATGTTGTATAACAGTTCTACATTTAATGTTAATGTACAGTTTTAAAACATAGTATCCTGGAATTACCACTGTTTTTTTTTTATTTTCTACCGAAAACTATCAATGACCGACCTTTTATTTTGGTGGTGTATGTGTTAAAGCATGAATATCAATAATAATAATAATTCTGGTAAACATGGTTGACATGAGTGGTTCCGAAGTGATTATCATGTCTGTTAATCTTATAGCAACACCCAAGCAATTTTTCCCACGGTATGATTTACTCAGACATTAGTTTGAATCATGATTTTAAATGATTGGTCCATAGGTGTTGCAGCAGATTTTAAAATTGACTGCTATGGGGAGGATTTCCTAATGATGAGGAACATGGTCCTGCATTGTACGAGCAAAGTTCAACAGGCATGTTACAAAAGATGTAAGCAACATTGCATTTTACTGTACTGATGATTAAGCCTAAATGTTTATGGTGCAGTCTATGAAACATCAGGACACTGGTCCAGCAGAAATGTTACATTATATTGGAAAACTATACAAATAGCTATTAGATAATATGTAGTAATTAATTAGGCTGCTTTATTAAAGGGGTATTTCATCTGTAGCAGCTTCACTAGTAATGGACAGGAATTATACAAAGCATAACACGTAAATGCTTTGATTGATTTGAACTGAAAGGTGGATTTTGTGTGTTGTATGCATCATTCGATCTAATCAGGCTTCATATCTCTTTATTTCTCTATGTGCTCTCTTTAGCATCTGGAGAGATGGGCTGCATTCGGCTGGAGTTCTGTAAGAGACCTGGCTGGAAATGCTGTGACACAAACCTTTGCAATAAAAAACTTTAACCCTAGTGAGAAGTAAATTGCCATCAAGAGCTAAAAATATGCATACGATAAACCAAGTGCTTTTACTCTGTATCCTTTTTCTTTAGCATTTTGTTTGTTAAAGCATTATTGATATGGGATAATAAATAATTGTGTATATTATTGCTGTATGTGTCACATATGTGTTAAACTTCAGAACATTCATTTTTGTGTTTGCAAGGGAGTTCAAGTTCTCATGTCTTCAGAATTTGCACAGGTATATAAAATTCTTTGCTAACAAAGGATGATAAGAAACAAATATGACTGAATGGTGACAACAGTTACTTTTCAGTGCTTCACTAGTTTTTTTCCATTATGAACTAGTTTCTACATACTCAACAGATGATAGGTTTTGAATTTTGTACAGATAGAATAAATACATGAATATGTCTGTCTGTATCTGTCTGCCAGTAAAGCCATAATTAGACATTTCGTTTTAAAAAAAAAATCCTTTTGTGTGTATGTTGTGGTCCCAGCAATAGACTGGCGACTAGACATTACTTTGCCCATTGTTGGCTGATACTGTATATTCTCCGGTTTCTCTGCGGCCCTAGGAGCGTAAGCAGTTCGGCAAATGAATGAATGAATATTTAAAATATTGGGCTCATTCGGTGCAAAAAGAATTGAGTTAGCGAAAGTATATTAAACTGATATACTGTATCCAAACACATTCAGTGTGTATCCCTGGTCTCCTAATGCAGCACGGCACTGTAAGAACAAATGCATGGGAACCAGTAGACCACATTGAACATATGCTTCTGGGAGTCATGGGTGAGTTGGACAATAATTAAGTGGTACTCTTTATGGTTGAGATATGGGAATGGATCAGAAAAGAGAGATTAATCTACTGCACCTGGCGCCCATCTCAGCCAACTCTGGGCGAGGGCAGAGTACACCCTGGAAAGCTCGCCAGGCCATCGCAGGGCAAAAACACGCTGTTGGCAATGCAGCCTACTTTACGAAAGTCAGCAATGGTTCTTTTACATGACAGTGAGATACATGACTGACCTTTGATAGCCCAGTTAGCTGCACTGGGGGGACAGCAGTAACAACCCAGGGTCTTGAACCCCTGACCTTGGGATCCAGCACCCTACCACTACTGCCCCTGCCCTGTAAATAGCATTTTCAATTAGTAAATAAGCCATGGTTTCCAGTGAACATAATTGATACATCATGAAGTGATATTTATTTGCAGTGTGCTTTGTAATTTAATGAAAATAATAATGGATCGGAAAAATCAAAGAAAATTAAAAAATAAGGGAAATCGAGATTTTGCAACATCACTTTGGCAACAGTATGTGCATTAGAGTGCTTCTTCATGTTCGTCGATTCCGTTTGTTGCTAAGAACAAATCCCAGATAAGAAAATACTGGTGAATGCCAGAAGACAGCATAAGTGAGACTTGGGAACACATTAGTTAATGAATGAGGCCCACTGTTCCTAACTAGGTGTGTGCACATGAGCTAGCAAGGTAAAACAAACGAATAAATTATTTATTTTCACTCTCAATCACTCATGCACTTGCTGAAATACTTAATCCTATTAGGTCGTGGGGAGGCTGAAGCCTATCTCTGCCAACACTGAGCAAAGGCAGGGTGCACTCTGGGCAGCTCGCCAGTCGAGTTTGCAGGGCAAACACACACATACAACTATTTACACTCACAAATGACACTTGGGGGCAACTTGGAACAGCTAATTAGCTTAACGTGCCTGTCTTTGAACTGTGGGAAGAACATGCAAATTCCACACCGAATCACCATTGCTTATCCCGGAATTCAAACCCAGGACCGACTTGCTTTGAGGCAGATGTACACCAGACACCATGCCACCCTATTTATTTTTATTTGTCTAATATTTTATATTGTCGTATTTGTATACCTATTTTAAGTAAAACAGTCATGGTGACAGATGCAATAACATTATACTTGTATTATATGAGGGAGTTTTAATGGGCAAACTCCAAATAACTCTTTGCTCCTCAGAAGTGTTCTCTGTAAAGTACAAATGGCTGCTATACAGAATATAGGAAATTTATAAGAGGCGGAAGAAAAAAGTAATTTAGCTCATAGCTTATTGGTCTCCTCATCAGGACTGATACTAAAACAGGAGACAGAAACTGTGTTTAGAGTCAACTTCATAACATTTAAAAAAATTTGAAAACCAATATGCTGATCGTTGGTTGTCTGGCGGACAATCGTTTCATCAATACAAAGTTGTCTGGCAAGGTTATATGTTTGTCTATATTGGAAACAGTTATAGCTGAGAAATTATATTTAAAATCAATCTATTCCGATTTACCCAGATAAGCATGATTTTCCTTCTGAGTTTGCTTCCATTTAAGGTTTCTTCCTCCTCTCACCACAGGGAGTAAATTAGGATTTCAGTAAAACAGCTTTGTTACAATGTCCATTGATAAAACTAGTAAAAAAAAAATAACTTTCAGCTGAATTAAAAGAGAATGAACAGTGATGTGCAATGTGCTATATAAAAAAGAAGAAATAAGAACCTTTCCGTAACTTAATTTAAGCTCTTTTATTTTTTGAAAACTTGGTTATTATGATAGAGAACCTATAATGGAAAGTGAAATCAAACTTTATATTTGTTTAACATATGTGAGCTTTTACATGAATGTTTATTTTTTTCTGTGCTGAGAGACAACTTAAGTACACAGACTTTGGTGTGTTTATTTGTACTGCACATGTGCAGACACTCCTGCTGCGTCAGAGTGGATTCGGTCCACAGTAAACTCGCTTCTCCTTCCAAACAAGTCAACTACTGGCATCTCAGTACACTAAATCCTAGTTCAGTACTTATCCACTATACTGCAGTTTATTTAAAGCAAAACCTTGAAATGAATATGACAGTAACATGCGCTATATGCATAAGCAAATTACATAAATTAACACACACGTCAACATAGGAAACAGAGGGACAGGTGTGCGTGTACGTGTGTGTGTGTGTGTGTGTGTGCGTGGTCTAGCTATTCATCACAGTGTGGGGACATAAATCTGTTTACACAGTCACATTATGGGGACTTGGCTTCCTTAT
>JAQMYF010000027.1:9943736-9959667 GCA_030014195.1 Neosilurus mollespiculum
GGCCCTTGAGCAAGGCCCTTAACCCTCAATTGCTCAGTTGTATAAAAATGATAACTGTAAGTCACTCTGGATAAGAGTGTCTGCCAAATGCTGTGGGCTGTTTCTTCCTATAAGTGGTCTGCAATGGCCCTATGACTTTTAAAATGCATATGCAACTATCAAAATTTGGCAACATAACGTACATAGACCACTGAAAAAGGACCAGTTTCTCTGGCTTTACTATTTATATGTATGTGATATTTACTGGTTTGTAGATATTATAGACTCTTTTGTTTTATACCTACTAACATTTCCCCCAAATTCCACATAAAATATTGTCCTTTTAAAGCATTTAATTGCAAGTGACAACTGGTCTGAAATAGCAAAGATACAGTAAATGAGGATCATATTTAATTTTACACAACATAATCCTAATGTCAGAACTTTGGATGAGATCTGAAATCAATTATTTATTGGAATAACCCTGTCATTTTAATCATAGCTTTCATGCGTCTTGGCATACTCTCCACCAGTCTTTCACATTGCCCCAGGTTGATTTTATGCCACTGCTGATACAAAAATTCAATCTGCTAAGCTTCGTTTGATGGCTTGTGAGTATCTTCCTCTAGATCACATTCCGTAGGTTTTCCCTGGCGTTCGGGTCTGGAGACTGGGCTGACACCAATTGGAGGAAACTTGAAACTTGGGTTCCTCCATCTTCGCATTAATTGACCTGGCTATGTTGGGGAATATTGTCAGAGCAGAAGGTTTCTTTCAGGATAACCTTGTATATGGAGGCCTCCTTCACAAACAAAATCGGCCCCATTCCAGCCTTGCTGAAGCACCCCAAGATCATCATTGATCCTCCATCACATTTCACAATGCGTGTGAGACATGGCACGTATGTCTCTCCAGGTCTCTGTCTAAACACTAGACGACCATGTCTCCCAGTACCATGTACCCAGGTAATGGGAAAAGAGGAAGGTGGAAAACTGGTGAAAAGTATCCCAAGACAAATGTAAGCTGTAATTTAAATTTATGGTTTGGGTATTCCACTAAATATTTCTCTGATCTCATTTATTATTTTTGACCAGTTGTCATTTTCTGCAGTTAATTCATTTCCACAACTGTATGTGTCAGGCAGCTCCAGGGTTCCCACTTGTGTTGTGAAACGTATAGAAACTGCCATTACTAATGAATATACTAATTAATATTATTAATAGTTACTCATTCACTCACTCATTTTCTGAAGCGTTTAATCCTACTAGGGCTGTGGGGAGGCTGGAGCCAATCTCAGCCGAGTCCGGGCAAAGGATGGGGTACACCCAGAACCGCTTGCCAGTACATTGCAGAGCCATCACACACTCACACGTAGGGGCAATTTCTAACAGCCAATTAGCCTAACGTGCATGTCTTTGGACTGTGGGAGGAAACCAGAGTACCTGGAGGAAATGCATGCAAGCACAGGGGGAACATGCAAAACTCCACACAGAAATGTCCTCGCCAACCACGGGACTTGAACCCAGAACCTTCTTGCAGTGAGGCGGACCTGCTAACCGCTACACAACCATGAACAGTTTAGTTCACTTAAATTTTTTTCCCGTATGCTAACTTTTAAATATGTATAAGTTACTTTGAGGGTTTTCCTAGAGAGACTACCTTAAGAGTTCTTAATTCTAAATGCAAAGTTTGCTTAAAGGATGAAACACATAAGCATATAAATTTAAAATTAATGTTTATTTTCTAAAATCTTTAGTATTTTTCTGCCCATTGACAGGAATGCATGAAAGACATATTGGCTCAAACACTGTTAAAAAGGAAAAAAAAAAAAGAAAAAAAAAGTTCAAATTTGGAGACAACTTTCATTATCATTACTATAACCAACCATATCATATTTATCACAAAGCTTTTTATAAGAAAATCCACTTCTTTCCCATCCACTTATACACTACTGATCTGATCAAGCAAACTGGCAATTGGCAAATCAATCTGACAATTTGATTCCAGTGTGGAAAGGGCAATAAGCTGGAGATTCACAACATTCCAGAAGAGATTTAATTTTCCACTCCAGTTTTGCAATGTCTCACTTTCTTTCTTCCTCTCACCCAGTCACTGCTGTGCAGGAACAGGAGACTGGAAAAGTCTGTAGAAACACTTCAGAAATAGCGATCACTGAAAAAAGGTTCAGTCTGATTACTGAATGTAAGACATGGATCAGACCTGCCCTATAAAACTCATTTGCAAATGCAGTGCCACTTCAATGACATAAAAGGTACGTCAGGATATCATGCCCGCTGTTATCAATCACAAAACACCTCCTTGGGGAAAGAAAAAATGGGGGGAAAAAAAACAACAACAAAAAAACCCAACAACAAAAAGACAAAAAACACTACCACATTCCACACTCGTGGTCATTCGTGACATTCAAGATACACTGAATAATTTACACACCACCGTCAGGTAACTGTGTTCTGAATGCCATCTTCACTGGATGCAAAAATGATTTTCACAAGTAAGGGTCCTACAAGCTAAACACATCCAAAAAAAAAAAAAAAAAAAAAATCCCTAGTAAATCAAAATCTCCAAGAACAAAAGCTGCTTCCTAACTGCTAAATTCAAAAGCTTGTCCTGACTGCATCTTAGCTAGAATTTCAGTGTGGTTCTGCAGCATCAGTGATTGCAAAACTGTCTAAAAGACTTTTTTTTTTAACATGGCCAAGTTTTTGTACAGGATGCACTTCCACAGAGTTATATACATACAGAGGAACTATTATATACACATAGTATCCATATGTGAATGTACAAATGTTGTCTGGAAATGGCAGCATGTGAAATCCCTGAACTTAGCATGAAGCTCACCTGGTCACAAGACCAAGGGCATGTTGCGTGCATGTGTGTGTAAATTTGCTGTATTTTAAGGAGGTGGTCAACACAGAGGCAAAAGTAGGAGAGTTAAGTCACCAGGTCTGACCCTGAGCAAAGGAACAGTGCCAATTTGCACTAAAGCTAAGCAATACAGCAAAAAGCAGGTTCAAATCTGTTTAAAATCAAACATCCAAAAGAGGCATTCTCTGAAAACCCCAAAATGCTAAAAAAAAAAAATAAACGGAAGCAATCCCAAAGTGCCTTACAAAGCAAAGAGTTTAGAAAAAAAAGCAAAAAAACAAATAAAGAAAAACAAAACAAAACTGCAGACCCCCCTGGAGACCAGAGGCTGAAGTAACAGCACTGCTGCAGTGATACACCACACGGCATAACTTGGTAGGCATACATCATTTTTACATTCCATCTATCAAACACTCCTGACGCCAAAATGGCTTTCATGAACATGCATTCCACCTACACCAAGACCAGGATCACAAACACTTTTATATAACAGTTTTATATTGCATTCTAACAATGAAAAAAAAAATATATATATATATATATATAAAATAAAATTCACATACCAACATCTTTATTAAAAAAAACTAAAAACTAAAAAAAAAAAAAAACCCTCATGACTGTACATGTATTTGATCCACACTTCTTAATACTCTCCAATGCCTTCATTATTCCTAAAATTTAACGAGAAATCTTGCATTACCACCAGACCTCATGCCTTTGTTATATCCTCAACCATAACTTTCGACACTAAAACTTTCATCTATCCTTTCAATATCTTGTTTTGCTGCACATGTACAGAAGATGCCACCAGCAACACATCTGAGACCAGGTTGCATTTACCTTCCTTTCACACGAGGGCATACATCATAATGCAGGGTGTAAAAGTCAGCAGTCAGTAGAAGTGAGTACAAGACTATAATAGTGAGAAAAATGTTATAATATCGAACACGAGTCGGCAAGTAGCTTCAACAATAAATGAAAGGCAGTGAGTAGAAGGATACAACAAGAAGCAGGAATGAGTAGAAGGTTATAACTGAAAAAACAGGCTACAGCAGAGCAAAAATGGGAAGTTGGTTCGAATAATGGGCTGGAGTACTATTAAGTACTTATAACAGTGAGCAGAAGTGATTATGTGATTATATATGTGAGAATGAGGTAATAACAGTGAGTAGGAGTGAGTAAATAATAATAATAGTGAGTGGGAGTGAGTAAGTGGTTATATCATTAAGCAGGAGGCCACAAGAGTGAGGAGGTGCGAGTAAATGGTTATAACTGTGAGCAGGAGAAGGGGGAAAGGTGGGCGGGCAGTCATAACAGGGAGCAGGCGTAAATAGGAGGTTTCAAAAGGGTTCTAAGTGTAACGCGGAATGAGCAGTGATCCCCCCCACCCACCAACCCAAAAACCAGGAATCTGTATGGCATATAAATAACAAATAAATAACAAAAGAAAGGTGCTGATTACATGTTAAAAAAAGGTCTAGATTTAGGATCACAGACTGACGTTTAAAACCCTGGAGGCATCTTCTGTTTGATTTGGTGCATCACTCTAGAATCTGTAAAGAGCACATAACTGTGTAACTTGGGGGTTTGGGGTGGGTGGGGAAAAAAAACAAAACAAAAAAAAAAAACAAGAAGCATGAAGCACCACAGAGTTATTGCAGACTGGCAGAGGCTCTTCTGTGATGCAGCTCTTGTTTAAAATACATAATACCTCATTCAATATTTTATCTTTTATCCTTTAGACCAGTATCTTGTCACAAAGCATTACTGAAGTGGTGAAAAACACTCTCAGAAAGGAGAACAAGGACAGATAACTCCTCCCACATTCTGACTAGGAAGGTGACCAAAATGAATAATCCTGAGTTCCCGTGGGACGGAGGAAAAGGAAGGTGCGCCAACACCTTCATGTGGAATGAAGAATGGAGGGGAACAAACAAACGAACCAGTTCATACATCTGCACATCATCGCATACGCGCACATTTAAGACTCATTTAATCTACTAATGTTAAAAAAAAAAATTCCAATTAACAGAATTAAGAAAATGAATCTAAAGCAACTTGAACAGAAAGAGGACACACTTAGAATACAAGCTGAAAATGCACTGAGTTTAGTTTAAGTCTGTTGGAGGAACAACTGATGCTTGCATGATGATCCATGCTGACGAAATTCAGACAGCCTGCTTATCTGATCTGCATGCGCGGTGCTGGGCAGAGCTTCGAAGACACAGGACAAAAATGCCCAGAAGAAAAAAGCTTTGAAGAAAAACCTACTGCCTCAGATAAACTGTTTGTGTGTGTGTGTGTGTGTGTGTGTGTGTGTGTGTGTTAAACTATGCTAATTATATGCCTGGCTGACCATGAACATTTATTATTAGTTTCATTTCATGCGTAAAATTTGTCCACAATGATGCTAACATGCGCAGGAGAAGCCAATGAGCTCAGTAAGTTAAGTTCATTCAATAAGTCAATGTTACCTGCCTGGCATTTTCAAAATATTATTGGCTCAGGTAAAGATGCTATGCAGGTATTCCAAAAAAAAAAAAAAAAGAAAGGAAAAAAAAAAAAAGAAGAAGAAGAGGAAGAAAAAACAAAACAAAACAAAACAACATACATGGTTAGTTTAAAAGTCTCAACATAAGCCTATATTTATTTTCAATGATTTCAGTTATAACTTGCATTTACTGTATACTGGCTGATATTTAATTCTATGTTGAGGTTCATTCAATGATCTACTAAATGCTTAATCATAACTATATTTTGGTATGTGCCCCCACATGTATGTGTGTGTTGCAGTAAGCCTCATTGTCAAATGTAGTGTTTGTGTGTATCATTGTATCCAGGCATGCTAGTGTCAATTTCCACATTTCCAATAGCTTTTATCTATGTTCACGAAGCATGATTTCTCCTGGGCAACACAACTCCTGGGCGATACTTCATTCATTTTTGCCTCCCACTTGGAATAATGACATACAAACACACTGAAAGAAACAAAGAAAGAACCGGAAGAAAATAAACAAAAGAGCCCTTGTGTATGCCCTACAACCTGCACGGCCAGCCTTGTGCCTGCGAGTGGAGCACTCAAATGGAGACGAGGGCTAATCACCTCGGCCACTGGTTTTAAGATGGTGGAGTAAAGGGTGTGCCCTCGTCACTGGGCGTTGCTGTGTCATCACTTGGCTCCAGACTGTCCTTTGGACTCACGGTGCTATCAGAGGTGGATGTGGGCTCATCCGCAGGAGGTGGAGTTTCGCGGTTTTCTTGCTGTCCATTAGGTGTGGCTTCTAAGGTCTCAGTAGGTGTTGGGGGTGGTGTATTGGCATCTGGTTCCATTCTGGTGATAGGCAGGGAGGTCGGTACAGCAGCCATGGGGATCTGGACTCGTGTGCTTGAGTTGTGCAGGGGATCGCTCATGCCCAGGCAGCGCCACTGCATGACGCTGGTGTCCTTGCCACCTGTCGATACCAGATGTCTGTCGTTGTGCAGGAAGCTAACATTGGTCACGTGACTGCTATGGGCACTGTACTTATGGCTTGGTGCCTATGATAAGGAGAGAGAAAAAAACTTTATTAGGAATACCTATACACGCACTCATTCATGCGATTAACCATTAGGCGCATAGCAAAGTAGAACTGACATCAGAGGGGCTGAATTGAGTATTCAAGAATCTGCTACACTTTTGTACACAACAAATCTCATTAAAAAATTAATTAAGAAAAAAAGTTGCAAAAATAAGCAGGCCACTGAGCGCTATACAGAAATAGATTTATGCACAACTCAGCTGGCCACCATTTTGGTACTCTCTAATCCTGGCAGGCGAAACATGAGTGTTCACTGCTTTGTCAGTAGACGCTGCTTAAAAACAGACGTTTTTGTCCATTTTTAGGTAATATCTTAATTCAAAATGAATGAAATTTTGCACATATAACTTTACATGCTGTAATCAGGGCTAAAACAGTAAAAAAAAATACTACAGTGTGTGACTTCATTTTTCAATAGGCAGTGTATTAGCTAAAGCTAAAACTACTAGTTAAAACTTTACTGGAAAAACAAGTCCAAACCATGAAGGCCACAACTCGCAACTTAGTAAAATTAAAGGATATGTTGTGAACTGCTTGGTGCCTGATACCCAAACACACCCACAGAGGTCTTGTGCACTTCATGCCTTGATGAGTTAGAGCCCATAGAAGTAGGACCCACTCAATAACAGGCAGGTAGTTTTATTGTTATTGTTCATTGGCTGGTCTGTGTATCTCCCTCTCGCTTCCCTTTCCGCACCCATGATACATTGGGACAATTAGATGGCTTTTGTTGCAATGTATGCTTTTATGTGAGAGGGTTGCAAGCGCCCTTCAGAACCTGTTGATCAGTGTATACTGTAATATAATGTTGACGGCACCTTGTGCTACAACACATCTTCCTACTACTGGAAACTAACTAGTTATATTAACTACTATATATTTTTTCTATGGTGAAATGTGTATCTCTTCCAGTATTTGGGCTAGCTCTTTTAGAATATGGGCACTGACCTTAGGTTTACAGCATGGGTACTGGAACAGATGCACCTTGCAGAAATCATCAGCCAGAGCGATGACTTTCCTGTTGTGTGATCTGACCAGAGCGTTGATATCTGTTCCATCAGAACCCTCTGGCCACACTCCTGTTCCACAACAAACACATCCAGCAGGTCAGAGCTGATCATTATTTACTCATACACACTCAGATATTTACAATGCACATAAGCAAGCATGCATGTATACTGATATACAGGGTCGTTGTATTAGCTTGAATAAGTGTCACATTCTCATGAGTCTTGTTACTCAAGCTAATATTAGGACCTCTAGACCCTGGGTTTTAAAGTCCATGGGCGTCCCACCAAGCAGCATGAAAGCAGCTGCCCTGTCCCAGCACACATGTGCACGTGCACAGACACAAACATGCAAAGTGTTAACTTGCCATTGCTATGCGCAAAGCCACATTATATGATTCATTGGTCACTTTGGTATTCCCACTGCTAAAGGTCTCAACTGTTTTCTTCTGCGCTAACAATTCACTACAGACACTATCAGTGCATTCCCTTTAGGTGGCAGAAGTAAAATCTGCAACTCACTACTAAACTGTGTTTATCCAACATCCTCCGGGATCAATAAAGTATTCTGATTCTGATTAAAATAATATCTAAGGGAATTAACAAGACGACAAGAATTAACAAGAAAGTATTATTATTATACATAAAACTCACACAATAGAGCTCCAAACCCCACAGTGCATCATTCATCATACTGACCGAAAACATGGAATCCCAGCACACACGTGTACGTGGCCCAGTCGATATCCTTGCAATCAGAGCGGTTAGGAATCAGCTTACAGCCACTTGGAATGTCCCCTAAAAGAAAAAGCAATATTGAGAGAATGTAAAGGGAGAGGGAGAGAGAGAGAGTATTTTATACACATATGTAATATTGCTTAGACTGTTAAGGAATTTTACATGCATAAAATAAAATGAGTTGATCTGGCGTGTCACAGAGCTATTTCTTTTTTGTTCACGGTATGGGAGTGTTTGTGTGTGTGTGTGTGTGTGTGTGTGTGTGTGTATGTGTGTGTGATTATCAATAAGCAGGGTTACTATCGTATAACCATAACGATAACATTTCTTAAAAGTAAAAATACAAATTAATTGAAATAAAATATTCACCTAAAGAAAATGTAAACCCAACAAACCAAACTAATTGTCATTATCAATTAAAGACATCCATAAACTGGTGGCATAGCATGTATGGACCTACACTTATTAATTAATGGAAGTTGTCAGTATTATCAAATGAACAAGATGGAATTGTCTGAGCCCTCTATAGGAGATTTCAAATTAAAACTTTTGTTTGGGGGTTGGATGTTCTCCCCTGTGCTTGCCTGGGTTTCCTCTGGGTACTCCGGTTTTCTCCTACAGTCCAGAAATATGCACAATAGGCTAATTGGCTGTTCCAAATCGCCCCTAGATGTGAGTGAGAATGGTTGTATGTGTGTTTGAGCTGCAATGGTCTGGCGAGCTGTTCAGGGTGTGCCAGCCTGCCCATGACCCTAAATAGGATTAAGAGGCTTAGAAAATGAATAAATGTGTCCATGAAATAAAAACTAAATTGAAACCGACGAAATCTATACATAAATAAACATATCAAAATAAGAATTTAAAAATGGAAAACAAGTATAACCTTTGTGTGTCTGTCTCTTTCTCCCTCTCTGTCTGTGTGTGTGTGTGTGTGTTTGTGTGTGCACTCCTGTGGTTGCTCACTCACAGTAGAGGATTTCATAGTCTCCTGAGTTGGACATAATGAACTTGTTGTCGGGGGACCAGTCAAGATGCGTAATGTAGCTGGAATGTCCCTGAAAAAAGGAGGGGAAAATTGGTCTGTGAGACACAAAGCAAATGTAGCTGACCATAATCCAAGACCAGAGATAAGTGACTTATGTGGAAAGTGAATATAGGAGAAACAATTTCCTTTTCTTCCTGCTTTCCCAAGCCGCATACAACCCATATAGAAACCCACTGAAGAATCAGAGTCACAGTCACTTATTCTACAGGGGCTGCAAACACAACTCAGAACCACAAACACTCACTGTACAAAGAGAGGAACACTAGTTGTCTGAAAACAGTGTATTTGTGTCATCAGCTGTGACATCATTGTTTTAGTATGTCATCAAAATCGTCTGAATTTGTTAAACCGAAAGTCAAACGCTATACATTACCATTTCTATGTGCTGTAATTTTGTATTAAACAGATAAGAAATGCTGGAGGGTATTTAGAATGTCAATATTTGGGCATTGTGATAACGGAAATTAGTTAGAGTAATAATAAGATTAATATAAGGAATAGGGAGGGAATGAGAGAGAGATTTTCTCCCTGATTTCACCAGGGTGAAATTCCCACCCCTTAAGTAATGCTTCCCAATCACCAGGGAAGATCAGTGCAAGAGCGTGAGTGTTCCCAGACATGCTTAACTGGCTAGTTGTCGCTGATGTAACAGGAAACGTATGACCAAGAGCTTGGATAATTAGCTGTGGGCTTCTGGCCACAGATGGCTATGTGACGGTCCTGAAGTTACGGTATCGCCTCACTGCCTGACTTTCTGTCGCACAGATATCGAGGTCTTTTCAATCTCTTTATCCTGGGTTGAACTCAAGATTTCATGGGTGATAATGGCTCACTTTTTCGTTGTGCCATTCGGGAGCCCCATCATCTTTCGTTTTAATAATACTCATTTGCCTACCTCACACACACTGATATGTATAGGGTACACAACCAGTGATTACAAAACAAATTTTATATTATTACATTTTGTAATTCACCTTAAATAGAAAGCACCCAAAACTAAAATCAACAGACGTGTACACCAGGCTTGAGCAAAATTCCAAAGTGAACTGAGAATGCCCCCCAAATTCCAATTTAATTCCATGAATTTGAATTGGGGTTGCAAACAGGAAGTAGAATTGCGATTCAAATTCAAATTGAAGGAAGTAGAATTGAAATTCCGTGAAATTCCAACTAATAACTTTGGTGTAATCCAAAATCAGGCTTTACAGTATATTCCATATATGACTGTTTTACATATTTCATACAAATATTATTCTATGAACTTCATGCACGCTTCATATTTTAATTATAGCAAATGTTTTTCATCGACAATTAAGAATAAAAGCATCATCTATAAAACAGATAATTTAATTTGATGTATTATACCTTTCAAATTATGGAAAATTGCGGAAGGGTACTTCATTTCCCAGAATGCTTTAGTTTATCCAAGTATTTAAAATGTTTCCAAGCTATTTCAGGACATTTGTTTGAAAGCCTCTCTGTTGACAAAGTTGATGGTCAGAGCTAGATTCCACACACACACACACACACACACACCAAAAAAAAAAGTTCCCAAGTTTGTGATAACAGCAACATGGAAAAGGATAATAGACCTAAAAGGCCATCTGTACTAGATCATTTTGGTGAGCTAATTCCCACAAGGACACCAGGAATCCACCGAACCATCTGCAAGCACTGCAATACTCCAACCCTGTTACTTGGCTATAAGGAATTTCTCTGAATTGCAATGAATTTAATTCCACTTCCTGTAATTCCAACTCAAATTCCAGTTCAACATCCTGTGGGGTGAAGCCAATTGAATTCAAATTCCAATTCTTCAAATGAATTGAATTCAAATTCCAAATTCAGAATTTTGCCCTGCGATGGCCTGGCGAGCTGTCCAGGGTGTACTCTGCCCTCGCCCAGAGTCGGCTGAGATGGGCGCCAGCCTCCCCATGACCCTAATTAGGAATAAGCGGTTCAGAAAATGAATGAATGACATTCAGAATTTTGCACAAGCCTTGTGTACACACTATCATTTTGAACTATACTAATAATACACATGTTACTAGCTGCTTTAAGAACTCTGCCTCAGGTATTCCTCAGACTATTGAAGACTGACAGCAGCAATCTTTTCTCTGGATAACACTTCTGTGGTTCTATCCCATCTACATGAACCGAGTTAACATGTGAGGCTCAAATGTGCCTAAACTGATGGACCAAACTGGCAACCGCAATCTCAAATCTCGGGTACGGGGTGCTAAAACTTTTGCTTCTTAAACTTGAAGGCTCAACATACAACATACTTCATAACTAGTAAATCCTATGTAGAACCTCTTTTTTTTTTGACCGACAGACAGGCTCTTATCTTAGAAAAACTCATCCCCAGTCTGAGCAGAGAACCTTGATTTGCTCTTTTCCAGACTCCTCAATTCACTTGATTAGGTTTCCTTTCCATTTTCTCATGTGCAAGTATTCGCACAGCTGTACGCTCATCTTTCCAAGCCCGTAGCAAAAACCGCTGAAGTAAAGTTCTCCTTCATTCATCCATACACATGAACCTGTGTCACTCAACTGAGTGCATGCAAAATAAAGAAAGAAAAAGGAGCCATCCATCACCACATATGCTAGCCCTCACCATCGGCCTGCTGGGAAACTCCAACCACAATAGTTCATCTTCCTCTGCCTGGCTTTCATCAACACATACATCCACACGTTCCCAGCCTCCGCCCCACAGTGCCAGACACTATTTTATTATGCAGCTGTTGTGCAGATGTGCAGACCCCTCCATCTCTATACTGAGCTAGCCTGATGTGTGTATACAGTCTCTGGTGTGAATAAGGCCACAAGCTGACCTCGCCACAACGTCTCTCTTTCCTCCACTGTGGCTCATGGTCCTCTCTCTCTCCCTCTCGTTTGAGCTTTTTGTTAACCCTCTCTCATTATTAAATCACATGACCAAGGATATGCAAATAACGATAACCTGCATTTCAGGAGAGTAAGCTAACTCAGAATGGGGGATCAAGAAAGCACCAGCCTGTCAGCCATCCATATAGAACCAACACAGACCAAAAATAATGGATCACATTAACATATCAACAGAGATGGATTATCGGCACAGTCTACATACTGGTGTTGTCTGCAATCATTTCAAACGGGTTTTGTAGTCATTACACATACAACAAAACCAAACTCATTTTATATTCAAAATATAACATACAAAACATAAAGGCTGAAAGTGAGACATTTTACTATTTCACAAAATACATTAGCTGATTTTGAATTTGTTGGTGATTTAAAAAAGTTGGGGCGGGACAACAAATGGCTGGAAAAGTAAGTGGTACTAAAAGGAAACAGCTGGAAAAACATTTTACAACTAATTAGGCTATTTGGCAGCACGTCAGTAACATAACAGTCTATAAGAAGTTCATCTGGGCAGATGTTCACCAATTTGCAAAACATTGTCACAATTTCAGAATGATGTTAGTCAATGTAAAAGACCTTCAATATCTCATTCACTGCATGCATAACAGCTCCTTCCCATTTCTGTTTTTTATTTACAGCATCAGTCTGTTGCATCCTCTGCTGTCTAAACAATGCAATTACAGCTAAGAAAAACAGATTACACTGCCTAATAACTATAATAATAATAATAATAATAATAATAATAATAGCAACAACAACAACAACAACACAAAGAAATCAAGGCCAACAGACCAGACATTGTAATCAAGAACAAGAAAGATTGTCCATGCCAACAGAAAGAAACACGTCTCTGAAAATTATAGTAAAACTATTAAAGTATTGAGACCTGGACATAGAAATCAAGAAAATGTGGGGCCTGAGAGCCGCAACAATACCATTGGTAATAGGTGCTCTTGGCTTGGTTAAGAAAGGAATGGAGAAATACACCAACAAAATCGCTGGAAACATTAAGATACACGAGTTGCAGAAGATCAGCCTACTGGGAACGGCTCATATACTATGAAAGGCCCTCAATCAAAACAAATCAAATGAAATATCACACCCTCATGCTTGACTTAAGGGTTGAACTCGGCTTTGTGAGTGGAAAAACTAGAATCATTTTAAGTAATAATAATAATAATAATTTGTGATTCATTTTGCATTTAAAATTTTTGTTATATGTCTAGAGGTCAGACACCCAACAGTGATGACTATGTAACCAAAAAAACCCCAACCTGATTTCCCTGGTCATACTGAGCTACATGTCCAGGAATTGTTTATCACTACAAAAGTTTTGAGTCCAATTTTTAAAAATTATTTTGCAGTGTTTGGACTGTAGAAAATATTTATGTTCAAATTGTATACTTTAAAACTGCTTATCACCTTGGTTTCTTTGCCTGAGAAATAAAGGAGGTAGATTAAGTGAGTAGCTGAGCTTTCAGAGAGAAAAAGCTGGCAGAAAGAGGGAAAGAAAAACAGGTCAAAACGAGGTGGGATTCATAAGGTTCTGCCAAGTTCAAGCCCACTGAGATGTGAAGCATGTCAGATTTGATCCAGTAGATTCTGTAGATGGATAGATAGCTGGATGTACTTTATTGATCCTTTCAGCTAAATTCTTGTGTTAAAGCAGCAAGATAACAAAAATATGTATCATGCACCATAAACACTCACCTCCTCCGAGCCTCTACTGGCCTTTCCAAAAGTCTTAATAACTGCTGTTGCACAGTCTACATATCCATCTGACACCAAAAGCAACATGACCGCTGTTTTTCTTTATTACATGAGACACTATCATTTATTTTATCAGTCTTTTACAAGTAAAATTATCTGCACCAACTCTGACTGCCTCTCCCTCAGGCACACAGATTCATACACAGCCCCTAACATTAAGATGTCAGATCTTACATCACCTCAGGGGGAAATACCCTTGCAGGCACCTAACCACCTGATGAGGCAAAATGTCCACACGAAGACATAAAACACTTTCACATACACACACCTTAGAGTTTTGTGATTTACGCAAGCTAAGCTTTTAAATAAAGACAGTTACACACAGAAATGTATATGCTTTGGCAACAGACTCACAGAGCATTTCCCGTATCTGCTGTATTTGCGTCCATTATCTGATACTGTGTAAAGGTAAATGAAGTTGTCATGTGATCCCACTGCCAGCAGTGTTCCATCTGGAAAAAAAAAAAAGAAAGAAGTGAAGAGAAAGAAAAATAACCCTTCGTTTCCATTGTGGGTATGCACGTTTACTTTCTGGGATCAGCCCCATTTTCCCCACTGCCTATGTTTCCCAGTCCCGATGTTCCCCAGTCCTTATTAAATTAACGGATCTTCAAAGTACCAATTTATGGAATATTCGTGATTTCACATTTTCAATGATAATAGGTTTAGGATTAGGGAACATTGGAACTAGGGAACAGAAATGGACCCTAATTGCATGATTGACCAATAAAAACTTGTCTTTAGTCTTTTCACTGTTATTTAAGGGCACATTATCAAGACAATAGTATGAGTCTACATAGTCAAGTGCATAACATGAGCGAACTCTACGTGTCTAGAGTGACCAGGCTTATTTTTTTGGGAAATGTGTGTTTTCGTAAATTTGCATTAGACAATGTAAAACATCTGATTGCATTTAAACCATTAAAAATATTCTGATACTCTGAGTGTGTATACGGTCTCACACACATTACAGTCACTCACCCACAGTGTAGCGCATCACTGACAACTGCTCATTGCCATCTGTGTGGATGGCCACCAGGTCCCGAGTCTCGGCATCAAGAACGTACCACCTACACACACACGCACGCACACCACACGCACGCACAAACAAGGCAATGAGTAGCTAATAAACATAAATTCGCATGAAATTAAGAAGTAGCAGAGCTTGCAGATGAAAAGCAAATGTTGACTTACTTTCCTGAATGGGTGCCAATGGCAACTACGGCACCGCTAGGGTGGAAGTCTGCACAGTGACCGTGCTCCTGCAAGAGATGGTTCAAGTCAACATCATTACAGGCATGATCAATATCAATGCTCAAAGTATTGTTTATACATATATAAGTAATGTATATGTATGTGTGTGTGTGTGTATATATATATATATATATACATACACACACACACATATATACATATACACATACACACACACACAGTGATGTAAAAAGGTGTTTGACCCTTCCTGATTTCTTATTTTTTTGCCATAAGAATTTGTTTGTCATACTTCAATGTTTCGGATCAAACAAATTTAAATATTAGTCAAAGAAAACACAATTAAACACAAAATACAGTTTTTATTATTAAGGGATAAAAAAAAATCCAAACCTACATGGCCCTGTGTGAAAACGTGATTGCCCCCTAAACCTATTAATTGGTTGGGCCACCCTTGCCAGCAACAACTGCAATCAAGCGTTTTCTATAAATTGCAGTGAGTGTTTTACAGCGCTGTGGAGGAATTTTGGCCCACTCATCTTAGCAGAATTGTTGTAATCCAGCCACATTGGAGGGTTTTCGAGCATGAACTGCCTTTTTAAGGTCATGCCACATCTGCTCAATAGGATTCAGGTCAGGACTTTGACCAGGCCACTCCACAGTCTTCATTTTGTTTTTTTTCAGCCATTCAGAGGTGGACTTGCTGGTGTGTTTTGGATCATTGTCCTGCTGCACAACCCAAGTTCGTTTCAGCTTGAGGTCACGAACAGATGGCCGGACATTCTCCTTCAGGATTTTTTGGTAGACAGCAG
>JAQMYF010000027.1:9960505-9978832 GCA_030014195.1 Neosilurus mollespiculum
TTATACAGCTTGGAGTTGGAAATTATGGATAAAATGATGATATGGTCAAAATAATCACTTGCCTAATAATTGTGCACGCAGTGTATATATATATATATATATATATATATATATATATACACACACACACACACACACACATACATACATACATACACACACCCATAGGGTTTCATATCACTGCGGCCCACACTTCGCAGCTATAACAGCTTCAACTCTTTTGGGCGAGCTTTCCACAAGGTTTAGGAGTGTGTTTATGGGAATTTTTGACCATTCTCCCAGAAGCGCATTTGTGAGGTCAGACACTGCACTGTTGTTGGACGAGAAGGCCTGGCTCACAGTCTCCACTCTAATTCATCCCAAAGGTGTTCCATCGGGTTTAGGTCAGGATTCTGGGCAGGCCAGTCAAGTTCTTCCACACCAAACTTTATCATCCATGTCTTTATGGATCATGTTGGAACAGGAAGGCGACCTCTGTGACCTAAGTGCCTAAGCATCTGCTGACCCCGCTGTGTCATTTTATGTTGACCACTTCTTTGTGGCTGAGTTGCTGTCGTCCCCAATCGCTTCCACTTTGTTATAATACCACTGTCTGTGGAATATTTAGGAATATTGATTGCTCAGGTGGCATCCAATCACGGTACCACGCTGGAATTCACTGAACTCCTGAGAGCAACCCATTCTTTCACAAATGTTTGTGCAAGCAGTCTGCATGCCTAGGTGCTTGAATTTATACACCTGTGGCCAGGTGATTGGAACACCTGAATTCTGAGTTCAATTACTTGGATGGGTGAGTGAATACTTTGGCAATTTAGTGTATGTATATGTCTGTGTGTGTGTGTGTGTGTGTGTGTGTGTGTGTGTGTGTATTCATCTACGTGGGTTCTTACATCCAGCATCCTAGTCCATTCCAGCGTATGGTCAACAGAATTCCACAGACACACCTGCCTGTCCTGCGCACAAGTGAGGAACAGGTCTTTAAACGGGTGAGAGGCCAGACCCCACAGCTCATCTGTGTGACCCTACGGGATGAGAGAGAGAGAGAGAGAGAGAGAGAGAGAGAGAGAGAAAGAGAGAGATAATGTAGATATGAATGTGTGTTAAAACACCTGACAAATGCACAATTGGTAAGATTTTGCATGATGTTATTCAGTTAAATGCCAGTTTGTGTGATTTGTGTAAAAATATGCACCAATCAACTATAACATTAACATTTAACATTAAAGTTCCGCAGATCCTTACGTTAACAAGATAATCGTCGTTATTCGTTTCACCTCTGAGTGATCATAATATATTTAATATTATGGATGATCAGTGTATATCAGTGTGCAATATAACCAAAACATCTAATGCAAAATCCTTCCACAAGAGGTGCAGACGCAGGAATGGCCAGCACTGAGAGGGTGTGTGGAATTCTTTCTCCAGTCTGTTTACACTAGTATAAAATCTGAAAATCTTAAAAAAAAAAAAAAAAAAGAAAGAAAAAAGAGTATGGCCAATGTGTTGAGTGCGATTCACACTCACATTAACACCTGTGGGTAACTAATGGGGTATTGACCTAAGCTGCATGTCCTTGGACCATGGGAGGAAACTGGAGTTTCCACAGGAAACCCATGCAGCAACTCCAAGCAGAAAGGCCACCATAAAATACTCAACAGTAATATATACAGCAAAAGGTAAAATGTCAATTTAAAACAAAAATATTTTAATAAAATGTTCGTGTAAGCTTTGATTTTACGTTTTTTAATAAAGAAAATGTTAAAAACATTTGGGTGGAAATAAAACTAAGACCAGAAAAGCTAGCGAGGCCTTACCTGCACCTCCACCTGAAAGCCATCATTAAAAGTGCCCCTCAGAATGAAGTTGCGCGACGTGCCCACAAGAAACTGCTCGCCCTTCCCTTCTGCAATAGCTCGAATGGTTCCGTACTGATCTGGAACCTGGACAGCCACACAGTACAATATCAGCAAAGCACACTATTTCTTTTTTCATTGTTCATTAAAGTGGAGACTAACAAGAATGCGAGGATATGGTTACTTATCATAGATCCTCCTCGAATTGCTATTGATATTCATATGAACTCTGCCTGCTAGTTAGAATAGGCACATGATGTCAATGTGTCTGTCTCATGGCCCACCTCGATGTCTCTCTCTGGGTTGAGGTCATGGTCCCACAGAATGATCTTGTGGTCTTTACCTCCTCCAGTCATTAGAGTGCCATTCCTTAGCTGACACAGTGTAAACACACTGCCATCATGAGCCTTGATCTGACGACTTATCTGAAATGCTCCAGAGAGAGATAGAGAGAGAGAGAGAGAGCGAGAGAGAGAGAGAGAGAGAGAGAAAATGTAAACCACAACATCACACCTGCTGGGTACCAGAAGTGTGTTGAGTTTTGGTTAAAAATAACTGACTGGAAAGTACTGATAGGAACTGCACAACATGGAGAGTTCATCTAGCAAGTAAACAGTAAGAACCTGAATGAGAAACAGTAACTGGGAGCAGTCACAGAAAAATAGTCTCAGAAGGCGACGAAAATTAGGCTGTGAGCATGAAGAAGTTTTGATGACTGCTTTAGTTGTATCCCTTTTTAATGTATTTCATTCATTTGTATTTTTAATGAATTTTATTTATCTGATAGCCTCCCACTAGGGTTGGTAGAGATTTTGCTATACTGTTCATACCGCAGATCTTTAAAAAATTAAAAATAATCAAAAATAAATAAAAATAAAATCTATTATCCCTGAAAAAAACAAAAACATGGTTACACTGCTGAGACACAAGGGGGAGCCAGCACCACAGCAGATGGCTTGGCTGCAAGCCAGGTTTGTTACCCATTGTGGTACATGTAACTTGAAGACTTCAAGAAGTATGGAGAAGACATGGACATAATTTCAAAATTACTTCGAGTTGTTCAGCTTCCCTATAATTTCCTGAAGTCTTTGTTGCAGACGTAAATACACAACTCTAGCAAAAATGCAGAAATTAACTGACACCATCGACAAGTCTCAAAAGTGAAGATGTCGAGTATGAGTGTGTAAGTAGTAGTGTTGGGAAGATTAAGTCAAATCGCAAGCAATTTATCAATGAATCATTTCCAAATTTATTGAGCTCAAATATTATAGATCAAGTCACTATTTTTCCAGACATTTCTCTTCATTTTTTCCTCCCTTTTGCATATTTTCGTCAGAAATCAACAAAAAAGTACTTTGACATGCGGCTCACTTGCAGGCATGTCATGTTTACTGTGCATTGTGTTCAAGGAAGCATTGTATTGTGAGCAGACGACACAATCCTCTTTAATATCTCGCTCAACTAATCCACCCACAACTCGAGTGAACTGTACATTTATGATTCCCAACAATAGTTCTGCACTGCATGCATGGTGCTTGAGCAAAATGATACACACAAAGTGTATCAAAAAAAGTGCTCGCCCAAATGAGGGTAAGCGCATGTAGAGCAAAACACGGCTTGTGTGGATTCTGAGACTCTGAAACGACATTAAAAGTATTTTGCCAGAGGCATATTACAAGGAATCTCGACAAAGAAAATTACAGACGCCATAACGACTAATATGCAGCTTGGTGGAAACATGTTCTGGTAGCTCACACATCCTGCAGGGGGCACTGTTTTAAAGAACACTACATCCTACAGTCTACTACTACTAAGACATGATTAATGTTTAAATCCTTGCTGGAGGCCTCACTGAAACTCTGCTGATCTAGTTCTGCAGCATGCCTACAAAAACTATTAGCACATTGCAGAAAGATGAGGACCTGCATACACACTCACACCCAAACAGTCACGACACGCACACACACACACACACACACACACACACACACACGTGCGCGCGCACACAGATAATAGCTTTGGTGAGAGATAGAGAACGTCTCAGGGCAACACAGGTAAAGATAAGGTAATACCTTTAAGTCCTTTTCCTGGTGGTGGATCCACTGTGCTGCGAGCCCAGATAAGTAAGACGCCTCCAGAGTCTCCAGTCAGAATGTCACCGTTATTCAGGAAGGTCAGACACTGCACAAACTTGGGCTTTTCATATTTCTAAAAAATAAATAAATAAACAAACAAATAATCTGACTATTACAAAAACAGCAACAGCAACAGCAACAACAACAACACCCCCCTATCACACTTTTTACGAGTATTTACACCCAGAAACATCAGCTCACAAGATATAAACCTTCAACATATAAAAGTACAATAATTAAAATGCAATATTGATTGGGTGAGTGATTCATTATGACTCTTAATAGCATTTAGCAAAACAAAAGCTATTCATTAATTTGGCTAAGAGACTTAATGTGGCATGGCGAGCCTGGTTGCCAGGTCATCAATATAATCAGCCCAACTACAGCTCCAGTTTTACTGTGGAAAGTGCACATCTGGCATAATAATAGAGCTTAAATAATGTTCTGATAAAATTATTTGCAATACACTGGACAAAAATAACAAAAAAAAAAAAAAAAAAAAAAAGACATAAATGATTGATCCGTGCACTGCAGCACTATGAATGCCAAACACAGCAAACTATGATGGCAAGAAAACTGTGCTGGAAGGAAAGACTCACAACTTTAATACCTCTGTGATCAATTCTAAATAATTAAACTGAGTACCCCCTGACCCCTAATAATGTAAAGAGATTTATACTGACATTGATTTCTAAAATTTGTTTAAAATCATTAAAAGGGAGTTCATGTTTATCTGACTGCTTTTATTCATTGATGAAAAAGCCATGAGTGATTATGGAAAATTATAGAATATTGGGGATGCACTGCATCGTGATATCAAATCAAATCACTGACGGTACAATCGTAATTGAATAGAATTGTGAGATCAGTAAAGATGCACAGCCCTACTGTATACAAGGTCATGGCTGGAAAGAAAAGACAAAAAACATTGTTCTGTTACATGCCTGGCCAAATGACACAGCCAAAGTGTTTGCGAGTATTTTGCAATCTGGCTGCATGTTAACAATGAATCATATGAAAGTTCATACTTGTGCAATCTCATAAAATTCCTTTATTAGTGTATAAATCACTGCATAAATATGAGTCTGCCAGTGTTCATGTGCATGTTCTCACCCCAAAGATGCCTTGCTTGCGAGCCAGAGAGTTTCCACTCCATGTCCAGAAAAAGATGTGTGACTTGCCACAGGTGACGATGGTGTTTGGGTCTGTTGGGTGGAACTCAACTGCTAAGACCACCTCATTGGTAGTCTAAGATGAAGAGACACAGTTAAATCGAGTAAGTGGGTTTAGGTCATAATGGGCTACGGGGGTTGGATAAGAAAAAGTAAAAAATAAATAAATAATAAAGGGCTAATTTCTATGAATGAGCTGGCTAAGAAGGTCGTGCTGATGTCATACAGCAAAATCAGGAAGCTACGAGAGTGAAGCAGTATAAAGACGAAACAGCAGACAAAAGATTGGAACAGCAAATCTGATCACAGGGAAATAGGCAGTTAGTGAGTCAGGAAGGAAGGGAAGGTGAAAAGTCGCTCTATGAAGTTAACTGCATTTGCAATGAACAACACATGCAACACACCATCATACCTTAATCTCTGCAATTTTAGACTTCTTCTGCCAGTCCCAGACAGTCAGCATGTGCTCATTGGAGTCGTCGATCACACCGAGGTGCAAACCTGAGTCCTGAAAATACACAACAAAATGCTAAGGCACTGATTCCATGTATCACCACCATTGGGAGGATGTTATCTTTAAAGCATGAGGTATAAAAACTGTATTGAATGAAGTTTCCCCTGTAATAATAATAAAATTAAATGATGTTCCAAATGTTTGGGCACATTACGCAGGGAGCTCTATTAGGCTATAAACAAGTCCTGAGGCCACACGTCTGTTCAGTTACTGAGTGATCCATAACAAGACAGATGAATCTCATAATTCACATCTCAACTCATTTTCCTTATAGAAGCTATAAGTAGTCTTTTCCTCACCAGACTCTTTTGTTTTCTCTGATTGGTTAAATCACTGGAACGTTATCTGGAACGTCTGTGATACAGGGCGAGGGCAGAGTACACCCAGGACAGCTCGCCAGGCCATCGGAGGGCAGAAACACGCTGATGGCAATGCACCCTACTGTTGTCAGCTGTGGTTCTTTTACATGCCTCTCACCACAGACAGTGAGAGATGTCCGGCCTTTGGTAACCCAGTTAGCCGCACTAGGGGGACAGCAGTGACAACCTGGTGATAGCGGGGCTTGAACCCCCAACCTTGGGATCAGTAATCCAGCACCCTACCACTGGGCCACCACTGCCCTATCCTGAATGTATCCTTTATAATTTTTTATTTTTACTAAAATCAAAGCAGGGATGTGTTTAAGAGGAACAATAATATCTAACTTTTAGAATGTCTGTGCGGTATTCTACACCTCCACAAGCCACCAGTTTACTCTTTCTCTCTCACACACAGACACCCATGAAATAGAGAGAGAGAGAGAGAGAGAGAGAGAGAGAGAGAGAGAGAGATCTTATGTAATTGAGAACCAGGAAATAATATAAAAAAAGCAATAAGCTGCAAACTCACTGCTTTAGAAAAAGCAAGGGATCCTACTCCTCTTTCAAAGGTGCCCAGGCCAATGATTTGCAGGGTTTGCAAAGTGACAGAGTCCCAAACTCTCACATGGGGCTGCAGTGGCTAAAAGAGAGCAAAAGCCAGACACATAGAGTCATCAATTCATTCACAGTGAGCGTTTTACTGTTAGAAAAGAATGATTGAATTTGAAATGCATGCTTTAGTTTAAGAGGAATGATACGCAGGTGCTCTGATTAGCTATTACACTTCTGTACATTCACTGATGTGCTCTCTGGTTCAGTACGTACAAACCTTTCCACCCCACCCTTGAAACAGAACACAAAGTGCTGCGAGAAACTCGCCACTTAGGTTCAGATGTTATGAAAGATACCTACATATAACAAAGCATGTATTGTTACACACTGTAATGTGAGAAGGAGAACACAGCTTGATTTACCCTGCCATCCTTGTCCACTCCTGCAATCTGTCCTGTAGCAATGCGGATCTTATCTGGATGAATAGCGAGGCTGGCCAAGACAAAGAGGACAGAACGCATTAACTTACAACCACAAAAATAAACACCCACACCCACCCACACAACACTAGTGTCTTGAGCAGCATTTGGTGAGTTGAAGTATATTCTGTACCCAAATCATATCTGATGCGTAATTGACAGTCAGAAATTAAGTTTAGGTTAGGATATTATTTCAGGATATTGACATTCCCTATATTAATATTTATTGTTTTATATTTAACCATGGCGCATTTCTGAATGAAGCTGTGACTGAGACAAGCAATACAGCAAGCCGTATGGCAGTGACAAATGCCATTTAAACTATGTTTGTGTTGTTGTGGTTCTTTTTTGCTTCATGCAAAAAGATACCAGGCAGAAGGTGTCGAATATCAGATAAATTAATCAGCGTAAACCAATCATCTGTTCTTTACGAGCAGCAAACCAGTCCCATTCCTAAATGTTGGTTGTTTTTGTTGATGTCTTTCAATAAGTAGAAAACAGCTTAAAGGTTTTCCGAAACAAAAACCGTGGTCATGCAATTCAGCAAGGCAAAACAGCCAATCAGTGTCGTGATGCATACGGACACTGGACGCCAGTGGCTTGACAAACTCCACTTGCCAGCTATGGCTGGTCAGTGTGTGTGTGTGGGGGGTGCATTTGAGTGAACTCAATCTCACCATTTCACACAGTCAGTGTGTCCCAAGTAGTGACGCTGTGTCCGCTCTTCATAGTTGAAAAGTACAACTACTGACGCAATGAAGTAGACCATCTCGCCTGTGGGCAACAAATAAACATTCGCCCTGCATTCGCGGCCCCTATAGCCATATCTGCCATCAGGAGTCAAGAAAGATTAACTCCAAAAATCATTAATGGTAACGCATTGGCTGCCTTAATAAACTGAAGGGTGGCTTTAAAGCTGTCCTGCAAAACTTGATTAACAGGTAGTGATGCAAACAACACAAATAATCATTATTAGTCAGGTGTGTGGCATTCTGGGTAAACTATTCAGATGTCACAATTTTAAATGTTTTGCATGATCATCAAGTAATATGTTTATATTCTTTCTGTTAACTTGTGACAACATGCCACACTTAATGAAAAAAAGAAAGAGAAAAATTAAGTTACAGTTTAGCAATGATTCATAAGTTTCGATATAATTAAAGGAATCCTTAAATCCTTAAGAGCTTTACACGAATTTCTCCCTTCAAAATGCTGTAAATACTTGATGTTCATCCTAAAATACCTCCAACTTTGAGTCAGACCAACCTTTCTAGTTTGCACACCTATTTCAATGCATTCTGTTATCCGTCTAAATAATGATAATAATAAAAACAACAACAGGGAGATATGTGACATGAGTCCAGGTCTTAACAGAGACACTGCAGAAAAGTGCTGCAGAATGTTTTGGAAAGGATACACCCACTCAAGTTTGAGTTTCTCAGAAGGAAGCTCAATTCGCATTTCCTTGTAGTTCTCTATGTCAGACGGGATGAACATGGTGATTGGTCGTCCTCGCAGGAACATTTTGAGAGGCGAGTATGGTGATTGATCACCCTCTGTGAAAACAAATAGGAGTTCACAAGTTAGAGGTGAAGCAGTCCCTTAAACAGGTGACAGGTTTTTTCTTTTCTTTTCTTTTTTTTTTTTTTAAACCAATCTTAAAATAAATAAACAGGTTTGTGCAAGTGCACTGAATGTATGTGCATAAAACTATATATTTTAAACACCTCCACTTTTTCAGACTTGTACATCGATTTAGAGCTGTTAAAATAATCACTGTGGAAGTTCATTCAGTTCACATGCCTTTAATTCATGCTAAAAATCCTAGTACATCAAAAGAACAATTTAGTGTTGTACAGAAGGCCAAAAGCAGCATGTTAGATGCCCAAACTAGGCTGGGATTAAAGAGACAGAAGGCAGAAGCATGAGGAGAGAAAGACAAAATGACGAAGGTCAGGAGGAGGAGTGAGACTGTTCGTGTTTAAGGGTGATTTGTGGTATTCCTGGTTCCCTTCTCTTCTATCTCCCCCCTGTTCAGTTCTCTTCTTCTTAGGCTGAAACTGTATATCCATTTATTAAGTAAAATAAAATTATTTTAGAAGTGATCAAATGTCTTTTACACACCAAACTAATGTCTTTTGCTTAAAGGTATTTATAAGCATACCAGTGGGATGATATATTTGAATGATTTAGCAGTAAGACCCCAGAAAGTCATTCCCAGTTTGAGGAGGTTAATAACATTGATTCAAGTTAAAGCTATGATATGTCATCCCTTAAATACTCATATTTCAGTACCTAGTGAACCAAAGTGTCTCTTGTAAACCCGATGAACCATTATTAAAAAACAAAATTAGCTCCTAGCTTTTCTTATTAGCCCTGTCTAGACAAAAAACATACAGCGACATTTGAATCATTAAAGAACGATGGGGAGACAGAAGCATTTTTTTTTTCTTATAATGACTGGTGAAAATGTCGTGGTGGGACAAAAAAAACCCCAAAAAAAACCCCAAAAAACAAAAAAAAACAAAACAATGTTTGCTCATCTTTTAACCAGATCAACGTATGTTGTGTTTAATCATAATTTCAGTTTGTATGTTATATATATAGCAAAGACAACAAAGCATAGTTAAGAAGGAATGTAAGTGACAGGTATAGGTAACCCAGCCAAAAGCAGGAGACGGTGCGAATATATTTGTTTTGGTGGCTGCTTCCTTCCTGCAGAACGGGAGTACTTACCTTGACTGTTTTTCTCACGAGTTGACAGTTTAGCTGGTTATGAGACAGAAATAACACTTCTCAAAACAAATATGGGCTGGTACACACAAGGAGAGAATAGCTATAATGATTGGACGAAAACCGACAGGACACATTATAAGACAGGTGGACGAGAGCGGTGGGTGTGGCTGTAATGAAATTAGAGACACAAAGAGGTTTACCTTGGCTGATAACTGGATCCCTGTGTCTGAAAATGGATAAGAACATAAATGTTAAATGCGCTTATTCATGGAAGTAGTCATTATTTTGACAGAAATGCTCGAGAAGAAGGGATGAGTTGGAGAGAGGGTGTTTATCGATTACTAACTTCTCGGCATTCTTCACAACTTTGGCCAGCAATTTGGAAGTGGACGCAGCTTTGACCAGCTTGTTCCTGTTGTCTTCCCCGCTCTCCCATGTGGTGCTCTGAGAGCGCTCCATTCCTCCACCACGCTTCGCACTGTGGCCCCTGGTGATGAAGCAAAGAGCACAAAAACACACTCTAGTCTCCGTTTGTGCAGAAAAGCAGGAAGAAGGAGAAACGCTGCCGCATCAAACACAGGCAAAGAGCACGTGTTAGAAATTTGGAGAAAGGCATGCAAATACCGGAGGATTCCTTTCTGGTGATTTGCATAAAAATCTCAATTAACAGCAATAACAAAACGATCCTCCATATCTGTATGCCTTTCCTAGTCTTTGGTTGATCGTAAACCTGGAATGACAGAAAAGAACGGACAACCGTGCCTCCAGGATGAAGGACACTGTGAGTCCATGCATGTGGTAGGCCAGGCACAAAGATTAAGCACACCCCACTCAATAGTTAGTGTTTAGTATACACACAGGTTATCTGAGAAGAGAACTCCAACTCCAGTCAGTTGGTACGACGGCCAAAATATCAGAGGCATAGTCAGTCAAGGGGACAGCAAAAGCATTTATAAGTAGACGGGAAAAAGAGTGAAGTAGAACATCAGGGGGAGAAAAAAGAGGAAGGGGAAGAGCAATCCTCACGTGCAGCCGTGCTTAAGGAGAAAATGTTAATATCAATGACATAATCTTGAGCTCTGGATCACTCCAAAGACAATATCCTCCATTCAGCACATCTACACTATGCTTTAAAAAAATGTGCTTCATTCACTGTAGATCTGTAGATTACTTCCTATTATAAGTATTGTGTAAAAGATAACTTCACATCAAATGATGAATAATATGCTGCATGTTTCTACATGTTTATTACCATTTACGGTTCAAAAATTTGATCTTTTCACACATGTATTACAAATTACTTTAAACTCTTTCACTCGCACTAAGTGCTGTGTACTCTGGTGCCGCAATTATAACAAGTGGAATATAAATTTGCATGTAAATGTGCCAATAGTAGGAGGTATTTGAGTGATCCACTGCTTGCACATGTACACGCACCCACGCACACACACACACACACACACACACACACAGAAATAGTCCATTATTAGCCCACTGCAAGGAATATCATCATACAAACAGTTCCCTCCCCATTAACCTTGAGCAAGATGGGAGCAGGAAAAGAGTTGCTTTAAGAAGGTCCAGAAGATCAGACATGCTTCCCAGTCCATGTGTGACTGCTGTATCAGTAAATGTTTGTCCTTTATACTGAGTGACAACTTGAATCCCACTTGACTTGTAGTCAGAGCAATGAGAGATCACCTAGCAGCTGCGCCTTTTGTATCTTTAAAACAAGCCACCTCTCAACAATCCTGCTTCTCAAGCACTACAAGCACTTGAATTGAAACTAATGGTTGTCTGATAATATCTGAGACTAAAGAATAAAAAGTTACAGTACTAAGCACTATGTGGTCCTTCAGTGGTTCCATAAAACCACTCAGCCATGCAATAGTAATGTACTTGCATTATTGCTAGTGGAACACTCATAATCCATGTCTACACAATAATACAATTGTTTGCAGATGGCTGGATCGCCTTATTCTCCTGGCGACGGCCCAGGCCTTGACTAATAATTTATTTTCTGAACAGTCCAGCATCCACGGATCAGACCATAAAACTTTAATTTTAAGGAAGGGGCTAATTGCTTTGTCATAGCCTCGACTAACTGGATTAGACAGGCTTCATGGCTAGTATGAAGATCTCAGCAAAATTACCTCTGAGCTTATTAAATACATGCTGGTTAAGTGCCTATGGTGTCAGAGCACACCTGAGCGAATGGATAAGCCTGACTGCTGGTTACACATTGAGTCATGTTCCAAGCTCACAACGTCACATGAGGGTTAATGCTTGCTTGCAGATTTGGATATCAGGTGCAGGTCTGGAGTACTGTTTCTGCTCCCAGATCAGATGACTAATTAGTCCAGAGTGGTTGTTATTCCCGCTGATTCTATGACTGCTGTATATACTCTCATGTTTTCCTTCAGAGGCTATAAGCAATTACACACTGGTAAAATTTTGTACAGATCAGACAGTCGCGAGAACAAGTAGAGGGAAGAAAGCATGATCTAGCTTTTTCCCTAAACACATTTGACATGACATTCTGTTTTCATCCGCTACCCTTAAATATTAGTTGATTCACTCTTTTATGTGTTCCTTAGTAAACTGATGAAACTAGCAAAAGCCTGAGCATTAACTCTAACCCTGACAAATTCTGGCCTTGTATGGACTACAAGCAAAAGAATCCATTGCTACAAAGCAACAGATTGATTTGGGAAGCATGGTAATCCTGTCCCTCGGGCAGAGATAAAGTGCATAGTGAGAGTGTTGCTAGATCTTTGCAGTACGCTGTAAAATTGCTGCAATGGATGCTGGAATCAACCTTTTGACAGGGGAGGACCCCTTGCTCTCATAGGTGGCCCTCTGGGGCTGGAGGGGATGAGGGGAAGGGGGTTGGCTGGAAGGGGACGGTGCCTGTGGTGTGCTAGGTGTTGAAGGGGGTTTATCGTTAGCCTGTGGTGGCTCATCCTTCTCCTTGATCTCCTCTAGCAAAGGCTTGTCTTGTTTCTTCTCCACACCACTGCAAAACAGGCCAACCAGTTACACAGCATGTCATGTGACAGAAAAAAACGGGACAGTATGAAGGTTAAACTGAACAAACATTTAAAAAACAAATTAGAGGAAAGAGGGGACAAGTACAGTCGGTTACTTCCTTCATCATTAGCATACATCAACAATTCCTGTGCAAAGTGCAGCACTGAAAAAGTTAATGCTGAAAATAAAGAAGCTCCCAGAAAGGAACTTCCAGGTCAAATTCTTGCAGAACAGCCGGGGCAGTTTGCTGTATTTGAAATACAAATATCTACAAAATAAATTTTAAACGCTGTGAAACAAACAGACTATTCTGGTATGAATAGTGAGTCGAAATTATATTTATAAGAAAAAAAAAAGGCACGACATGGCACGATTTCAAAACTGTGATTGGAACATTGTGTGCTTTGTTTAAGTATATGACCTGACTTGAGGATTTGTACATGCTTATAGGCATGCATTACCTTTTAGCTGCAGAAGACAGTGTCTCTTTCCTGGCTACGGACACTGTAGAACTGTCTCGGTGAGATTTGCGGCTGCTGGAGCCACCGTTAGCGATACAAGACATGGAGAAAGCCTCGCGCAGTGGTGTCTGACCTGCACAACAGATCCAGAGACAGTTCGTTTATTGTTACAGTGGAGACCCACACAGGGAACACCATATTTAAGCCACTAGAGACATTCATCATTCATCCATTCATTTTCTGAACAGTTTAATCATAATTAGGGTCACGGGGAGGCTGGCGCCCATCTTGGCTGACTCTGGGAGAGGGCGGAGTACACCCTGGACAGCTCGCCAGGCCATCGCAGTGCGGAAACACGCTGACGGCTATGCAGCCTACTCTTGACAAAACACTAGAGACATTTATATCCATTATTGTTCAGTAGGCAAATTTCTGAACAGAATCAAACACTGCCACATTTCCCACTATGTGTCACCAAAGTCAATTGATAGGTTCTGGCAAAACCAAAGAAGTGAGCCGAGGACAGTAAAAGGAGGATGGTGATATAATGTTATTTACAAGAAGAGATAAGCAGAATACAGAGGAAGGGAGGTAGGTAAGATGTGCAGGATAAAAGACTGCTTAATAAAGATGGGATGCAGACTAATTGGATCACAGAGGTAGGAGTTAGGCCAGGAAAAAAGCTCAAGAGCTACCACTTCTTAGCCTTCCAAACTCTCCTGTACACATCAACATATATATTTTTTCATTATAGTTTCTTTTTCTTATATTTTCGAAGCTGCAATCTGCTCAAATCTGTCTGATAGTTTGGATTAGCCAGTTTGAAAAGACTACTGTTTAACTCTCGCAAAGTAATGAAAATAGGACGTGAGTCCCCAGTTCATATAAGGCAAGGTAATGGCAATAATAACTGTATACAGGTATTAAACTAACTAATCATAAAATAATACTAGTTCCATATTGCCAGTGGAGAAAAAAAATTATCACGTGACTTTTTGCATTACACTGGTGCCCCCTGCGTGTGGGGTAAGTTTTTTTTGTTTTTGTTTTTACCTCTACATGAGAAAAGGTTTATGAAACAGCATGATTTAATAAAAAAAAAACTATGCATGCAAATGTTTATAAGATTTGGGATTAATTTCCTTTATAAAAACAGCCAGAGCCCATGTACCACTCTTGCAGAATCAGATAGCAGTCAAGTCTAACCCTTACAGCTCTAGAGAGCAAACCTAAACGTCCCTAAAACAGGGTTAGCATGTATACTGGACATTTTAACTGTAAAAACAAGCCATCGTTGTCATAATTCTTTTAAAGGTTGTATTAATTTTATGCAATAGAAACCTGTTAAATAACAAGTTAATATCACTCAGCTCACATATAGCAATCTTAAGCTAGGTGAATAAATGTTATAAGCATGTCATTACACCACAATGCATGGCCCATCTGAAGAGCTATTCAGTAAGAACAGGAATGCTGGTTATGGGATGAGTATTCAGTGCCCTGAACTCATAACAGAGGTTAATCATGTGGATCCTGGCGACTGTAAATGCCTTGATGAGCAAATCAAACCTTAGTAGGTCATTTTTAGGGTAACCTCTGACACTCTTGCAGCAGTTTGCATCAGCCAGGCTATTTTAAACTTGCTTTCAGTGACATGCTCATGTAAAGGTTTGAAATAATTGCACTCGGCACCGCTCTGCTCATCGGATTCTCACATTTCTTTTTTTTTGGTCTTAGTGATGTTTATAAATATTGTATGACTCTGCCCTGTAAAGTTTGTTAGGGAGACTTGATTAATTATGTCATGCTAAGTAGATGTGTCTGCGTATTTGTGCTTGCATGTGGTGGAAGACAGATGATCTGGTGCCATGGCCCACTTACCCACTCCATTAGCTCGAGCAAAAACATGTGCAACATGTGGCTGCTTTCATCATACTGCACTGTGTGTGTGTGTGTGTGTGTGTGTGGGCCTGTACAGTCTCAAGAGATCCCATGTGACCCAACATAATAAAGGAAATCTCTGCTTTCCATACACAGTATTTCACTCCCCCACCCCCTTCCTTTGGCCAGACATTCTCAAATACAGTTAGATCCCAACAAGATCGGGCGTTAGCAGAATTTAAAAAAAAAAAAAAAAAAAAAAGACCACACAGTCTGGCACTATTAATCATATTGAAAAAACACCCAGGTATGACCATTAGAAGCCCTACTGACAGGGAAGACAAACAAACTTTAACAAATATCACTAATAGAGTCCTATCTGAGATTAAGAACACAGTGAAAAATATTTTACAAACCTTACTGAGTTGACTAAGTAAAGCAATATTGGGTTCAAAATTTTCACCATATTGGCAGTAATTGCCTCAAAACAATAAATAATTAAGTAAATCTAAGTGAACACGTTTTATTTCGCTACATTATGTGCACTAACTGACTACACATTCGGACACCACCACAAAATAGAAGACTCACTATTTCAGACATTGAATGGGGATGTTGAGAGAAAACAAGAGGCTAACAGAAAATGAAAATAGATGGCGCACAGGACTCCAGTAGCCTGTCCTGCCGGCTTAATTTGAAAGCCCTGAAAACAGGTTTGTTTCGATCAGTAAATGTTCTAATGGGAAGTGTCTTTGTTCACTTTTGACTTGCTTTTGGCGAATTTCACTTGGGCTATGCAATCGCTAAAGCAGCAATAAATAAAATATGCTTCACTACCTGAATGAACAAACGTATGAATTCTATTGCGCATACACTGGAACTGGGCTACTACTTGAATGGACGAATGGAGTGCTATTGGTTACTACTCTCTAAGAATACAAACACACAGCTGTATACAATAACCAGAAACAACACTATATTGATTTTGGATGAAGCCAGAAATCAAACTCAGCCCGTAACTGGGTATATTCAGACATTCTGAAAGGTTCGTGCTGATATATGACATATACTTGAGTTGATCTTGCTGAAATCTCCAGATTAGATGTAAACAGAGGAAGAAAAAAAAAAACTAAACTTCATTAAAACTAAGGAGACCCCTTATTTGCAATGGGCGGTCTTAAATAGGGAAAGGAAAGGAGAACTCGTAGGAAAGCATGGGAATAGCATAGAACATGGCATGAAACTGAGCATGATGGAAAAAGTAGAAAGACATGAAGGATGAAACGGTGCACAGAAAAAAGCTTAAAAGAGACATGTCTGCTAATGATGCCTTGCTCTTAGTCTCCTTTCTGTTTTTCCACCAAAGCAGAGATGCAGTGACACACACTTGGGATTCCTGAGATGAAAAGCCATTTCCATTTGTTCCCCCTGTGGGGAAGAGGAAAAGACTACTGGTAGGAAATATACACGCCTACTCACTTTCAATGTCTTGAACACACAAACTATAGTTAAAAGAGCAGTGATAGATGGTAGGAACATTACTAAAGCATGAATAATGTGTTTGCTAGCATCTATAGACCACACGTACACACACTGATAGCTGCTACTGGTGGCAGAGCACAGTAGGAACGGGAAAGTAGGAGGTGGGGAGCGGATATGGGCCAAGACGGTGCCTGAAGGTTTTTTTTTTTTTTTTTTTTTTTTTTGGCACAAATAATTTTCCTTTTGTTATTATTTTTTTTTTTTTTCAGTACACTGCAAAGTTCGGAGTGCTTTTCAGCTCCTCTGGCTGTAGAGGTCGAGATGATGACTTAAAATGTCAGAAGAGCCTTCCAAACTCTTCTCTTACACTGAAAATATGTATATTTTCATCATCAGGTGAAGTTACATTTTGCCGGTTTGAAAAGGCCACCATTTGTAGTCCATTTCACTCTCTCGCAAGAGAGTAGAATCGCGAGAATAGGACATGTGTACAGGTTTTAAACTAACAAATCATATATAAATTAGTGAACTTCTGAATAAAATAAACTAGGCACATAATACTACATTACATTTACAAACATCAGACATGCATCTGCTTGTATACATGAACGCATGGTTTATACACATCTGTGTTTACAGTCTGTCCACATGGGAGAAAAATGGTATGGTTACTTCGAGCACTTCCAGAACTCTGGCTCTTGGCTGACAGGAACGGAACCTGATGTCATCACCTGCTGTTGCAGCCCTTTAACCTTAAGGTTTTGGTGTATTGAAAGAGCTTATTTGAGTTTCTATAGACTTCTCGTTCGCTCCAATCAGTCTAGTCATTTTCTTCTCATCTCTCATTACAGGATAAGAGCAATATCTTATATGCTCAAACCACCTTCTGGCACCAGCCACCATCGCACACTAGAGTCACAGGCATCACAATTTTCCCTATTTTGATGTTGGTTGTCAACATTAAATGAAACTCTTGAACTGCAGGATTTTATGCATTGTGTTGCAGCCACATGATTGGAAAACTGCATAGATGAACGTATATATGTGAGTGTGTATACAGACACACACACACACACACACACACACACACACACACACTAATGTGCAGTGATGATTATACACTTAACAAAATGAAGATAGATCAAAAACCAAGTACTATTCAAGTATTTATTTCATGTAATATTGGATCTTATTGATGAGAATAAGTAAACAAACAACAATATATAGTAACAAAAATAAGTCTCTTTTTGAGGAAAAAAAAAAGTCATTATTTAGTGTGGCCACCCTGTACTTTGATTACAGCATTTAACCTTTCAGTTATAGAGTTTTTAATTTCTTGACTTGCTAAACCGTTCCATAGGGTTTGAAGTTCATTCATGATATGCAAAAGTTCAAAAAAATAATTTTTAAAATAATTTGCGGCACCTTTCAATTTTTCGGAAAAAATCGGTATTTTCAGTGTTTTTATTTATTAGCCATACTTTTACCTCAATATTCTTGTCGGGATGATTTTTTTGGTTCTCATTGCCTACAATAGCATTGTTCAATACATTTTCACCCCAGAAGTAATTTTTTACTTCCTTTTATTAGGAGCCCTTTTAGACAAACAAGCCGGTGTATAATCCGGTGTGTATATATATATATATGTATATATGCGTGTGTGTATATATATA
>JAQMYF010000027.1:9983694-9994823 GCA_030014195.1 Neosilurus mollespiculum
AGACGTGAATCTATTTTTTTCCACCACCCCTAATATATATATATATATATATATATATATATATATATATATACATACACACACACACACACACACACACACACACGCATACATACACACACATTATATATATATTATTATATTAGTATATATACATTACATATATATGTCACACACACAGAGCTTATCTGTCAGGATCATGGAGAAAGCAGGAGCCAATCCTAGGTGAGTACACTCTGAACAGCTCAACAGCCTACTGCAGGGCTAACACAAAGACGAACAACTATTTGCTCTCACATTCACACCTGTGGGCAATTTAGAGTAGCCTGTTGACAAACTGCATGTCTTTGGACTGTGGAAACCAGAGTCCCCAGAGGAAAAATCCATGCAATCACAGGGAGAACATGCTACACAGAAAGGCCCTTGGCCGAAACACAAACTCTGAAACCTCTCACTGTGAACTAGCAGAGATAAACACTGAGCCACCCTCTCCCTATCAACTAAAACTATACATATTACAATGATATATACATACAAGAGAATGTGTAAAGCTAGTGCCAGCAAATCCCTGTGAAATCTGCTTATAAAACATAGTAGAAGGAAGGAAGCAATATGCCTGAACATGAGATTTGCGGCAATTTCATACAAATAGTAACAATATAGCTTTAAACTAGCTTGTACTTGTCTGATTTTGAGAAATCTAAGGGTAATGGGTGATAATCACAAATCACAGAATAGTCATGAAAGAAGGATCCTGGAACCTGATTAAGTGAAAACTCTGATTTGTTTGGTCACTCTGCACAAAAAATGTCTGGTGCCCTGCACTTCCTTCCTGAGATTGAACTGGTGTATTAGAGCAGGAAAAACACGAAAATGTGCAGAACCAGGAAAGCTCTGCGCTCTAACTTCAGAGTGTAAACAGAAAAAAATAAATAATTATATAATAATAATTATTATAATTATATAATTATATAGTAATAAACTTGTCACAATCTGCTTTTCTGGAATTTGCAGAACACAAAGACGAGAGGAGCGTTCGGTCCCTCAACGTGTCTAGGTTGAGATAAGAATGCAGCGCATTGTTGGCAGCGTATTTTGCTCATACGTGTGATGTTTCAGATACACTGTGAGCACATTTGTTAAAGCATCATTAAGCATGTAAATGGTAGTGCTCGGTCTGGTGGCGGCTGGTGTGTGTTTGCGTGTTTGTGTGTGTGTGTGTGTGCGCGTGTGTGTGTTCCTCAGTTCTGCAGTAGGCTATGTAGAGTAGCTGTGGTTTGAGCTTGGACTGCTGAAGCAGCCCACACTCACTTGGCAGAGCATGACTACTAATGAAGAGGTCTTGCATTCTGTACTGTGGCTAACTAGTTAGTGGGCCCCTCGCTGAGCTATGTGCATGTCTCTCTCACACGCACACACACGCGCACGCACACGCGCGCACACACGCGCACACACACACGCGCACACACACCTTAGGCACCCTATATTTTTAGTATAAACTCTGTTATAGATTTTAACCCTAAGTACCTCAATGAGTCAGTACAAAAACATATTCGATTTCCGAACCTTCGTTTTTCAGCACAAAAAAAAGAAAGCAGCGTGTTACATAAGCAAACATTTTTTACTATAATGAATGTTGCTGGGTTTTGCATGCAAATAAAGAAGGAAGTGTGACAGTCAAAATCACCAAGAGAACTATGGCTGGTTCTCCAGAACTTACCAGCTCACACCAAACTGACTCTGTTTAATTTATTATACTTTACTGTGTTTTATAGAATTTTTATGTAGAAATATTGAATTATTTATATGTAAATATAAGCCATCTTTGCAGGTAGGATACTTGCATATTTAGATAATATTTCAGTTACATAAATTAAAGGTTTTTTAAAAAACAAATGCTGTAAAATGTACTTGGTACACGTATAATACATATGTACACACCGGGTGACCTAAAAAAAAAACCCTCCCACAATTCAAAGGTAAATAATAAAAAAAATAATAATACGTAAATAATAATAAGGTGAAATAATAATACTACAAAGGTAAATAATAATAATAATAATATAAAAAGGTATATAAATAATTGAACAAGATAATAAAACTATTACTTGCAAGGAAAATCTTGCACACAAAAGACCTCCACTACTATCCATACAAAAACAGTACTGAGTATGTAATAATACATAACTGTTATATAATACACCAACTGTTATGTTGTTTAAAATGGTTAGCCCCTCCCCTACCTTCGGAGGCCCTTTCAAAGCCACGCCTTCCCCACGTGCATGAGCACACAGCAGCTCAAACACAACAGGACAGAGAGAAGAGCCGCTCTTAAGTCTGCTACACAAACTATGTCTCATTCAAAGGTAAGGAAACACCTAAAATTTTTGAAAGAATAGATAACATAATGGTTTAGGGCACACCTGAGCAATCCCACCCACTCACCGAATTCACCGAGCTGTTTATTATTTTTGCTGATGAACTGCACAGTGGGCACGGGAGATCAAATAAAAGTGACCAATCAGGAAATCCGTTTCATGGCTTCACTGTACACAAGTGATAATGATGTCAGCACATGTGTACACATACACCATCAGTGATGACAACGCTTGGTCAATTAGGAGCATAGATTTTGGGTATTTTTTTTTAAAGTAATCGCCAATGTGTTGAACTTAATAACAAATTGCCAAATCAGTGTTGTATTAGACAATAAGACCGTGGCGAACGGCTAGCGGAAGCCTACTTTCATCTAAACATCGAAAGAAACACTGGGCAGCCTTGGCTGTGATAATGATCATACCAGACATGGTTCATTACAATCCAACTCATTGTGTACACTGTGCCATTCATGTATTCTCCATATCATCAGATAGTTTATTGGCTCAAATTTGGTCTTGTGTACACTCTGGGGGACATTTATTCAAAATTTGAAAAATATAAAAACAATCCAAATTCTCCTCAATTTACAAAGTTAGGACTCTAAAACGATTCATTAAAAGATAATATTATCCACAGAATTAATTCTAATGCCACTTTAAATTAATGTCACGTAACATTGGCGGACACATCACGTCACCGGTGGCTAAAACCAAGGAAGTCGGAAAAGTGTCCACTGAGCATGTCCAGAAGTATTAAATATTCATGAGACTCGGTCTTGGCTTCAGGGTTTTATTTTTTTTCCACTGATGTGTGAAGCAATTTATAAATGAATGTAACATTGCAACGCAATTGGTTTGACAGACATTTCACCTGTGTTTTATTCACGCTGATAAAACGACCTGTGTGGATTTTTTCGGACAATTCTTTTCCTGAGTGCAACCAATGCAACCTTCTTTCCAGTTTACTAAATCCAAGTACCGGTATGTACATCATATAGTCCAAGATATCAAATATATGGATCTTGACAGACGTTACGTTCAGAGGCCCATCTCAATAAAAAGGCGATTTTTTTTGGTCAAAATATAACAAAATTAGCAAAACCACACATTAAACATCCTTTTCACACTCCAAAATAATTTTTTGGTAATCAAAAACAGTAGTACGAATTTGTAATATTTATTTATGGACCTGGTAACTGAACTTGACCAAATTTGTCCGACTTTCATGCAGGAAAATCGGCAATTTGAGTATGTATAAGTCAAAAAAGAAAGCGGCGGCGCGTTGTAATATACTGAAATTGTCTTTACTATTATTTTGACTTACACTTTAAGCAGTTATTATGTTGAACATACTACAACAAATATTTTTCAAATTTGGATTTTTAATATTACATAGTCACACATTACTATTCCAAGTGCAAATAAACAGCCTATTACAGCACTGACTTAAATATTTCAGTGTTTAGTGAACAGTGCTCTTAGTCACACATGAACGCCAACAGCTCTCTCTCTCTCTCTAAGTTACACATCAGCTGCAAACAGAGCATGCTTGACATTTAAACACATTCGAAAGCGAGTGTAACTGTAATTTGTTTAAATGCCCCATTTTTTCCACCATGTTTATTCTTTTAATTTGCATCTAAGCAAATAAACACAAATCAGGAATCTAGCAAAGCCCTACAGCCTTTCTATAGCACTCTGCATTAGCACAACAAGTGAACTCAGGCTGTGTCCCAAACAGTGCACCACTTGATAAGAAGTGCACTCAAAAGGGGGTACGTTATATTCTATGGCAAGGGTAATTTGACATGGAGCCTAAAAGCGAGCTGCTTTAGACATGAAAACATTGCTATACTAAAAAAAGAAAAATATATATATAATAAAAACAGAAACACATTTAATCCTGGTGCAGGAGCCCACTCAGCTTACCCTCAATTTGTCCTCTTGCTTTATCGAAAGGTTTTTGTGTCACTGCATCCTTTTTGTCTATTTAGGGCAACTGAAAAAAATTTTCCTCTCTTCTAGTTTCCAGTAAACTTGCAATGCAGATTCATGCACAGTGTGTTCATTCATTTGATTTAATACTGATATCCATCAGACCGAACGGACTGATTAGTTTGTGTTTTTACAGGATCACAGGGGCTACAGGTGACAGATTTTTAGAGACTTTTTTCAGACCGCATAAGTTATAATATTGTCAGGGCGTGAAGACCATTTTAACCAATATAACAGTTTTTGTGTACAGCTATAACATTACCAACTGCAGCTTTAAGGGAAGAGAAAGGGATTAGGAATGCTGTGGCACTCACACACACACACACACACACACACACACACACACACACACACAATCTTGTCCGGGAATGAATACGCAGGTCGACATGGCTAGTCAAGACAGAGCCCATAAGATTGGATACAGAATACACACACACACACACACACACACACACACACACACACACACACACACACACACACAATTTAGAGAAAAGGGAAAAAATGCTCTCTGTAGCTTTGAGCCACACAAATTAGCACATTCTCAAGCCAAGTTTAACTGCCGCATAGCTCCAACCAAGCCAGCAAAGAAATGAATCAGGCCAAACTGGCAACCACAGGCAGAGCAAGGAGCAAAGGAAAGGAACCAGCTTCCTAAAGCCTTCCAGACATTTCTTTGGTTTGTGGTCCAGTTGCCAAATCATTCTGTGGGAGTGGGGGATAATCACAGATCATTTCTTTAACATCATCATCTTTTACCTTCTCCCTTTACAGGAAGCCTTCTAACAAAGACCAGAAACTAAAAGGAGAAACGCCACAACAAATGTTAGATAACAAAGTACTGACGCTGGACACTCCTTCAAAAAAAGTGGATAAAGTACTGTTCACCGTTCTGACTCATGAGCAGTCAGCGGAAGGCTAAAGATAAAACTTTTTTGTCTTGGTACGAAAGTTGATTTTGTGAGAGGGCTGCTATGTAGAATCTTGAGGTTTGATTGTAGTGTCTCTCCAGAAAGTCTAACAAAAAAAAAGTTGATTAATGTTAATTAATGCCTGACTACCTTAAATCAATGTCCATGGATGATAATATTCCATATTCTTAGTTTTTTAATCCAGTGGATTCTATGACTATAGCAGTAGCCTAATACTGGGAGCTGTGTACAAGTGCAACACTATTATGAAGCACTGAACAGATCCACAGTGCCGGATGTAAACAATGGCTTTCAGGGAACTGGTACTGGTATTTGATGGCCACAGTTACACAAATTGGGAAGCTCACTGTCCTCAACCGGCGCTGTGTCTGTATCTCCACTCCTACTACTACTCTTATCAAACTTGCGAGCAACGTCTGTGTACTCGGCCAAAATATCGTTCGTCTCTAAAAATAGGGCTGCAGTTCATTTTGGCCTGGGACAGTGTATCATCATACAAGTACCAGTTTTGACAGATAAAAGCATGCCAAAGTCAAAGCTACAACTTCCGTGCAGGGGCACAAGTTTAGAGTGATATTGTGAACCATTGTTGGCCATCTCAGCACGTCCCAGAATATCACGAGCTAAAATACAAGCGTGAGTAACATCATTGGGCCTGCCAAACGCAGGTTCAAATTCCTCTCTATACTAATCCCAGATCCACGTTATGGCATGTGGATGTGTGAATTGTGTTCAAGTCTTGTTTTCGAAAGTTATTTTAAACATAGTAAAGGGAGAATGTCTGGAGATAACTGTGTGGATTTGGGTTGCGAATCACCCGAAGAATGGAAGGTATTGGTATTTTCAATCCTCCAGCGGCAAAAGACACTGAGCACCAGAAGTGGCTAAGCGAGATCACCAAGATCCGTACAAAGAATTCTGAAGTTGATAGATAACCGCAGGGAGTTTACTTGCGAAAAACAGTTGTGGAAAATACTTCAAACTTCTAACAAAGTGTGTACGTGTTCAGTGTTTCGCCAAGTGGGTTACATGCAGAGCCTCATTTGCCCTCGTTTAACGTTATTAAAGTGCCTAAAAAAATAAAAAATAAACATAAAATATTGGAGGTAATAACTAGGACAACTAGGGCTAACATGGCAACAACCGTTATCTATAACGCTTATCTGGCAGGGTTGCAAGGAAGGCATGAGTGGTGAGAGGTGGTGTACACCCTGAGCAGATTAGCAGCAATTAGCACAGCACAACAGCGGCGTCATGCAGGTGCATCCCAAATAAACCGTCCAGATGACGTAACAAAGCGTGATTTACTACACAATAAAAACAATACAGCATATTATGAAAGGAAATTATATACATTTTTATATATTATATAGCACAGCCCTAATTCACTTGCACCAGATTTTAGTTGCCTTCGGTCAAGACAACCAAGTTTACACTAACATCGCTAACTGTATCAGTAAACTGCTCGATCAAAGCTTCCTCATTTTAAAAAGACTGATAAAAACACTTCACAATGAGCCCCAAACAAGTGAAGGCTGTCACTGAAGTCAGTCATCATAGCTTTATGTTGTGCTTGGTCATGACCACATGACCGGTACATTAAACGTAAAGATCCGCTTTTGTTTAATACCTTTGAAGTTTGCCGGGTTTCTTCATGAAGCCATGTTATGTGCGTTCAAAACTTCAAAGTGTTTTTATTTTTAACTTCATTTTCACTGGAATAAAAGTGAGTTCTCGAGGTTTCATGAAGTTTGTCATCCACCCACGCTTCCTCATTTCAGACTGGGTATTTCATTTAAGTCGTCTTACCCACAGAAATCCTAAACTGAGGAACAGCGAAAAAAGTAAACAATCACCATACAACGCCTCTGGAACGAGGAAACAGGTTCAGAAGTAGGGTATTCGATACCAGCAGTTACAATCTGATCCAAAAGTATGTAGTAGAACCTGGAAAGTTTTTGCAGTATTTTTCTTAACACTTCCATCACATCTTTACGGCTTCATATTAAATCAACTGTTGTGGCGTTAGGAGGCAAAACTACAAATATTGTGTCACTGTTTTAATAATCGTGGACCTGATTGTATATATGGGAGAGAAGGAAAGGGAGGGAAAAACCCCCAGTCCTGCAATATTGACGAACAGAAGACCACCCAATATGCCAATTTTGGTTGTTTACATTAAACTAATGCTAATACAAAGCCACACTAGTTAGTGTTTTTAGCTATCGTGTGTTTTTACACAGTGAGCTTAAGATCGGGAGCCAAATGACGTGTAAAAACGTCATAAATATGACTACTTTGAGCACATAAACAGGGCCTAAACAGGGATTTTGTGCAAGCACTGCCAGAATTGCATGTGTTCCATCAATTGTCAGGAAATTGCATATATTCTTTTAAATAAATGTTGGTAATTGAATAAGGAGACAGCATGGGCAGGATCAAATAGATTTGTTGATTCGTTTTTCTTTCGGTGAAATAGAAGTTGAAAAAGTATCCTGTTTTGAGGTTCAATTTTATAACGTCCAAAACATTTCCATTTGGACACCTAAATGTGCCAAGAGTAACAACTGGGAGCACAAAAACAGTGTTGCAGTATAAAGTATATATGAATAGATATGAGAAAAAAAAAGGAAACTATCTTCACAGTAAGGCCTATTTGCCATACAAGGTGATTTACGTACGTTAGGATGTTATCATTGACTTTTTATGGCAAGATTACAAGTCAGAAAACCTTGAAAGATATATATTGAAGCAACAAACATTTGCAGTTTAAATTCCAGAGTTTACAGGGCAGGCCTCAATTTATTTTTGAAAAACTGACGATTAAAAATGCATCCCATTATGTCTGTCAAGAAGCTAACATATGAAAATCGTTTTTTTCTCACGTAAATAAAAGCACATGGCTAATTATGCATGTGGTGCAGTTCAATAACAAACAAGGGAAAATCTACCTGAAACAAGATCAAACAAGTATTAATTGTATTTTAGTATCTGTGAGCTTTCTGAACCAATCTTGGGGTACATTATGTCTGTCAAACCTAACATACGCAAGGGTTGTGTATTTCAAGGGTTGAAATTTTGTTAATTGTTCAGTCACAGCTGTCTTTTGTTGCATGTAATATGAAAGATGGGGATTATATTGAAAATGTAAAGAGAGCAGAATTTTAAAATGACTACTTTTATTAACTCCCATGTTACAAAAAAAATACCTGTTTAGAATATTGTGTCTATTGTGTTTTAAAATGGTTTTGCATGTTTTATGATACAGAAAAAAAAAGAAGTCATCATTCTTCTTCATTAAGATTCAAGATAATCAAAGAATCGAACTAAAACCCAAATAGTGAAGCCAGTATTGTGAATTGACTCATCACCATCAATCGTTACACCACCAGCGGTGTGACAGGATAAACTGTGCATGACTCTGTATTTGTGTTTCCCCCAGTTGACCCCGGTGTCCGGGAATGTCTGCATGTGCAGAAATGCCTTCTTTGTTTCTACCCATGAGCACTTGCTGGCTAAAAGGAAGGAAGGAACGGTTTCTGCACGTGTCAAATTTCACAATAACCTGCCACATTACTTGGTGTTTTCGCCTTCTCTCATGTGCGCGCACACACACACACACGCACACACAAACACACACACACACACACACACACACACACACACACTAATCTTTATATCTCAATGCTCCTTTGTGAGTACTCAAGAGTAAATGACCACAAAGCATCCCTTGCCTACAATAAACATCCTCATGCACAAACATGCTGCATGCTTGGTGTGTAACAACCCCTGTAGGTCTGTGGAGGAAGTCCTCAGGCAGAGATAGTAGATATACAGGTCAGATAAGTACTCTAATGGAAGAGTGGCACAATCAGTCTGCAAAGCCATATTTCAATCACACACACACACACACACACACACACACACACACACACACACACACACACACACACACACACACACACAAGGGAGTAGATGATCAAATTTATAAAGCTTAATAATATTACCCAGTTGTATGAGGTATGGATTTAATTCTGATCTAATCTGATATGCCACGACGACGAGCAGATAATTAGTTTCATAGTGTTTTAAACCCTTACTATGACAGCCAGACATCTACATAGAGACATGCTGTCCTTAAACAGTGCTATCAGGAAAAAAAAAAAAATCAACATTCAACCTAGCATTCTTTATTCTGTTCTTCGAAACTTTAATCTACAATTACAGTTGCACAATGTAATTTGCAAGCTAAGGAACCAGAAAGAGATTGTTGTTGTTATTGTTATGGCACTCTGTGCGAAATAGGACAGAGAGAAATGATAGGTTCTTTCTTTCATTTCTGTGATTACTATTTCATTTTTTATACCAGAAGGGTGCTTACAGTATATGCATGGAATACCACCTCAATGTTAGACTTTTAATTCCACTTTGACTACACAATATACATTTATTCATTATTTTTCCAAACTGATTAATCCTACTAGGGTTGCTAGAAGCAGCCTACTCTGGGCGAAGCCAATGTTCACCCTCAACAGCTCACCAGTCCATTGCAGAGACAGCACACACCTAGAACTACTCACACTCATACCTACGGTCAATTTGGAACAGCCATTTAGCCTAATATGCATGTCTTTGGACTAACAAAGGAAACACATGCAAACATCGTGAGAACATGTAAATGTACACAGAAACACCCTCGCCGAACCCAGAACCTTCTTGCTGTGAGGTGGACATCTCAACCTTTACGCCATCTGTTGGCAAAATATTTACTACAGCACTATATAGAGATCCATCCTGTCTGAAGCTCAGTGTGACAGTTTATTTCTGTAACATTTGGTGCCCCCTAGTGTAAAAAAAATAAATAAATCACATCATTATAAAATATAATTCATAAAAGATACATGGTTTGCAAGACTAATGAGTAATTTAACACTTCACTGAAATGATAATATAACTCTGATAATTAAATTATTCGATTAAGGTTGTTTTCATTTTACACCTGTCCAATTACACAAGCACTTCATCACTCACTCAAAGACCCATTTGCTACCCATTTAACCCTTTAATATTGATTGGGAAAAAAAAATAATACTTTTTTCTTGGTGTGGCCTTTAAAGGGTTAAATAATGTTTAGCTGTAGCACATTTAGAAACATATACACCATACCACAAACCATATTATCTAAAATTAAACTTTATTTCCACTAAGCATGATATATTTTTAAATGGCCTAAAGGTTAGAGAAGCGAGTTTGGAATGAAAAGGTCACTGGTTCGATTCCCGGACCAGCAGGAGAAATGTGTGGTGGTGGGGGAGTGAGCTGCACCTTCCCTTCCTCCACATTTATGGCTGAATTGCTCTTGAGCAAGACACCTAACCCCCAACTGCTCCCCAGGCACCGCAATATGTGGCAACCACCGATCTAGAAACACTGGATATTGCACTGGGCTGCTGAAGCTGAAGTAACCGGATATGCTTAAGCTGCCATCTTGCGAGCGCCAAAACATTGCCTGCTGTTGTTCCTCGCTGGTCTAAACAACCATTATTTCCCTCAGTATTTTTATTGTTTTACAACTTTTTCTTACATTTTATTATGCCATCTTGTGCATCAATTCACTGTACATAGAGAAAAGGAACTGGAAATGGGAAAATATTTCATAAGTAGGATTTAATGCCATTTATGCCAAAATGTCCGGTAATGTCCCACGTGTGAGAAAAACCAAAATACCTCCTATATAGCCTGTTATAGGTAATAAATATCCAATAATACCCATTATTATAATTATATAATTTATATTATTAAAATATACTGTCCATAGGCCAAA
>JAQMYF010000027.1:9994923-10009570 GCA_030014195.1 Neosilurus mollespiculum
CACACACACACACACACACACACACACACACACACACACACACACACACACACACACACACACACACACACTAAAATGCCTTGTTAATGTTCAATAAGAGCAAACAACATTGATTACACAACCAGGTGGAAATATGAGAAAATAATTTGCACCTAATGTCCAAGTATACACTATATAATTCTGGGCTGTCCCAGAAATAAAGACGACAGACATGAAAGAAACAACCCAGAATGCTACAGGTTCAAAGATGACCGTTGTCATGGTCTTGCCGCAAAGAAATTCTGACAGTGTCAAGTATTTAGGATGATCATCTCAAAGTGTGACTGCTGCTATGGCAATTTATTGACTTGTATCTTACTGACGTGCAATTACTCCCACAATTCAGTAATATCATTGTACAGACTAGCTACAATAAAATTAACTCGATTCCATCATACGGTGTGGCATGAGACAAACATACGATTGCTGAAATTTCACAGTCTGTAGGCACCAGAAGAGTTAAACCCAAATTGATGCATTTTAAGTGCTCCAAATGTGCACTCGTACAAGAAAAAGAAATCATCCTTGTTGCTTATTAATATGCCCCGTAAAGCATTCGTATAAAACATGTTTCAACTGGCTGTGTGTGCAGTGGCGCTGGTGCATATATGGAGGTGAACATTTCCCTCGTGCCCCAACTGCACTTAAAATTTAACACCCACAACTTAAAATTCACAGATATCAGGTCTGTAGAGGAGAATAAAGGCTTGAGATGTGTGTGTGTGTGTGTGTGTGTGTGTGTGTGCGCTGCATGGGGAAGCCATTACCTAAACAAAACTAAATTTATGTGAGAGCAAACAAGAACAGTGTCTGAATTATGGGATGCAAAGATGGGCTGGGACATTTGAAGACATCATGACAAAAACAATGACTAAGCCAAAAGACGGCCTTTTAGATCGCATCGGGCAGCTTGCCAAGACATGTTGGAGACAGATAAGAGCAAAGAAAAACAGTTTGTTGACTTGAGCGAAGAACGGGGCAAGACAGGCGGTACGTTTCCATGCACAGTTAAGTTGTGCTGAGGTTATAGCTCAACTAGGTCTATTAATTGGACTACTATCCATGTCCCCATATATAAGTATGTCTGACCCTTTATGATGGTTGGCGATATACCCACTTTTCAGCTTGTTTTACAACTTTACTGGTTTTAAAAGGCTCATGAAAGGCTGTGTGGGGCAGCCTGACCACATGTCTCAATCCAGGTTGAAAAATGTGATACAGAATATTATTTTATTACAAAAATATTCGTAAATTTAACATCCCTTGTCAAAGCTATCGCAAAGACTATCCTTTGATTTTTTCTTTGCGGAGCTGCTTTTTGTGTGCTCCTGCCAATGACAATCAACTTTCACTTCATGACATCTGCCGTGCACCTGTCCTAATGATGCCGTCCGGATAGTTGAAATGTGTGTTTGTAATGTGCATGTGTTAAAAGTGAATCCAGTTTCATATGATTTCAAAATGCAATTTTGTTTCCTGTAAACTATGGTTAACCTGTGTTTTACTTTTAATTTTTTTATTAAATGTACCGGGAATCTGATTAGGTCTTTTTTTCTGTACTGTAACAAAATATAGTTTCTTTTTTAAAATGATCCTTTCATTTTAAAATCCTTTACCCCACAAGCCTGTTTATGAACATGGTGACAGAGCAAGAAAGTCAGTGGATTCAGAAGTACTTGTCCAGTGCTTAAAGCATATCAAAAAGGGTCTAACGAAACAGGCAGTGAACTAAATATTTCTTCCGAGCCTGTTTGCAAATAGGCTAGAGGAAAGTTTCCAGCCTTCTACAAACAATTAACCTGCCATGATCATGACATCTGGCTATTTGATTGCCATTCACAATTATGATTACCGTTTTACTGTCTCATCTGATGACTCTGTGACCTGATAACAAGTATAACTGTAGTGTTTCCATCCTTTATACACAGCCATTCACCAGCACTACACATAAGCAAATCTCCTTTTACACTGTAAAAAAAAAAATCATATATTATTTATCGTATAATCATATATATTAGTTACATATCGGAATAGTCACGTTGGCAGAATCTTTTCCTTATCATCAATTCTGTTGAGACCAGAGCTGAAGTGAACTGATGTTTCATTAGATTCTGAGTGTGAAATTCGACGTTTTTAAAGAACAGAGAGTCAATAAGAGTGGACACGTTTAGTAAATTAATATCAAACACAAGATAGAGACGGGCCGTTGAGACGACGAGATTTTGTATTCGGGCTATCCGTGATGTCATTTCATAGTGGCCCAGAGGATAAGTAAGCTGCCATCATGAATATGCAAGAATATGGATAGATGCATAGATGGATAGACAGACTATAGGTCTTATTGACTTTTACAAAGCAAACCTTCACTTGACGGGTGTTTAAATGCTGACTGGTTCATAAAAATATCAGTAGTACAAATTCTGTCATGCGAGTAACTTTTTCTGACACTTGCTCTCTGGAGTGTGGCCTGGCTATCAGCAGGAGATAGTCTGACTAGACATTTTAATTATCTAAAAAATATGTGGAATCAAGTGCCCAAGAAAGATTATTCTACAACCCTGATCCTACTACAACATGCAGCACACACACAAAAAATACACTGGCCTGATTTAATAATATATCATAGCCAATATATTTATCACATACAGTACTTTCTGTCATTTTTGTTAAGGTTTCAAATATGATCATTACCAGAGAAAAAAAATTACTGAATGTATTACCACAAGACAGACTACAGTTATGGGAAAAATCACCCCTGCCAGGGAGTCAAGTACTTGCTCATGTTCCATTAATACAGTCTTCATTAACGCGTATAATTAACACGTCATACTTCTAATTTAAATTCTGCTGGTTGATGTTTTTTAGTTAAGTTAATTAGTCTTCTGGGTGAACGTGAAGTAAGATTTCATTTGCCTGCTTAGGAATTTGCACCATCTTGATTTGGTGACATTGTTTTAACACGTTCATAGATGTGTGATTTTGTTTTGCGCAGAAAGGAGACAGAAGTACTCACATCTTGGTCTGGAGGTAAACTAAGCAAATCACAAGAGAATTCTTGTCTGTGTGTACACACAAATTCATATGCACACGTGGCAACACTCTGGGGACCCAGAACCGCACAAAATAATTGCACTGGTGTTCATAAATGTGGACAGGAAGTGAGTATTTTCACACCAGAGATATTATACCCCCACACATTTGAGAGCACACATCTGCATGCACTCTGGGGAAATCCAGCTCTGGGGGAAAAAACAAAAAGAGCTGTATTTTGATTTGCATCCAGGGTTTTTCTTTTCATGCTTAAGGTAAGTCACACAGATCACTAATAGTCAAAATTCCCACAGCCTATAAAGAATAACATTGTGCAAACATCCTGTGAACATAAATAGTTCTTAAACTAAGGTACACTTGGTGGGTAGAGGTTTCCACATATATTAAAAAAAAAAAGAAAAAAAAAAAAAAAAGAAAGAAACTTTCCTGAAGACATTACATAGATCTCATAATGCTCATACAGGTCATCGATTTTGCTTGGCTAGCACATTCAGTACTGTGCAAATGTCTTACTTGCCCTATTTATTTCAGCAAAAAATTGGGAAATTTACCACTAATGTCATTGGCATTGCTGACTTGGCATTGGCTTGCTGGAATAAGCAGGGATATCCCTGAAAAAGACATCGTCTGGATGGTGGCTTATGTTGCTTCAGCATCTGTGTGCACCTCTCAGCAGTAACAGTAACATGCTCCTATACCATCTTTTTTGGTATGTGTTGCAGGCATCAAATTCAGAATCAGTGCACACTGACGAAACTTACTTTAAACATTAAATAACTTGTTTTTGTATTGTGTTCAATTAAATACTGTTTGAAAGTAATTTGCAAATCAATGCATTCCTTGCAATTATTGCAATTATTCAATGTCCCACCTTCGTTGGAATCACAGTTGTACATTACCGAGTCAGTAAACATTTTAAAATTCCAAACATATAATGCAGCTGCTGGGTTTTGCATGAAAACAATTAGGCTGATTTTATACTCACTTAGAGAAAGTGCAGAAGTGTATCAGTTCCTGTTATACTACATTCTAGTCTGCTTGGAAGATGCATGTGCAGTAGATCAGCATCACCACAACGACTTGCATGTGAGAAGAATCTGTGCGCATATGTATGAGGGCTCTCCAAGATTTTAAAAATACTGAACAGTTTATATTTCGGTAGAGACACTGCTTATGACATGTGCATAGTGCATTTGACAATGAACAGCTGTTTGCAATTAACAATGTTGTTTTTCTTTGTTGATGATGAAAGTTAGGTTATATCAGTCAATCTTATCATTTGACTCTATCTTTATGCTTACAACAACATAAATATTGAGAAAACAAAATTAAGTTTATAGCTCAGGGCCTCCATCTGATGGTAATGATGCAGCAAGAATTATTCAAGAATTATTCGATGGCTTTCCACCAATCAGATACGCACAAGTGTTTCAGACAAATAATAATAATAATAACAATAATAATTATTATTACTATATTTATCATGTTTAATATTAGTAGTAGTAGTGGTACCAGAAGCAGCGTCAGTTATTCTGCCAGTATTACCAATACTACTACTACTATTACTATTATTATTATTATTATTATTGTTATTATATTGTAACAGCAGGTTATGTAACTTGCCTCTGATCAAGAAAAGTGAATCTGTCTGCTCATCTCTCCAAAAGCCTTCCCAATGCACTGATGGTTACATACGGTAGCTCTGCTTGTGTTAGCTTTAGCCACTTTTCTTTTGCCGGCTTCTCCAAACTGGGCATGTTCAGCTGAGTGATAGTGTTTTGTTTAGGTGCCTTGTTTAGGTTCAAACGTTTTCGTGGTGGCTCCCCCACGGTTTACTTTGACCTTACATGTGACGTATTTCTACAGACCAGCTCAGAATCAGAAATATAAGAAATCATTGTAGGGTTAAACATATGTACGACAGCCCGGCTGATCTCTGGTCAGGGTCGGTCACACTGAGAATCAGCCGATTCCGGTCTCTAGCCAGTTTCACAGTGCGTCTCTACAAGAATCATCCTCTTCTTCCATTGCAATGTTCAAGTTAAGTTGGTGCTTAAGATTCTGACATTTTGAGAAGAATTTCACATCTTGCTTGTGAAGTAAACTCACACGAGCGCCTAAGCTACTCAGTTGCTCCTCCAAATGGCATCATGGATCTCGGCCACATTTCAAGGACAATATGTGGGCGCTGAAAAATGCCCGTTTTAAATCGATGATTACTCCATTTCACATTTTAATTTCCAGGTGGAGAATGCTGATATTTAGAGGCAATGGTATTGCATACTCTTTTTTTATTCCAAATAAAAAAATGTCTTTTATTGGTTCAAAATCTATACATAACTGCTTAAAAAAAAAAAAAAAAGGCCAGCGTATCAGTGAAAGTCTTCCGAAGTAGTTTACTTTATATTTTATGTAGGAATTTCCTTTTTGATGGCAATTTTATTTCTATTGTCTCGTTTTTTGTTTTGTTTTTTTAGAAAGTGCTCTTGTAAATCATTCGTAATTAATGTAATAAGGAATTCCAATATAGTATGTGGTTTGATGGCGCGAAAAGTGGAAGAAGCTCCTTTATGAATGGCATTCCACTGTGGCTCGAGAACAGAAGTCAGCACGGGATAATGACTAGAGAAGGAAGAAAGGATGGAATTATACCATATGTTAGTGGTATGGAATTGTACAGTATGTTAGTGGTTCTTTGTCATAGCCCTGGGCTAGGCAGGCAAATACACCCGCACACACAAATAGGCACATACAGCAACACTCCAGGGAACTTGGGGTGCATTTGTAATGAGAGTGCAGTTTGAAGCTAAGGGAATGATAACTGGAGAAAAGGAATGCTGTGATCTGTGTCTTCTCTCCCTCCCTCCCCGATGTCTGATTCTGGGAGTATGACCTGCCAAAATGCCAAACCTGAAATAAGGCAAAGGGTGCACTGTGTGCCCCAGTGAGGAAGGAGGGAGGCAGTATTTCACACTGCACCACTGGGGAGGTCTATGAAGTGAGCAGTGAGCGCACACATTCTTGTGTGTAGCTTTTCCTCTGGAATGTGTTCATGTAAATGCCAGTGTGTCAGCGTGGCGAATGTCTCAGCGTGGCTCTTGGCTGCTAGACTGCAGCTTGCATGCAGCTTATAACTGTTTAGTGCGTGTAGAGACAGGCTTGCTTTAAGACATTAGCTTGAATGGCCGAGCCAAGAGACACACAAGAAAAGGGGGATGGGGAAAGAAAACAGCGACAGAAACAGAAAGATTGTTCCTGTTCAAACTTGCTATTAAAGATCTGTCTCAGGTGACCTGATCAAATGGACAGCAGAGACAGACAACTGATCACACAGGTTTCTCTTGTCCTATAAGTGTCTTCACTGACCATTTCTGAAAGCACTTCTTCACTAAATAACTAGACCCCAGAGTTCAGTCTATAGCAATTATTTGCGAAACTGAGGTGGACGTCACTGAATATTTGGCAATATTCACCAAGCCGCCGTTGAATAATACTACACAGGAACATCCACCATCAAGAAAAGCAAATTGAAATAAGATTGTTATATTTTTAAATTGTGACAATGGTCATACGCACTCCATAATGGCAGCTGTCGAAACGCAAACTTTAAGAAAAGTGCTTGTTTACCTTGAAATAAGTGAATGCAATATTCGTATTTTTTGGGACAATATTTTGTTGATTTTTTTTTTAGGTTTTCAGAATCAGTGACTGTAACAAATCTGAGTTTTTGCCCGCTGTTCGGATTCAAGCATTATACTGTTCTTAAGAGGTTGATGATGTCCATTATCCTGAGATAGCAAACCAATCAGATTGCCCCATTTCCAGGTAGTATATACTAAACTCATATTAGTATAGTGACGAATATGAAATGTTTAGCAAATATCCATGCCTGTATGTTGGAAAGCTAGTTACTCTATTACTGTGCAAGTACCTTTATTTTATAGAAATTATTACTATGACGACATATCGGAAGCAAGATCAGCAATGTGGCAATATGTCATTTTATAACTAATTATTCACAAGTAAAAATGTTTTTTCTTTCTATCTGCTCAGCAGAATTTTTTTCATAACTCAAAATGAATAAACAATTGCAAGTCCTTCTGCATGGCCTGAGATAGATATAGCAGAATATATATATTTTGATTATATTATACGATTATACTTCTTTATTATTCTCATATAACTTCACGTGCACAAACTCTTGCCTGTGACTGGTTTTGGTCGAAAGTTTTAATTTTTCAGACCTCACTAAAACAATTAAGTCAGAAATATATAGATTTTACTTCAGATTTTCTCATTCACAGGTGCTCAGGAGTAACTGCAGCAAAAACTTGTCTCTGACTTCATTTGACAGAGAGATTTGTCAGACAGACAAAACAGTAAAAACCTAAACTTTATCACATTGACAAAATGTTAAAAAATGTTCATAATGGGAGCTTCTCGAGACATAAAGCTAAAATTCTGTATGTGAACGTACTTTCTAATACACCACTTGAAATTAAATGAACCAATAATATAAATCATGCATATAAGGAGGCACTTGTCATGGCAAGCATGCACATTTTAATGTAGAGGATTGATGAATATACTACATATGAAATACCCATTTACATGCATCAACAGTGTGGCTAATTCAAACAGTGTGCAGTATGATCATTTATACTGGAACAAAGGCAATGCAAATACAGGTAGTGTTTTAAAGTAAAAAGCAAAAATACAGCATGCAAGAACAGCACTGGAGCTCATAAACTACTAGTGCCCTGTGTTGGGAGCAGCCCACATTTATGACAGGTGTCTGACGAGTCTGAACTAGCCACGGGTGTGCACAAGGGCATATGAGCGCCCTGGGCTCCTGGCATCTGTATACTCACAAACATTTTGCATGTGCTGTCATGTTCCTTGAACTCTGTGCTTTATTTTCATAACAACTTATATAGAGATAAATATCTTTATCATGAAAATATTGCGATATCATTTTTAGGTCATATCACCAAGCCCTACTTTGAGGGACACATCAGGGCACATTGCTGTTCACACTACAAATGCACACAGCGTCATAGAGCTGCGTAAGAGCTCTACTGTATTTCATGTCTACTTTAAAACATTATATGCCAGTCCCACATGCACAGCAACTTTACCATAAAGCAAGACAATTTTCCTGTATAGGCCAGCTACACACCAGTACACAGCACAGCTAGGCCATAGCACTTTACCATACCACACACCAGTGCTACTGTACTGAAGCCAACTCACCAAGCAGAACTTACTGTGTGGAATTCCCAGATCCCAGAATTCATCTACCAGACACTAAGCTATTACCTCCATAAACCTGAACAGCATGAAGCAATTACGGAATAAATGAATGAAATCACAAAGTATCTTTACTATACCGTGTACCATTATTAGGACATCCAAGAGAAGGTTTTTTTTGTGATGTACAGTAGTTTTAGTGTACATGTTTTGACATAAGATGGCATGGTGGCATAGTGGTAAGAACATCCACCTTACAGCAAGCCGTGTCCCGGGCTCAGCAAGTGTGTTCATTTTGCATGTTCTCCCTGTGCTTGCATAGGTTTTCTCCAGGTAATCTGGGTTTCCTCCCATAGTTTGAAGACATACACATTAGGCTAATTCACTGATTCAAATTGCCCCTATGTGAGAGTGCATATGTGTGTTAGGGATAGGTGTGCAAAAGAATCAATTCATTTAAGTGAACAGGTTGAATCGATTCGCAAACGCAACTGAATCGATTCACTTGCACTTTGCTAATATAACTGTCTATTATCATATAAAGTAGTCGGAAAAACTCAATAAATCTCAAAGCCAGCAGAGGCGAAAGTGCTGTGTGATGCAATCTGCCGCAGGCAGTTTCTACGGCAAGATCTCTGACTGTATCGCGTGGTGAGCTAATGAATCATTGAGCAACTGAGTTGCCGAATGGCTCAGTGAACCACTAACTCGCCGAATGGCTCAGTGAACCGCTAACTTGCAGAATCGCTCAGTGAGCCTCTAACTCGCACAATCGTTTGCAACCCGCAAACTCGCCGAATGGCTCAGTGAACTGCTAACTCGCCGAATCGCTCAGTGAACCGCTAACTCGCCGAATCGCTCAGTGAACCGCTAACTCGCCGAATCGTTCAGCAAACGTTTATATACTAGTGGAAAATCTTTATTAACTTTTGTAATTTGCAAACTGGATCATTCATAGATATAAAAAATGGAAAAGAGAAGTTGAATGTTTGGCTATTTAGTGTGATATCCATTCATAAGGCAGAATAAATAGCTCAATGAGTTAACAGTATGTCTTGCAACCTGGTGATGTGGGTTCGAGCAGCAGGTGTGTTTGTGTGTATTTGTGTGTTATCCTGTGATGGACTGGCGAGCTTTTAAGGATGTCTTTGCCCTGGCTGAGATAATAGGATTAATCCCAAATAGGATTAAGCAGTTTAGTAAAGGACTGAATGAATTAACATTTTATTTCGGAATGCATTTAAAAACACTAAAAAAGTCTCACATCTGGGATTACATTACATTAGCAATTTGCTAACATGGTTGCAGGATAAACGTGATGATACTACTACAGTGTCCCGGTTAAACATAGTACCGTAGATGTGGACTGGAAGCCAACATGCAGATTTCACCCACTTGCACACTACATCCATGCATCTAATTTCCTACTGCAGCACACTGACAGGATCTTCAGCACAGGGAAAGACACAGAAGCCACTCACATGCTCTTACGAGACAAGGCAATAACAACGCTTTGGCACACTCAGGTGAAGATAAAGCTGAAACAAACGGGTTCATGTTCGACACATCACACAGGAGCGCTCTAACACCCACGACTGCATGAGGGCCTTGACCAGACAGTGAAACGGTGTTGTGTTTTTCAGCACGCCTGTAGAGGGCGATGATTAGAAAGAAACAGAAGACAAGCAGAGAGATTAGAGAAAGTGCACGATGGAGGTTTGCTTACTGCGATTACATCGTTTCAAGTTTGTTGACGATATAAAACCCAGCCACTGCCAATGTTACACAAGAAGTATAAATGATTTTAATTTTAATTTCTCTTAACAATCATGGCACTTCAGAGAACCTCACAGTTTAGACGTTTCAGTTTGTGTGCAATTTGCACGGGAGGCTGAGGAACTGTGAGAGGGGGAGGGAAGTGGACAGAGTTGGAGAGGGAAGATTAAAGAAAAGGGGCGACATGGTAGCGCAGTGGTTAACATGTTCACCTCACAACAAGAAGGTTTTGGGTTCAAGTTCAGGGTGCAGCACGGGTGTTTCTGTGTCGAGTTTGAAATGTTCTCCCCATGAATGTGTGGGTTTCCTCTGGGTACTCCGGTTTTCTCCCACAGTCATAAGACATGCACATTAAGATAAGTGGCTGTTCAAAATTGTCCCTAGGTGTAAGTGAGTGTAAATGGTTGAATGTGTGTTGCCATGTGATGGTCTGGCAAGCTGTTCAGCGTGTACTCCACCTTCTCGAAGTGCCGACAGAGATAGGCTCCGGCGTCCCCGCAACCTTGGTAGGATTAAATGGTTCGGGAAATGAGTAAGTGAGAGTGAGATTAAAGAACAGAAAGAAAACAAAGACTAGGGAAACCACAGTACTGTACAAAACAAAGCGCTGGATTGTGTTCAACAAACTGTCCAGCCTGCAAACTGGAGGTTTAACTGCAACATTCAAATGAATGGCAAATGAACACACACACACACACACACACACACACACACACTCTCTCTCTCTCTCTCCTGCCAAAACTCACAAGATATGTGAACACACACACACACACACACACACACACACACACACACACACACTTCAACACATTTTGCTGCACTAGTTACTCATTGACCAGCAGTTCCTATTCCCGCCATGTTATTATGACAAAGAGAGGAAGTAACACCCGTCCTCACTGGCCCATGAACTCACCATCACACTTTGTGCATGTGTGTGTGTGTGTGTGTGTGTGTGTGTGTGTGTGTTTCACATCCTTTGAAGAGTCATTCAAACAGTTCATGCTCCATGATGAGCTAAACATGATATGTTAGACATTTAAGAAAAGTAGCATTCGTCAAAAAAAGCATTGGGTATTGTGGAGTACAAAAGAGATAATGATGCCTCAGAAAAAATAATAATAATAAAATAAATAATAAACCTACAGAGCGGTGCCACTTGTCAGGAGATCACTGTTATATTATCCAATCAGCTAGCCAGTGTGTTGTCCAGTCTGTTATGAATGAAACTCCAACAACGACTTTAAATTGGGGAACAGAGGCTTTCCTCTGAAGCCACAACACACACACACACACACACACACACACACACACACACACACTTTAGACCAAGATACAGAGAGTATGGCAAAAGGACGTATGGACTGTTCTTTGATCTAGATTCAGAAGTGCACACACACACACACACACACACATACAACATACAGTATGGCATAAGGAAGGACGGAACTCACTCTGTTCCTTGGTCTAGATTCAGAAGTGCACAAACAAACACACACACACACACACACACACACACACACACACCCCTCCCCCGATCTTCTTCTCTTACCCGTGCAATGGTTGTTCAGCACGTCTGTAGAATTGCAGACAGGAACCACACTTGCCGAGCCTTCCTCCATTCTCGTTATACAAGCCTGAAGTTACACACGAGAATGTGTGTACGTGTGTATGTATGCTATCTTCTTGTTGCTGTATGTCCTTGGTGTGAGGTTCCCTTCTCTCTTTCTAAGCTTGTCCTGTTTCCTCTTTGTAAATCGGCCTTTCCTTGTATACAACCAGTGTAGAAATCCTGCCTGCGCTCACTCTTTCTCTCACACGTACAGCTCTGCACACGTCTGCCCGCGCGCACAAAGCCTACACAGTGAGTGTGCAAGTGAGAGAGAGCAGTGAGAAGAGGAGGAGATAAGGATAAAAAAAGAAAATCATGGTTGGCTCGGGGAGTGGCCAAAACTCTGCTCGCACAACTTTAACCTCTGCCATTCTGCCACACACTCGCACACGTGTGATTGTGCTCTGCTCTGAGGGACAGCTAGAGAGAGAGAGACAGAGACAAAGGGGAAAATGACATGGACGTGTCAAAGTCTTGCCAGACACACACACACACACACACTCACACTCACACTCACACACCAACTGCAATGTAAAAGAAGAGATCTGCTGACTGCATGTCATGCAGTAGTGGTAAAAACAAGTCACATCATAAATTAAACCAACTGACAACCATTTTATTAAAAAAAAGACCAAAAACAGTTATAGAGAGTTAATAAAAGCTCAAGATTAGGGCATAAAACCCTTCCAGTAAGGTGAATGCATTTCTGCTATTGTCTTACCAGGTGAGCCGCAGGACTTGATAGTGATTAGTCACACTTTGAGCCACAATGGAGTTAGATTTATCCATATGATGTTTTGTTGCAAACAATTTTCACTTTAAGGTGTTTAATTGTGTTTAATTAATTACTGGGGTGGGTCTGTTTACAAGTTTTTTGTTTCCTCTGTCCACATGCAAGCGAATATTTTGCGGCTTGAATACATATATCGCGTGAAAGTCATGCAACTATTTTGTGACTGATTTGTGAGTAATTTGCGATTGGTTTGTGGGTGTTTGATGGGTGAAAAAAGCAAATCTCCTGTCGTAAGTCGCGTTTTTGTTTGCTTTTTCTTCTCAAACCATTCGATTGTTCCTTGAGCGCTGTTAGCATTACCATTCGCGTCAGTCGCTTTTCTATCGCACCTCTAGTGTGAACACCCCCTTACTGTAAGGTGCTTACAAGGCCAGGTCCTCTAACAACCACTTCACTGAAGTGCCAATCAGAAATCCAGTTTCTTTATATATACACACACACCATACCGTATATGCCATACTGGCGAATCCACAATTATGGGCAAAATGTCAGAACAATCACAAACAACACCCTAATTTCATCTTAGGTTTTCATCAAACCATTTATTCATGTCCCACCATGACAACCATAACTTCTGGGACAGAATTTGGAAAAAAGTCTCACTTTTTCTTATGGAGTGGTTTAGTGGGCAGCAAGAAGGGTCCTCACAGCAAGAAGGTCCTGGGATTGATTCCCGCGCTTGGGTGTTTCTGTGTGGAGTTTGAAATGTTCTCCCCGTGCTTGTGTGGGTTTCCTCCAGGTACTCCGGTTTCCTCCCACAGTCCAAACACGTGCACATGAGGCTAACTGGCTTTTCCAATTTAAAAAAGCTGGCGGCAAAAAGCGACCATGCAATGTCAATGATCACGCGCGATACGTTCTTCGAGAGGCGAAATTTTGTCTAGTCACATGAAATAGGCAGGCGCCGAGTTCAACCGAGGTGAACTTTCGCGCGATGCAAGTCCAGCAATTACCAATCAGAGCTTAAAAATACTGATGATTGATAGATTCCGCCAAACACAGGGTTCGCCATAAACGTTCTCTGTGGAAATCACGAACATGAGTTTAAATGACCCGCTCACATCAACATGGAAGAGCAGCTCATTATAGCAGTGTCTAAATATCCTGTGTTTTATGACTGTACACAGAACTTTTACAAGGATAAAAACCTGACACACCATGCTTGGGTCCTGTGATTCTCCACGTGATGATCACTGTATCATTGGTGATGATAATAATATGACTTAGAATAAACACAAAACATGATGATAATGATGATAAAAATTCTCACGGACCTGCTGAAGCTCAATGCTGCTCACAGTTTCATTTAGAAAGATATTAAAGCCTGAAACATGCGAGGAAGTTGTCTAGGCAACAAAAGCTGAGCGGTGAAGCGATCTGTTTCTCTCAACAGGTGATGTTGTTTGATTCACTCGCCATTTCCTGTGTGAACGCGGCTTAAGAGGTCCCCATCAACAGTCACGTGATTCTAAAATGTGAAATTCCAATCAACTTAAGTGAAATGAATAAAAAAAAAATAAAAAATACATGAATACATTATGAACGATGAGAAAAATAATTGTAGCAAATGTAAAAAAAAATCTAATTTATAAGCATTATTTCATGTACTGAGCATTATGTCCCTCATGAGCACGTGTCCCTTCCACATATGCTTTGAACCGGAAAAAGGTTAATGCACACATAGACACAGACACCCACACACCAGCAGATGGTAACTTTTTAATTTTCATTTGCTGATTAAATGTAATGTAATGCGTTATGTGTTATTCATTCATTCATTCATTCATCTTCTTCGGCTTCTTCCCCTCCCTCGTCCCTCTCCCCAGCCACTTCCTCCAGCTCTTCCGGGGGGGGACACCAAGGTGTTCCCAGACCAGCCGAGATGTAGTCCCTCCAGCGTGTTCTAGGTCGACCCCGGGGTCTCTTCCCGGTTGGACATGCCCGAAACACCACACCAGGGAGGCGTTTGGGAGGCATCCTAATCAGATGCCCGAGCCACCTCAACTGAGCCACCTCAACGCGAAGGAGCAGCAGTTCTACTCCGAGTTTCTCCCGGATGACGGAACTTCTCACCCTATCTCTAAGGGAGAGACCTGCCACCCTGCGAAGGAAACTCATTTCAGCCGCTT
>JAQMYF010000027.1:10043642-10056628 GCA_030014195.1 Neosilurus mollespiculum
ATAAAAAGCAAGACAGTAAAATATTACATAATTCAATTATCAAGTATTTATAAAAAGATCCATCTTGACCACTTTTCGTAGTATCATGCTTATGGAGCGGTCCACACAATAGACATGGTTGCAATGTTATGGGACTAGTAATATGGCAGCCGGCCGTGGTTGGCTGGCTTCACTGGTGGGCGGGCTGATAGGCAGAGTGCTTAATCCAGTTATTTTTAGATCAGTGTTTCCAAACCTACTGTAGCCACCAGGTTTGTTAACAAATATAAACATTAGAGCATTAACTTGATCCCCTTTTTATTTGGCCTTAGGTCAACATTAAGCCCGAGATTAATCGTAGAAGCATAAAGTACTGTGAATCTTTAATAAATAAAGTACAAAACATTCACATGCCCAAATTACCACCTACTACTGATCACCAGTGGGCCCATAAAATAATTTTTTTCATTCTTGACATTTTTTTCTATATAGCTATATATTTTATTTGATATATTTTTCTATATAAGTCATGTTATTAATTTATTTATTAGAGACCATCACCTTCGTTGGCTCAGACTTGACTGTCGCATGGAAGATCGGAGGATCCCTAAAGACCTCCTGTACGGCGGGCTGGCTTCAGGCACGTGAAGTCAAGGCAGGCCCCGACTCTGGTCCAAGGACGTCTGCAAGCACGACTTAAAGGCCCTCCAAATCTCCCCATTCATAGGGGAAGCGTTTGCAAGTGACTAAATTGAGAGCTGTCATTCACCAAGGAGCCCACAAGTGCGTTGGGAACGTAGGAGAAATACTTGTAGATCGGGAGCCTCCTCGTCCACTTAGTTCCATCACATGCTCACTATTTTACTTATGACTATCGGTGCTTTGTTAGTGTCAGTCAAGACATACATACAGCGGCCACATATATAATAGAGATAAACAAATCTCACAACGGAAGTCTTGACCTAAAATGCTCTTTCAGTTTTGAACTATATGATGGCGCAAGGTCCTAGATTCGATCTTGAGGTGATTGTCTCAGAGTTTCCATGCATGTTCTTGTACTCAAGCTAGTCTATGTGAGTTTTCCCTGGGTTCTCCAGTTTTGGTCCCTCTTCCCAAAAATATGCTAATAGGAGGACTGGGAATGTTAAATTGCTGCCTAGGTGTGCATGTGCATATGCACGCGTACATGTATGGTGCCCTGCAATGGCCTGTAATGCCATTCCAGGTGTTTCCCTGCCTCACACCCAATGTTCCTGGTACACGCTCCAGAGCCACGACAAACGTGATTAGGATAAATTGTTTACTGAAAGTGTGTGAGTGAATAATGGACTAAATTAGAAACATTTTTCAATTCAGTCTGCCAGAGATTTTATGTCATGACATAAGATGATAACAGTATCAGTATGAAGTATCAGCTTAGGCACAGAGCCCTGATATATTGCTAGTTGTATATTCATTGGACATCTTTATTTAATTAAGCTATTTTGGTATAGTATGATTTACCACACATGCTCCAGATCAGCTCTGAAAGCCGAAGTGGAATTTTGTTAAGGAAAAAAACTCCATGAGTTTAATTGATAATCACGGACTTAATTCAGTAACACCATGTTGTCAGTGTGTTGTACCTTCTTATCATGGTGATCCTTTCATCCCAGAAAACCTTTCATGTACTGTTAGCAGTCAGTTCACTCGTTATATCAGACTGAGAACATGGAACTCCACAAAGTTCAAGGAACAAAAGCAATTCTACAGGAGAACTTTGGGTGTCCTTTAGAACAGTTCTTTTACCAAACTTAAAAAAAAAAAAAAAAAGACACACACACACACACACACACACACACACACACACACGTTTAAACAGTAACGTCCTGTACTATATGTTTAAGATCTCTCATCAGATGTGACACTCTGGCTCATAATGCCAAATGCAATTTCCTGCTGCTAGCTAGCAAGCTTTCAGTTGTGTTTATTTTTGAAGAGAATAAATTAGAGTAAATGAAAGTGTGTTAGCTAACTCAGTGCCCTGAGATTCTAATACTACAATATTCTTATTGTAATATTGTTTTATGACAGATACTGCTGACAGGTAGCACTGTTTGAGTGGCATAAACCATAAGCAATCCGCATCCAAAATGGTTTTTGACAAAACAAACAAGTGATCATGAATCTGGAAAAGGTGTGAATAAGATATTGGTAGGAGAAAGAGTGACAACACGCTGGAACATCTGGAAGCATGTTTTGGTAACTACAGCATTCAATTAATAATTATGAGTATCTTTTTAAGTGAGATACTGTATTAATTGTTAAGTTTCTTGTTTATTATTGAATGGAATTAGCATAGAGAGTGAGCTACTGATCCACTCTAATTCATCGTACATTTACATTACAGCAGGGCTGTCAAAGTCATCTTCACTGAGGGCCACATCACTAGATTTCTAGGCCGAGTAAACACTAAACAGCTATTAAGAATGGACTACCATGACATCTGCAGGGCAAAACGGCTAGTTTTGGTATCTGTCCACTTATTCACTGTCCATTCCTGACAACGCTCGACAGCAACAAGCTATCGTGGATGAATGATGAATTATGTTTCATGATAATGGTTGATATAAGGAATGTACGATAATCATATTCTTTGAAAGCTCTTGCGGGCTGCAAAATAATGATTGGTGGGCCGGATTTGAACCACAGACCTTGAGTTTGACACCGGTGCATTACAGTATTTTTATTTTTATTATTTATTTATTTTTTTAAGCGTTAGCTTTGTAGTAAAGGTTAAAATTTGTGAAGCACAAATATTTCTAAGACACAAGACAAGAAATGAAGCTTCCTGAAATGCTATTGGTCCATTATAAATATAATGTGAGTCTGCATGCTCATGCTTCCCCTGTTAACGTGTTACTTTTTTTTTTTTACCTACGCATGAGTGAAGCGTAAACTATACTCTGGTATCTTATATAAAATGATCATATTGTCATATTAAATAGATCCAGAAACATTTCCCTCAGCACTTGAAATGATCTAGGACCCATGGGTGCGCCATAGCTCCATCTTGCTGAAACCAAATTTCTTTTTAAAGCTGAGCCTGTGGCCCTGAAATACTCAACCCACTGCAAAATGGTTTTCCAATCAGAAACGTCTCATTCTGTGGAATACTAAAGTGCCTTCGAAACACCCTCTGATCATGGAGCAATAGCTTGTGAAGAATGCTTTGATAGCAAATGCACTCCCAACCTCCCCTTAACTGAGGACGGTTGAGGTCGGGCTACCAATAGACCTTAGCTCTGCTGTCCCACCTCACCAAGTTTCATGTGTGCAAAGTGACTTTTAATGCTTTTTAATGCCCTGCAGAGCCCTTAAACGTTTCATATTGTATACTGCCTGGCCAAAATAAAAAATAACAATAAATCAAATATCCCACACTTGAATATATTGTTGGACCAATTGTTTAGCCTTGAACACAGTGCATAAACAATGGCATTGTTGCACCTTGACGGTGTCTTTGTTAAATGAAGGAGGCAGATGAGAACACATGCTCAGTAAATAAAATATTTATGTTTTGATGGGTGAACCCTAAATGACTCCTTAATCCCCATGCAAGTACACGACATAAAATACGAATAAAGGCTGCTGTAGACTATCTAGTGCACTACTGCAAGATGTTGATTTAGACACTGGCTAAAAGAAGAGCTCCCCATAAGGCCCTTGTGAGATACATTTCTTAATAATTGCCCTAATGTTTTCCTGAAAAATCACTAAGAACATGGGCAGTGTAGCATGTGTTTCTTTTCTGGCAAAAAAAAAAAGTGTCATCTTTTATTTTGGATTAAAATATGGATCTCACCTAATGTAAAATAATTGAATTTGTTGTTTAGATGTCGTTTTGGTAACCAGTACTACTGTGTGTTTTCTTTTCATCTTCTTTCTCATCCTCTGACTGCATGCTTCACTTGCAACCTACAGGCAGTGAGGTCAGCCTGGGTAGCGCTCTCTCTCAAATACACCCACACATTTTATGAATACCAGGTTGTCCACCATGCTTACTGGTTGTCTCGGACAATCTTGTACTTTTCAATGAAGCTGCCAAATGAGACGAGAGAACTGATGCACTTGGCCTCTTGCTTAGTTTTGCATCAGGGCCTCAGACTTCTCTTTCTGTCCTGTTTGCGTTGTTCGGTGAAGGGAGTAGTACACACCATTGTATGAAATCTTGAATTTCTTAGCAGCTTATCTCATGGAATAGCCTTTATTTCTTAGAACAAAAGGAGACTGACAAATGTCATAAGAAAGTACTTTTTTCTGGCCATTTTGAGTTGTCTCAGCATGACAAAGTGTTTTTGTCACTGATATCAGGCCCCACCACTTTATGATTTCTTCAGTGGTGCGCCCTTTACCCCGAAACCATGTTCACTGAGCCCCAGCATGCCAGGCGTATCTACGGCTTTATATCCACCATTCACACTTCTGAATACAATATCTCATCTGGAATTTACCTCCTGCAGCAGCACTTCAACTTACGAGGAAGTAAAATTCTTTCCCCTGTTAGATTCCGGCACTTCTGTGGATTTGCAGGTTTGCTTTATCATCATTTTTGTCTCCATGGGGGATTTAGGGGGTATTCACCTATGCTAATTCGAGCAACTGGCGGGTGCTTTCAATTTACAAAGACAATGAGATCCATCAAGCTAAGAACACAGCTGTGAACAGTTCCGAAGTTTAAGAACACATCATGACTTAAACTTTGATTTTTTTTATATATAAAACAAATTTACAGAACCTTACTGTAAATTTACCTTTAGAAGATATTGATGAATAGTGAGGGGCAGTGGTGGCCCGGTGGTCAGGTGCTGGATTACTGATGCCAAGGTCGGGGGTTCAAGCCCCACCATCAGCAGGATGTCACTGCTGTAACCCCAGTGCAGCTAACCGGGTTATCAAAGGCCGGACATGTGTCTCACTGTCTGTGGTGAGAGGCATGTTAAAGAACCGTCAAGAGTAGGGCGCATAGCCGCCAACGTGTTTCTGCCCTGCGATGGCCTGGCGAGCTGTCCAGGGTGTACTCTGCTCTCGCCCAGAGTCGGCTGAGATGGGCGCCAGCCTCCCCGCGACCCTAATTAGGATTAAGTGGTTCACAAAATGAATGAATGATGAATGGTGCCCATTGTTCTTAGTGTGATAAACAATGTTCCACCAAACAAAGCCCTTTGTGCCAGAGCCAAAAAGTTTGATGTTGGTCTAAGACAAGACATTTCCTCCTATATATTTCCTTGGTCTCTACCATAACAGTCTTCTCAATAATGCCTTTGTGTTTTTCTTGCCACTTGCTTCGTCGACTGTCCAAGCTATAGCTGTCTGATGAACAGCTTCTCCCACTGAGCTATGCATCTCTCCTGCTCCTTCACTGTTTTCCTTGGCTTCTAATTCTATGGAGGACTTTGACATGTTAAGCCCGGCATCAAAACCAGTTTATGTCAGATGATTCACACAACCAACAGCCTGAACCTCAGGATTTCTGCCTCTCTATAATGGTTTGATTCAAACTGTGTTATGTGTGTGTGTGTGTGTGTGTGTGTGTGTGTGTGGGCAAGTGGATATGTTCGCTTGTGGGTATGTTTGTGAGTGTGCAAAGTACATGCATATATGCATATATTACATCCAGATGTAGTTTTAACTCAGACACCGAACCTTCCTGTTTTTCCTAGTGAGCACTACCGACAATAAAATAAAAAGAGCTGACGGTGCCCCACTATCGGGTAAGAATGCAAAAGTTTCTAATTTTGTTGACACAGGGCAAGGGGTAACTGGCTAACTCTACTTGACCACCATTCCATGTTTTCCCCATTTGGAGATGATGGCTCTCATGGTGATTAACTGGAGTCCCCGAATACAAGAAATTGATTTGTATATATCAGCTTTCCTATCTGATATATTTAAATAACTTCCTTTCTCAGGTATTCTGGAATTTCTTTAGATCTTTGCTGAATTTAAGTACCAATAAGCCTGATGGGCAAGTCTTTAGATTGTGGGAGGAAGCCGGAGTACTCCGAGTAAAGCCACGCAAGCACGGGGAGATGCAAACTAATGTCGCAAAAATGAAATCATAAGTAAATATTATTTTCTTTTCAAATGAAACGACTTAGCATTAAATTATATTTTATGGATGCATAAATTAATTCATTGATTCTGCTGATTTTCTGTAGCTGCAGTGGATATGAAGTCTATTTTAGGAACAGTGGAAATACATAGTAGTCTATTGCAGGGCACTGTGCACACACACACACACACACACACACGCACGCACTCACGCACAAACGCGTGCCTGCTAACACCTAGAGGCAACTTAGAATAGCTAATCCCCTTACCAATATGCTTTTGGAGGCAGTAGGAAACTGAAGACTGAATTGCAACCACAGGGACAAAGAGAACACAGATAGTGGATCTGTCTACATCTAGTAATACTAAGAATGGTTTTGGACAGATCAATTTTTATGTTTCCATGGCAACCAACTTAAAAGCTAAAAATATGGGTGGTGTTCAATTTTCCGCACTGCAAACGCAAGAGCAGTTCTGCACAATCGATCTTGCCAAGCCTCGACTAGAACAGGTCCTGGCAGAACTGGTTTTGAGGCTGATGTGGTGGAGATCGATTCAGAACAGATCAAAACAGATTCGAACGGTGGGGTCAGGGCCAGTAAGAGGAGCTAATAATCGAACCAGGGATCCTGGAGCAGTGAGACTGCACCACTACCTGCTTCACCACCTTGTAAATCTAATTTATAATTTATAAGTTACTGCACAAACCCATAATGCCATGAAATACTACATGCTTAGACTCCTAAGACACAAACATTAATCACTTCTCTGCAACACTGCTGATACTTACCACATGATAACTATTGAATTTGATCAACGTTTTTAAAAAAGGAAGAAGTTTGGAAAACGAATAATACCCAAGGGCCCTCATATGAGGATCTTACAAGGACATACATACAATGTAAATGGGAGAAAATATGATGTCCTCCTGGGGTCTAAAGAGGATAAACCCAAAAAGTCCTGCCGTGTTTTTTCGGAGCATCCTCAAGAGACACCACTCACATACACTCATATACACACATGATACAGAAGTCATGGATATAAAGGCGCACACGCACGCACACACACACACACACACACACACACGTTTCCTCTTCATTCCAGATGTAATGTAATCCATTGTTATGAGGGGAAAAAGGGGTGAGGAATGCACAGAGTTGGAAGACAACATTCCTGCATCTGGAAGTGCTCAAACACACGTGTCCCTTTCCAGATTTTTTCCTTCTCTACTTCTCTATCCTTCTCTGCTTTCCTTCTCCACTCATTTCATTCTTCATCAAATTATATATCGCAATCGGATCCCTCTGGTCATCTTTACTAATAAAATTCACCTCTGCAAAGCAAAGACAGCATTCTCTCTCTCTCTCTCTCTCTCTCTCACACACACACACACACACACACACACCGTCAAATCTCATCCTACAATTCACACAGTCACAAGACTGCTAAGCATGCTCAAGTGCCTTGGGATTAAGTGCTGAATATGGAAAAAGCACTACATCAAACTTTCTAAAGAGTCACAAAATGGTCTCAGAATTAACTATCTAACTGAGCTAACTACTAGTTATTAGTTTTAACAGTGGTCTTATTAGTTTTAATAGGTGTTTACCTGCTATATGCCAAATGTTGCTGGAATGGGCTCTGGATCCGGGTCTAATAAAACACAGCCCACGTATTCACAAATCTGAGTCATCAGGGTTGTGGGGAAGCTGGCGCCCATCTCAGCTGACTCTGGGCGAGGGCATAGCACACCCTAGACAGCTCGCCAGGCCATCACAGGACAGAAACACGCTGACAGCCATGCAGCATACTCTTGACGAAAATCAGCAATGGTTCTTTTACATGCCTTTCACCATGGACAGTGAGAGACATGGCTGGCCTTTGATAACCCAGTTAACTACACTGGGGGGACAGCAGTGACAACCTGTTGATAATGGGGCTTGAACCCACGACCTTGCAATCAGTAATTCAGCACCCTTCCACCAGGCCACCCCTGCCCCCGTATTTTGCTCTCCGGTCAATCAAAAACAAGCCACTCATCAGTCGCTCACTCACTTGCTGAACCGCTTAAACCCACTAGGATTGCGGGGAGGCTGGTGCCCATCTAAGCTGACACTGGACGAAGGCAGGGTACACCCTGAACAGCTCACAAGCCCATCGCAGGGCCAACATATAAAACTTCACACAAATTGGAAAAGCCAGTTAGCCCAGTGTGCATGTATTTGGACTGTGGAAGGAAACCGGAGTACCCAGAGGAAACCCATGCAAGCACAGGGAGAACACACAATGCCATACAGAAACACCTGAGACCGAGAATTGAGCCCAGGACCTCCTTGCCACCGTGCTGCCAACAAGCCATTCAAAAACACTAAAACACAGAGAGAAAAAAAAAAGAAATAGTTGGAAAGATGTACACAGAGTTATTATATCTTCAGGAGGGCTCGTGACTGACCGTTCCCTTCTGTCAATCATGCATAGAATTTTAACCAATCAAAATGCTTTGTTTTGATGACTAAGTTTGCAGTATTTTCACAGATTAACCCTAGGTTTACATTGGGTACGATGTCCGCGATTGAAAAAGCATGGTACTCCACTATTTAGGACCACCTTGGAGCACAATTGGGGTATAAATAGGAGGCGGGGTGCATCGAAGAGATGAAACTTGAAGGAAGCGTGTTTCCAAGTTAATCAGGATCTCTTACAATGGCGCATCAAGGTCTGTTGCCCTCTATTAAGGTCTGGGATGCTCTACTATGATTCCCATGTTCAATAATGATTGGCATCAAATCATAATACATGACAGTCAAAAATTTTGACGTGGGCAACGCAGTTCCCTCAAGATCATCACGATTCGATCCCATGACCCCCCCCCCCTTTCCCCCATGCTCATCACAGCAACTATACTCGACGGGGGGTGGAGTTTAGTGCTGTCAAAGGAATTGTCTATAGCTGCAAAAAGAAAGTTCCCTATCGCGCAAAGAACATAAGTTTGAAAACCATAATGCAACAGCAATCCCTGGCCAGGATTCTAAGAAAGCTATGCCATCTGTGTGGTTGAATCCCCTCCAAACACACACACACACACACACACACACAAGTACTGTGTACTGTTAGGTCTGTAAACAATGAGCACACAAAGTGATAAATAATGCACAGAGTTTCATGTGCACAAGCTCACACTCGGTCATGTTTTGGGTAAGTAACAGGAAGCAGAGGTAGGGATCTGCACCTGACGAGTTCAGGACACTATTTATATCACTACACTTCCCACATGTGGTTTTAATGCAACATGTTTAAGAAAAATTATGCAGCAGTACTGAAAAACAAATGATCGGAGCACAGAGACAGAGCTGTGAGGGGAAAAATATCATACTCAAGCATGCTAATGAATTTTATTATCACATTTACATGTATGGCATTTGCCCTTATCCAGAACCAATTACATTTATCTTCTTTATAGTAACTGAGGGTTACGGGCCCTGCTCATGGGCCCAGCAGTGGCAGCATGGTGGGGCCTGAACCCCCAACCTTTGGATCAGTAAGTCAGAGCTTTAAGCACTGAGCCATCACTGCATATAGCGCCCACTGCAGAACTGTAATTGACACATGTGGACACACACACACACACACACACACACGCAATGAGCTACATTAGAAATTTTGTCAGAAAAGCATCAAAATCCTTGACATGCTTTAATACATTATCCAAGAAACACAGCCAACGAGCAACAGGGAGATTAACTCTGCTTATGTACACACACACACACACACACACACACACAACACAGGTACAATCCTCGTGCAGCGCTCGTGTGCTAGCCATGCTGAATAGTTTGTGTGTATACATTGCATTACTCTGATTACCTGTTGTCAAAATCTTTTCATTCAAACGCTGATCAGATTAAGCATATTGAATAAATACATTCGAAATATACACCTCTTAAAAGATCCATAAAATATTACTTATATACCTACATTTACTGGTTCAATCAATGATGATTCAATTTCAGAAATCACAATCCGTCGATGTGTGTGTTTGTTATCCTACTTCTGGTGGCTGGTGTTCTTGGGGACACTTTAGGGTCTCCAGATAATAAGTCAGAAATAACTGACTGCTTTGGAAAGGACATTCAGTGTTTTTACAGGGCTTGGTTTTTTTTTTTTATGGCATATCATAAAGTTGCAAAATTAGCACTGTGAGCTTATGAATGAAAAAAAAACCCGAAATCGCCCACTACTGAGCATGTTGATATCCGTTGATAAACAGCGGCGTAAGATGTCTTTAACCTCTGACTCCTGACCCAATCACACTCAACCATTACTGCAAAAATTGGATGTTGATATTAAACTGGAAGCAGGGATATGCCAGAAAGAAGGTAAGGCACTATACTGATAAAAGATAGCCAGCGCAGCCATTTTACCCTCTTCTTGTTAGCGCGTGCGCTCAAAAAAAAAATTCCTTGCCATCAAAAAAAAAATTGCAAGAAGCCTGCATTATATTATCTACCACGTTTTTAGCATGGTCATCAGTTTTCTGGGTATGAAATAACATGGGCATGGGAAGACCAGTGGGTTGGCTTCCTAAATGAACCAAGTTAATTTTTGGTAGCCTGGTATTATCAGTAAAACCATGGCAACGTTTTGCTATGGTAATGGAAAACAAAAGTGTATCCGGCAAGCACTATCTTTCTAAAATGAACTCTAGTTGAAGCACCATGTTAACAATTACGCCATGTTTTGTGTATGTACCTTTACCTAAATTTTTTAGTAACAGTACATAGTACAGTCTTTCTAAGTGTTGCCATGTCTAACCATGAGGACTGAGAGAGCTTTTGCAACATTTTCACTCTTTGTGGCGGCTTGATCCCTGGATGCCGCAAATGCTAACGCAGCTAGCAACTCAGAAAGGTTCTTTGTTCACTCATGCAACCCATGCTGAGGCCAGATGCCCCAGAACAAAACATGAGGTATCTGGGAAAGGATCATTTTAAGTGGTGGTGCACTGTGTAGCATGGGTGGTCCCCCCGTCATCCGCAGTGCATAGCTTAACTCCCTGAGGGGGCTCTTGAGTCAGCCCAGGGAAGGCTGCCAAGTTTAAGCAATTTGCTCTGGGATAAATAATTTTTTTCCCAAATATGAAAAATTCTTAGGGTTAGTTTACAACTTTTATCTTGTATTAACATGCAAAGAGCTTGATAACCTTTGCAGTAACACTGTTTAATGTGGGAAAAGTTATGATATTTGTTGTCTTTCTTGAACAATGAATAGTTTTTTTATAGTTCAATGAATAGTTTAATAGTTTATTACAATTTCTAAATATCTATCTAAATTAATTTACCACTTTTCATATCAGTGCTACTGCATGCATTGTTTCAGTGAAGGTTTTCGAAAACTGAAGGTCACCATGGATTTTCATAGAGGCTTGGAAGAAGAGGGGTGAGGAACGGAATCTGGAACCTCACCGCTAAATGGCACCAATTCTTACATGCTATTCCTTTAAGAAATATATATACACACACACACACACACACACATATATATATATATTTTTTTTTCTTTCTGGTTTGTAGTTAGTTAGTTCCTTTTGTACCTCTTCACTAAACAGGCAAGCAAAAAAACATTGTGAGCTGTAGATCACTGTGGTTGCATGTTAACAGCAAATCTCCTTTAACACAAAATATAAACTTCATTCATAGTTCACAGGCCCAACCAGCGCATACAAGGCATTAGAGAAAAGTACTGATGGTGTGAAAATCATCTGATGACTGTAGAAGTTTAGCAGTGGAACAGTCTTCACATAACATCAGCTCGATCACTGACATTTCCTCCACTGACACAGAACCGCAGGATGTGGGACGCTAAATGTCACACACATGCACACACATGCTTGAGTTGCATGTGGATGAAACCATGGCGAGTTCCTGTCTGTCACACTTGTGGTAATTTCTGTACAATAAGTCTTCTTAGAACTAGTATAAATGTGCGTCACAGAAGAATACCTGTGTCCAACTTTTTAACTTAGTAACAAAGGCCAAATAATATCAAGTGTACCTGACAAAACCGATGGAGCAAATACCAAAGGAATGCAAAATAAATAGATTAATTAAATATAATATGAAAGCTTAATGAGAAAAAGTGAGCGACAGCAAGAGGGAGGATTCAGAAACTGCTTTGACTACAGCACTTTGTGAGGGAATGTAGATCAGGCATGATTTTGAGCTGCATGAAATGTCACAGCATTGGCCTTAGAATTACTGAAATATGCAATATTTCACTGAAAGAACATTCCAATTCTATACTGAAGGTAGGTATATATATATATATATATATATATATATATATATATATATATAAAATTTGGGGTCACTTCAGATCTTAGACTGACCCACAATGCACCATCTGAAGTTCAGACAACTCTTTTGCTCCTGGTGTTTGTGTACACCAGGGGTCACCAACACGGTGCCCGCGGGCACCAGGTCGCCCCCAAGGACCACATAAGTTGCCCGCAGGCCTTTTCTAAAAATAGCACGACTCACTAGTGAGCTGCATCTAAAATTAATTTTAGATTTTTATTGTTGATAAATATTGTGAGTAATCATGAACGTGATCAGTGTCTTCACATAGATGAGTATCAAAAATCATTATTGATAATGTATAACTAAAAGAAAACTGAGCAAATGTGTAATTTCAGGAGAGCCTATCAAACTGGTAGCTCTTCGTATAACTTAGTACCCATGAAGTAGCTCTCAGTTTCAAAAAGGTTGGTGACCCCTGGTGTACACCATACAATTTATATATATATATATATATATATACAGTACAGACCAAAAGTTTGGACACACTGAAGGCATCAAAACTATGAATTAACACATGTGGAAATATGTACTTAACAAAAAAGTGTAAAACAACTGAAA
>JAQMYF010000027.1:10086466-10109978 GCA_030014195.1 Neosilurus mollespiculum
TTTAACAGCATCTCTCTCTCTCTCTCTTTCTTTCTCTCTCTCTCTCTCTCTCTCTCTCTCACACACACACACACACACACACACACACACACACACACTTGCTTTTGTGGTTTAAGATAAACTCAATTACACTTTAAGTGAAAGCAGATGGATTATCAGTTGGGTCCATAAACAGAAGTTTATTTCTTCACACGTTCCATGCAGTACTCCATGCTAACAATGTCGTGATTACTGTAGATCGTAGATGTAGACAGTGCTTGACATCATTATTGCATCGAGCCATTTTTTGCTCACCAGTGCCTGCTTCTCACTCTTTTACGTCACATCACTCAGGAATATCTTCGACACATGTTCTGAAAACAAGCATGGCTGTAACGATCATGCTGCCTTCCTGTCGCTCAACGCTTCAGATACAAGCTTTCTTTCTCTCTTGCTTTCTGTCCATGTCATCTTGTATTTAAATTCTTTTAATGATGGTGTATGTTTCTTTAGTCTGTCTGCAGCTCTGTTTATTGGACGGAGGCCAGGTGAAAGGTCATTATTTGGACAAGCTCTCATTACCTAGGGAAATCAAGCAGGATTCTGGGTGTCACAAACACATATGCACACTGTATCCCACCCACCCAGAAACACACACACACACACACACACACACACACACACCACAACTCCAGTACATGTGCATTGTGCTTTGGCACACTAGTTGTTAACGTTACTGAAAGCACATTCCTAACCAGTAGAGGGCGGAAGAAGCTCCTCAGCTCACTGACACTTGGGGGCAAAGCTTTCCAGTTACCCCTCCCATGGGAAACTGTTAGATGCAATAAGTTATATAATATGATCAAGGAACACAGTGAATGCTAAGTTGCTCAACCACACAGAGAAAATATATGTCATGTGACTGATGAACTCTATGTTATACACTCTTTGTAAACAGCGTGTAAGTGAGGGTATGATTAATAGTCTTACTTCACGTTTTGGGTTAGATCATTAAATTAATTTCAGTTTGTAGTTACTTTTAATAACACTGACAGGCTTAAATCCATTTAGTAACTGTAATCAAAGACAACTGTTTTCTGACTGACAGGTCACGGCCACAAGTTCGGTTTAAAATTTCTTGTATTATAAGAATAATTTTTAGCATACTTTTGTATTTTATTAAGTGTGAATGGTTGTGTGTGTGGCCTTGTGATGGTATGGCAAGCTGTTCAGGGTGTACCCTGCCTTTTCTCCCAGTGTCGGCTGAGATAGGCTTCAGCCTCCCCGTGACCCTAATAAATGTTCTGCAATACGCGTCACGACCCGGAAGCCAATGAGAAAACTCTGCGCCACGCCATACTGGTAGTGCTGTGGAGGCTGTGAATGTAGAACGTAGAGTAAATGTGCTGTAATCGGTTGTTCCAACCGCGCGGAGAGGGAAAGAGAAGCGTTTTTTCCGTGTCTCAGCAATTATTAAGAGCCAGGGCGAGCATGCTGAAGAACTCTCCAGAAAAAGGAGAGCTAAGTGGTTTAGCAACATCGCCAGAGCAGATTTGGATGTAAAGATCCGCGTTTGCAGTGACCATTTTATTATAATTAGTGAGTGCACAAGCTAATATTTTGTGTCTTGTTTTGTTTATAATAATGAGAAAGCTACTCGTTAGAACGAATTATATTGAAAGCAAAGCACAGACTTTGACTGAGAGAAAATGTGTGTTGTTATCTAGTTCGGCTGAGTAGAGGCGAAGAGTCGAGACCATGCTGAGTGAAGCCCCAACTGTTAGAATTGCTTCTTTTCTACTGGTACATAAAGTTCAGCGGTTTTATGTACTGATATTTTTTCAAGAACATTTTAGACTGCCAGGTGTTCAGTCTGCACTCGGTTGTGATACACGCATGTAAGGGTCAATTCTTGAACACAAAGCTAATTTCTGAAGGGGAAGACTTTGAAAGTAATTAGAGAGAGCTATTGCGTCAGCCTGCATCCTTTGGCGTGGAAAACGTGCGGCAGTGGTGGCTTAGTGGTTATGGCGATGGGTTACTGATCCGAAGATCAGCAGTTCAATCCCCACTATCATCGCTGTTACACCCTTGAGCAAGGTCCTTAACCCTCAACTGCTCAGTTGGATAAAAAAAAAAAGATCATTGTAAGTCATTCTGGATACGAGTGTCTGCCAAATGCTGTAAATGTAAAACTGTTTGTGTGGACCCCAGTAAGGCAATGTGCTATTAGTGTATTTCGTTACATTTCTCTTACTGTGATTATAATAAACAACATTTTCCTACTGTTTAGAGAGCAAGAGACTAAAGCAGTGAGAGTTGAAGCTATGTGTTTTTAGTTTACATACTATCATACATTTTTTTTGCTGGCCTACATGCTGGGTGACCAGATAACCAAAAGTAGCTGATATTCTTGTTCTGTATTTCTGCTGATTTAAATAATTTTTTTAAATAAACTTATTTCCAAATAAAGAAATAAATAAAAATGAATGAAAAATAAATAAATAAATAAATAAATAAGGCACCACCTGGATTTAATTAAGCAAATAGGCAAGGGCCTCTGACTGGAGAAGAAATGCAGTGGTTAATACTGTATATTTCAGCCGGCAACATTTCATGTAACCTTAACTGATGCAGTGAGTACCTTCTCATTTCTTAAACAATCATGACAGAAGACGTATTCCATAACTGCAGAAAAAAGTCACTGTTTCATAAGGGTGAAATTATTGGCCTGCATCAGTCAAATAACCAACTAAGGAAATTGTTGTGATTACTAACAATGGGTTACTTTGGGTAAAAACTGGGTAATTGGGCAGACACTTGGTGAACTTGAATCATAAAAAATGTACAGTAGAACTCACGGCTATATTTAATAATGAAAGTAAGAGTATTTCCACACACACACACACACACAGACACACACACACACACACACACACACACACACACACACACACAATGCGATTAAAACTCACAAGATTGGAACTTGTTAGTAAGAATACTCAGAGTAAAAGGCACATAACGATCAGACGCTGAAGCAATGTAATAATCTGGGCTTCCTTCGGTTGTTCAGCTCAAGGCTCAACAAAGTTATATAAAATAAGTCAGCTGGTTATCCTATCAATGGAGGTATTCTTTCCTGATGACATGGATATAAAATTCAGGCTCAAGTAACGAAAGAGTGATTCAGTAAGCATGAGCCCAGCTAACGATTTATGTTTTAACATCATTGCTATAACACATTGCACAAAGGTTGTGATCATGTTATTTAAAGACACCCCCCCCCCCCCCACCCCAAAAAAAAAAAAAAAAAAAAAACACAAAAAAAAACAACAAACAAAAACAACCCCGACTGTTAAAATGGTACAGGTTGAATTTACATTAATTGTCTCAAAAATGTTGTCAGAACACAGTTACAGTAACAATAATTTGCAGAGACTATGTATGGGTACTGTGGTCTCCTTTTCAGTACCTGCATGATTCACGGAAAGGAAACCTCAGTATAGATGTGCACAGTCCTTGTCCCACACTATATAGCTTTGTACTGGGGCCTGGATGTGTGCGACATTTTGGCACCGTCAAAACAATGCTGTGAATAAAAGTCCTGCGCATGTTTTGAATAAATATTAAGGTTTAACATTGTCACAATGCTCAAATAACATTTTGTACAATGTTTTTGACCTTTGTGAAACACCACAATAATGTTGCACAGTATTCTGTTGGGAGGAATCATTTTTACACATTATTTGGCTCAAAGAATCCCAAGAATCTTTGGGATGTGCTAGAGAAGCTGTGTTGGGCAGCCGTGGCCTAATGGTTAGAGAAGCAGGTTTGGGACTGAAAGGTTGCTGGGTTGATTCCCAAACCAGCAGGAAAAATGTGTGGCGGCGGGGTGAGTGAGCAGAATCTTCACCTTCCTACACCTTCACAGCTGAAGTGCCTTTAAGCAAGGCACCTAACCCCCAACTGCTCTCTGGGCGCTGCAATATGGCTGCCCACTGCTCCGAGTGAGTGTGTGTGCTCGCTTTGGATGGGTTAAATGCAGATTTTGACTAAATCAATGCCATGGCAAATTCATGCTGTAATCAAAGCTAAAGGTCATCCAGCTAAATATGTTATTATATATATTAGCGTGTGCAACTTATTGCTATGTCATTTTCTCAGGCTTTGCTTTCAGTCTTTGCTTGAAAGGTTTGACCTCGTGGGGAAATTTGACAACTACCTTCACCTTAAAAAAAATGGTTTTCTTTTGTGTGTGTGTGTGTGTGTGTGTGTGTGTGTGTGTGTGTGTGTGTGTGTGTGTGCTGGCGCAGGGTGTGGAGCCAGCCTCAGTCTCCATGTCTGTTCTTCCTCCAGCTGTCACCACAGTAACAAAGCTGGACTGTCCTGAGCCCTGATAAAAATATACAAACAAATGAAGCATGGCTGGGCACCATCTCCCATGAATCCATTGCACAGCATACCCTGTATTCATAAACCCAACTTACACTACATGTCATAGCAATTTATACCATTTTTTTCCCAACTGCTTGGTAGGGTCAAACAGGAAAGAAAATCCTTGAATAAAAGATGATGTTATGCACACTGACTACTAGAAAACGTTTCGGTTAGGCTGTCTGAAGGAACATAGACCAGTGTATTGGCCTTAAACCACAGAGTTTTTTAAATGATTCCAAACAGAAGGTTATAAAAGACTGCAGAGTCTGAGCATTGATTTGTAGAAATGAGAGCGATAGGCTGTACAGTGTAACTGCATTGACAAAGACCCCTTATGTGCTCCTGCGCTACCTTTTTGTACTTGGGGAAAGTCTGATGGGATGTCACTACTTTTTATGCTCACAGTAAACAGACACACTGGCAATTGCTAAGGAGTGTGTGTGTGCGTGGGGGGTGAACGTGCAATTGAAATCTAGCGAAATCCATCCATCCCTAGTGTATCATAGTCTCAGTAAACTCTAAGTAGGAGAAAGCAAAATCATGAACATGGCCAAGATGAAGGCCACACCCTTTTATTTCAGCACTGCCTACTCAATCATGCTTTCGTTCCAGGAAACAGGGAAACGCATCAAAGGAATTCCCATAGCCGCTAGAACTTAAAGTCATTCATTACAGAAAAGAGTAAAGAGTAAGGACAGTGAAAATAAACAAAGCACCATGTTCACAAACCCATGGTAATAGAAGGGAGGAGACAGCATAAAGTCTGTTTTATTTTCAAGCAGCCTTCGGCCGGACACAGTTTACACACTGATTGGTCCTGCAGGAAGGAAGTCTGTTCTGCCACCAGACTGGAACCTGTAATCCAGCTTCAGAGAGCTGGACATGAACCCCTTGACCACCTACAAAATATCTGATTGGTATTTAAAACAGCACCACAATACATGTGAACATGTGCAAATATTGATATTCTTTTCAATGGAAGATACAGCTGTGGTGTGTCAAATCATCATCTTCTTGCTTTCATGTGTCTGATTTACTGTTGGAGTCACTTGAGTAGTAATGCTGATAGACAACATTAATACGTGTTCATCTGAATATATGTATGTGCACAGCTATACAGTTTATGACTGCATCTGTGACTGCATCCTGTTTCTCAGCTGTTCAGGAGAACAGCTGGAGTTATAGAGACCTCAGTGCTTCTCAGACTTAATAAGGGTTAGCTGACACTGAAACCACTAATGGCTAGAAGAACATAAACCTTATACTAAAAAAGTATAGAATAAAATAAAGTTTCTCTCACTGTAAGTACCCTGTAGGACTTGACATATTGCTGCTGAACTAGAATGTAGCTGATTGCGGTAAACGGATAAGGAGGAAAACACAACTCTAACCTTTCGTCAATGTGTTTAGGTTAGCAGACATGGGGTGGTAGAAAGGGACCAAAAATAGCACCACGCACCATTTGCAAAAAAAATTTAAATAAATGATAATAATAATAATTTTTTTTTTTTCTCATTTCTGAACTGCTTAATCCTAGTTAGGGTCGCGGGGAGGCTGGCGCCCATCTCAGCTGACTCTAATAATAATAATAATAATAATAATAATAATAATAATAATAATAATGGGAAATTAAGCACCACATAATAATATAGCTGTAATAGCTTTATATTTGATTTAAAGTTACTCAACACAATACAGTTTGATCTTTCTATAGTGTTTTTAACAATACACATTGTAACAAAGCAGTTTTACAGTAATGCAGAACCAGACAAAAGCGAGCCTCAACTCCTCACGCGGTCAGAATACCTAAGAATAAAAGGTTCCTTAAGAGTAATTTGCATAATTGCTAAATCTCCTTCCTAAAGGGGGCCTACTAAGAGCTATTTGGCAGGGAAGCATTCTGTTGTAGTGTTCGGCACACAGTAGGAACTTTAAGTAAACCCCTTAAAAGGCCAAACCAAATAACCATATGGGTTTCTAGACTGAACCTTTTTCTGACTTAACAATACCACAGTGACAGTTGTATTTAACAGGAGCAGATCCCTCTGATATATAAAACTGATGGCATTTGATTTGCGAGTAGTGAGGGATGTTATTATTCATTCCATATATTTTCCCTTTTCTGATTGGTGGAAAGCCAGCAAATAATCCTTAGCATTCTTATGCGAGCCAAATTATCCATCAGTAACATCAGGTAAGTTAAACGTGTTTTGAATGAATAAGACAGCAATTATATAGAATTTGGCTTTTGTATGCTTTGGAGAATTATTCAGATCTCAGAGGATGTTACTGTGATCCTTCATAATTATTGCTAGCATAAAAATAGACCACAAAGAGCAGGACGAATACTCTGTCCTAACATTAGAGGAATAGTAAATAAATTAGGATTATATTAGCCAAAAATATTGAGCGGCATGGTGGCGCAGTGGTTAGCACGTCCGCCTCACAGCAAGAAGGCCAGGGTTTGATTCCCGGGCTCGGGGCATTTCTGTGTGGAGTTTCTGTCAGGTACTCCACTTTTCTCCCACAGTCCAAAAACATGCACAGTAGACTGAATGGTGGGTCCAAATTGCCCCTAGGTGTGACAGTGAGTGTGAATGGTTGCGTGTGTGTCGGCATTGCAATGGCCGGCTGTTCAGGGTTCCCCCCGTCTTTGCCCAGGGTCGGCTGAGATGGGCACCAGCCTCCCCCGCGACTCTAATTAGGATTAAGTGGCTTAGAAAATGGGTGAATGAATGAATGAATCAATCAATCAAAATATTAATTATGGTAAAATTGCAAATAAACTAATTAAAAAAATTATTTGTATAGTTTCATTAATGCCAAGAGGGTCAAATGACAAAATACAAATAAATAAAAAATATCATTGTGAATAATATTGACAAGCAAGGTAAGTGTACGCCAGAGTTAAAGGGAGTGTTTATGGGTCTCTGTATAGGAGAAAAATTGAAGAGTCATTGGATTATCAATTTCAACATGAGAGAAATGTGTGGATTACAAAGGAAATTTTATTTTTCATTTCATTTTCTGAACCACTTCATCCTACTAGGATTGCAAAAAGGCTGGAGCCTGTCTCATCCGACAGTACACTCTGAACAGCTTGCCAGTCCACTGCAGGGTCTCAGGGTTTTAATGATGATGATGATTAAAACAAATTATTAATAATATTATGCATTGATCTACATCGTAATGTAAACATTTGAATGCATATATTAACGCATAATGAGATTTCACAAGTCATATATGCACACCTCCAGTACATTTAGATCCACTCCCTGCTCTGACTCTACATCAGAATTATCTCTTGGAATATAATCCATCTATGTTTATACATAAATCAGTTTGAATTATCCCTGAAGAAATGGGTCTGACCACATCCTGATAAACTGATCATACCATGGATCTTTACATGATCATGAAATTAGAAAGGGTAGCTGAGATATCCATCATTTCCATGTAAACATGATCTGAAGTAGAGACAGCTGACATGTTTTGTGTAATCACTGGGGGAAAAAAAGTTTCAACCGAGTGCAAAATTTCTGGAAATATGCATTAAACATTGTTAGTTGTTAACTCTAGGACCTACGAGTGGAAGATGATGGCTCCTTGCTTCTTAAAACGACCTGTGTAGCGTACAGCACAGCATGATTTTACTCTTTTGAATGACACGCTTCCTAATTTCTGCCACTACCCGAAATCAACATTCATGTGCCATCAAAAAGTAGGGCATAAGCAGTCTAGCTCTATATACACATCACTGCGTTTAAGTGTAAAACCATGTGATAAAATATATCTATACATTTGACATGTAAAGATTAATAGGTTCAGTTAGATTTCATTCACAAATGTTATGGTTAACCTCTCTTACAAACTCCTAGAGAAGTCACTGAAATGGAAAACAAAGAGAGCAGAAATACAAATGAATAGAAATTAAATTCTAATAACTCCGGATCAGACATGAAAGGATCTGCAAAGTTTGTAAGGTTGATGTTTGTATGCTTTATGGTTTTTGTTTAAGCTGAACAAGGCTCGTAAAACATAAACGCTCACATTCTATTTAAAAAGGACAGCACCATGGCTCATCAAATCATCAATCCCTGACATACGTCCTCAAATTCCCATGGTGGCATTGTGATTTGAACATCTGCCTCATAGCAAGAAGGTCCTGGTGGAGTTTGCATGGTCTGTTCAGGTTCGACAACCTGAAAGATTGTGGATGGATCCAAATAAGAGAAAAAGACACTTAAAAGGTTTTACGAGATGGCTGGGTTTTAATCTTTGAAGGTCACTCAACGTAAAAATTAACTGTCTCATTTGAAAGTCCATGCATGGTTTCCTATTATTGTTCTACAGTAATGCCATTTATATCTGCACTCATTTGAATGTTATAAGCACTCAATTTCCAAATATTTGTGACCATGCTCTGACATTAACCTTTGACCTAGACTTTCCAAAATCAGATCATCTCTGTGACTCAGATAGGGTATCGAGTTTAGTGAAAATCCATGCACAGATTAATTCAGGATTTTGTTCACAGACAAACTAACAACAGACTCACAAACACCAACAAGCACAATACCTCTGCCAAAATGCTGATATGAGCAGGGGTAATAAAAAGGGTAATACTTGTAACGGGGTGACATGGTGGCTTCACAGCAGGAAGTTCCTGGGTTCAAGCCCCGTGCCTACTGGAGGTGTTTTTCTGTGGAGTTTGCAAGTTCTCCCGTGCTTGTGTGGGTTTCCTTCAGGTGCTCTGGTTTTCTCCCACAGTCCAAAGACATGCACATTAGGCAAAGTGGCTGTTCCACATTGCTCCTAGGTGTGAATGTGACAGCAAATAATTGTGTGTCTGTATTGGTCCTGCAATGGTCTGGAAAGCTATTCAGTGTCTACCCCACCTTTACCTTGAGTCAGCTGGGATGAGCTCCATCCTCCCTATGACCCTAGTAAGGGATAAACACACGCACTGTTTAATCCTATAAATGGTCAAACTGACAGTAAACAGACACAATTGTTTTGAATTTTAAAACATACCGAGCTTTCTAAAGTCCCTGGGTGGCCATGTCAGATGGTTTTGATCTATAAATCTGCTTACTGACATAATGTTAAGAAGATCTAAAGAAAATCTGTTCATACCATATTGAATTGCTTTGACCGAACAGATTGAATGACACAATTGCATCATATCACTTTGCTGTAGAGGTGCAGCTGCTTCACGTGTCCAATTTGTCCGAAACTTGATAGTTAAAATCAAGGGCCACTCCTGTGCCCACCACTACAATGCTGTTGTAATTGCTTCAAGTGGGCATGGCCTATTATGCTAACAATTACAATGCATTAAGGCGCATGTAGCACATTCAAAATCCTTACATCCCCATGTTCCCTGAATTGAGCTGAATCAAAGAGCATAGCCAATTTGTGTCTAAAAATTTGTTGTGAAAACCACAAATTATTATACATGAGAGAAAGTAAATAGAAGCACAAAAGTATGAATTGATGCGTAAGAGCAACCTGACAAAAAGTTGTATCCGATTTGTACAAAATTTGGTAGGTACAATTTAGACCCCTCCTGTGGCCATCCTACAAGTGTTGTGATTCCTCAAAGTGGGCGTGGCCTATTACGCTAACAATTACAATTAAGGAAACGTCTGATTTTTGGTGTTGCACACAGGAAGGTGCAGTTACTGATGGAAAGCTGAAACGGCTGGACTAGCCCTGTTTCTGAATCTGTAACTGTAATTCTGAAAATATTTGCAGGTGAGTGTGGGTGCATGGAGTGGCTGGAACTGCACTGTAAGAATTCTGATATTTCTCAAGTACAAGTAAACTAATTACACACAGACCTCATTGCAATATATTGGCCCTCCCAAAACCTATCCCGCAGTTCTGATGTGTCATATGATTCTGATGCGACCTACTCCAGGCATATATTTCGTTAAATGTAATGGCCATCACTAACCCCAGAATTTGGGAGTAGGTTGTGATCCACATATGAGGACAGCTGCTGCCTGTTTAGTGGATGATTTGTGCTCACACGTTGCAGATTGTTGGCCCATATAGAACCATTTCTGTCCAGCTGGAGAGGAACCTGGCTCTGGTTTTCTATCCATTGCAGTAAATCACCTCCTCTTTCCACCACCTTTTCCCCTGCTATCTCTGTACTGTCCAAAGACCACAACGTTCCTCAGTTTTTACACAATTTCTCCAGTTTAAATAAATCAGCTCCACAATGTGTTTGACGTTTCCAAATGAGCATGTAAAGGCTGTGTATAGATTACCTTGGTCCAGCCATCGTCAATCATTTATTTATATTTCACTATATTAAAATATAACAGATCTTACTTCCTGTTTAGATGCTGTTCAGTCCCCCACAGTCAGGAATATATTCAACAAGCAAGAGATAGTTATTCTGTGAACAAATCCTTTTTTCTTTTATTTACAGCTATAATGTTTGGATTTTACATTGCTTATAATGTATTTTAATGCATGTTGAAACAAAAAAATGTAGTAATGTTTCTTGTCTAATGTTAAAATTTCTTTGTTGTCCTTTAACTTTTTCTGACTATTTTAAATTTAGTATACAATGTGTTAATAATACTGTTGATTTAAATTATTTTTAAAAAAAAATGTATAAGTTGCCAGTATGTAAATGTGTGCTCTTGGGTGGGATTGCATCTTGGGTACTGGCAACCTCACACACATACACACCCATACCATTGTCCCATTCATTGACACAGCCTATCACATAATCCAAGAGCTTAGCAAGCCATTGGAAATCCTGATGAAATTAAATATATGCCTTTCTGACAAATGGCATGACAGAAGCAAATGCCTTAGTAGCACACACTCTCTGCTGCCCTCTCTATCATCTATTCATTCACATATAGGATCCCAGTAGTATTTGGAGACAGGAAGTCTTGGTGTTAAGGCAGGGGGAGCACTCTGCTGGATGAATTGGTCGTCATGGGGATTAGATACTGCGTTACCCAGAGGTCACTTGGCAAGCATGAGGGTATGAGATGTGTATGCTGTAGGGGGGCTGACCTTATTTCCTTCTTAGGAGGTCTCTTCCTGTCCTCCACTTGCTGAGATTTGCTCCACTTTGAGTTTGGGATGTATGAAACATTCTCTAATACAATTTTAGAGTGAACATATTTTCATAAAATAAAATTCACAGGCCAGTAAATATATAACGCATGAAAAATTGAATAAACACAACTCCTAATTTTCTGCGGAATATTTACAGATTACCTCTAAATTCCAACAAACCTTTGCAAAACCAAATGTTAAAGGATTCAAATTGGAATCTGATATTAACCAGCTGGGTTTCCTCTCTCAGCTGTGGTGGGGAGGCCCTCCTGTCATCTGACAGCTGTGATGAAGGGAAGCCTCTCTTTAACTCATCCATCATTCAAAACGCCCCGAACTGTTTTCTCTGCTTAATTAGAATCATCCTTCCTTCTAATACTGACCACCAGCTTTCCTCTGATTTACACCACACTCACATCCTTGCTCCTTCTAAGCCTTTTTTCTTCATCATGATGAAGTGTTTAAGGGGTTACATTAAATAATATCATATGTTTTGGAACCGGGTCCTTCATTTGTCTTATTATTTAACTATGTTTCTGCAACAGTGTATTTGTTCATTTTTAAAACAATGAGCGATTAGAGTCTCCCAAGCAGGGAGTAATAATGGCTCTTTCACCGCAAGCATGAGTGAGAAACCATGCCATCAGTTTTAGTCAGAAAGTTTAAAACAGCACATGTTGAAACATTGTCAGTGTTCAGTTCTTACTTTTACTATCTTTTCACATGTTTGTGCATTTCCCTCCTTTTCCTGGAAAAAGGGGTCTATGCAGTCAGTTTTAAATTAACAGGTATTCATCTCTGTGGTGATAAGTAAATATTTAGACATGTATTTAGCGGCAGTTCCTGAAGTAGGCCAGAAGATATATGAAGTACAGGGCAAGGAGTTGGGGTACTTGAGATGGCATGTCCACCATACACTCTTTGTATATAGTGTATACCGAAAGATGTAGATGATGACTCTCATGAATCATCAAGAAAAGAGCCATCTGGATCTTTCATTTGCAAGCTTTCTCTGAGAACTTCATGCAGCTTTGAACTCTGAAAACCATAAGCAGTTGCTCTGGCACAGTTGAGTTGACTCCTTAATGGGTTGTGTGATATAGAAGCAGACTGTTTTAAATCTTTCAAATCTTCTGACTGCATTTTGACCCTGCTCAGTGTGAATTTTTCTGCTCAGTAAAAAGCCCTGAAAAAGCTGAGATTATCCAGAAGAGGAGGGTTTAGAGCCAGGGGCCAATCCTCAATAATCATTTGAAACCTTGTGGCTCAAATCCAGAGCAATCCCTCTCCAGCCTACGGTCTCCTAGCAACAGCATGCCAATGACACCTCATTGCTTGTGGAGGAGTGCAGAGAAGTCACCCAACTTGGCAAGAAATTAGGTGTGAGAGTGAGCAAGGGAGTGCATGATGGGGAGGAAGGAATGAGTGAGTGAGAGGTCAGAGTTTGGGGGAGGTTTTCTATGTGGAGTGATTGGTTTCAAAATCAACACTAACCAGAGACAGGAACATGAAAGGAAACATGGCAGCCAGTAAAGTACAGCAGCCAAATCATGCCTCATCGGTTGATGTCTCTCCTTTTATGTACATTGGCATCAATTGCGCGTCCAAGGCTCATTCTGAAATGGAGAGGTGAGACTTGCAAAAGAACAAAATCAGTACCTAGCACACACACACACACACACACACACACACACACACCTTTCACACCTGCTCAAATACGCAAGCTTCTACAGCAACCCTAAATAATGAACCCGCAGTACCAGATCTTCCAGCTGTAGAAAGTGTGAGGGGCACCTCGTAGCTAAGAAACCCTTATGTGCAGCGAGGCGAGAGCTTTCAGAACCTCATCCATCATGCCACACGGTCCCTGCTTATGCCAAAGCAGCGCCAGCCAGAAACACAGCCACATACCACTCACCGGTATTGAAAACAGTCCCTCAACTCAAACATAAAACTACTGCTGCTCTGTTCAGTGGCTGCTGTGAGATGGTTGGGGCTTCAGTATAGAGCCGCAACCGGGGGAGAGTAGAGGAAAATTACTCAACTTAGTGATGCAATTAATGCTTTCAAAATTTTTTTCCAGAGCCAACAATGTCAGATGTAAGTCAAATTGTTATTTTAAAGCTACTGAAAAAGTTTTTCAAAGGTATTGGAAAAAGTTTTTTTTCTTTTTCTGTAAAGCTGCTTAAATAGTTTTTCTCATAATTAAAACAATTGGACTTATCTGTTTTTGAAAACAAACTCTTCATATATACATATGTGTGTGGATTTACAAAAGCGTGCTGTCCATATCATGTCTCTTTGGAAGATTTCTCTCCTTTAATTTTTTACTGGGCGGCACAGTGTCGTAGTGGTTAGCACATTGACCTCACAGCAAGATGGTCCTGGGTTCGAGTCCTGCCTTCGCCCAGTGTTGGCTGAGATAGGATCCAGCCTCCCTGTGACCATAATAAAATTAAGTGGTTTGGCAAACGGGTGAGTAAGTGAATCTTAGAAACTTGGAATCAGTTACACAGTTTCAACCTTAGACATGTTTGCTTATATTAATTCTTAAATTGTTTGATAAGTTCTAACAATAGGGAGTCTGTTTAACCTTTTTAAACTCAGGACTGATTTGGTAATCTGAGGAACCTCATAAGTATTCGAAGCAAACAGGCTGAATTCTAAACTCAGGGCCTGAACAAAGCTATGAGGTGGAGGGTTACATTTGGGCACAAAATTCTGCAAATGCATAGCTAAAAATGAAGAACGCAAACAAATTCTTCTTAAAGTATCTGTTCTAACTCAGCCAGATTGTTTGGCCTTTGCTCATTCCTCTTGACATATGGAAACTCCAGATGTCACACACTGCCTTTTTCAAATCAGGTCTGGAGACGAAGATCATCATGACAAAACATTTTTTTTTTGCTTTCACCTGGTGTTTTAGACTGTTGTTTTGTTTTAAGGTATATCTACATTTAAAAAAAAAAACCATCCAAAATATCAATCCAGTACAATCAGTACCTTTCTGAGGGTAAATTGTGAGTTGTCTCCTTGTACCTGTTTCATGAACAGTAGGACTGAGGGAACCCCAGGTCCCAGACCTTACTGAAAATCTGTGGAATGACTTGAAGAATAAAGTCCACCAATGATTTCACTGAGCTCGAACAGCGGTGTAAAGAAGAGTGGGCAAAGATGTGCAAAGTATCCCAGCAAACTTTTGGCTGTAATCAGAGCAAAAGTTGGTTCCACAAAGTACTGGCACCAGGTGGTAATCTTTTAATCATATTAGTAATTCTAATTCAAATTTAATTCAGAAAAAAAAACTATTGCTACAATCCAATTTCTATTGAATTATATTGAGCAAACACATCTTAAAAAAAATTGTGTTACTGAAGGTTTGCTGTTTCGATTCCCAGGACTAGCATAGTCCATAGTTAAAGCCCCTGTTGGGCAAGGCATGTAACTCCCCTGCGTGCAGATTTGTTGCCCTGATTACAGATGCCCGTGCCTAGGTTAAATGCAGAGGTCAAATACAATTCTTGCTAACTGTTCATACTGTGTGTGTAATCACAGAGATTATTATAATATTAATATTGTTTTAAATTGCCAGGTACACCCTCATAAAAATCCACTATAGTTTATATAATAAAACAACAGATTTGTATTAGTTATAGCTACAGATACTGTGTGGTACTTTGTAGTTTACTATACCTCTGATGTGATATACTACAGATACTAAAGTTTATTAGAAATTTTGGTGTGGCTTACTACAGAAGCAATTCTGATTAATACAAGGTATTTAAGGTATACTACAGATATTATATTTAATACAGCTTTGGTATGATACACCTGGTACGTGAACACTCCCATTATCACTGTGTAACAACAGGATGGAACGATAACGCCAGCATTGGCATCTGCTTGGCAGAGAGCGGGATGGTTGACTATATACTTTGGATATATAGATTTATGGTTAACAACCTTTGTGAGTTATCTGAGATGACAGTTTGCTTGAACACTGCTGTCAACTGCTTAAACTATTAATGTTAGCTGTAGTTAACGGCACCAGAATGCTGTAGTGGAAATCTAGAAAATATACAGACATCTACAGTAAACTATATAGTGAGATCCATAACAGATAAAATTATACTGAGGTTCCTGAGTGGTGCATTAACAATGTGCGTGACAAACAACCTGGAGATTGCATGTCCGAATCTAGGTTGAGGTGTGCAGCCATCCGCAGCCAGGAGTCCATGGGGGATAATAGGCCAAGCTCTCATGGGAGAAAGGAATGGCATGCGTTCACCTCCTTGTCACTCAAATCGATCTATAGCCAATCATGGGCATCTGTGAGCTTGTACATGCAAGGGGGTGGAAAATATTATTGAAATCTATAGAAAACTAGCATAATCTGTAGAAAACTATAGATTTAAGATTTATAGATTTATTGCCATAGTATTTATGCAAAAGTACCAGAGAAAGTATAGTTTTAAATGAAAGATTTTTATGGTAGATATTCATAAGGCTACCTTAATGGAAACTGAGCAGTTGAAAACTGAAAAAAGACCCCTGTTCCCACTATAGTGTCAGATTCCTGTTCTTCACTGAAAAGAATGGTACCTGATTTGACCTTCTGCTTGCAGCTTGGTAGTTATTTCAGTTGCTGTAGTCTTCCTCTCAGATCAGTCTGTGCATTCTCCTCTTTTATCAACAAGCTGTACCGGCTGGCAGAAGTACCTCTTCTTTTGCACCATTCTGTGTAGACAGCAGAGGCTACTGAGTAAGAAAATTCGAGGGGATCAGCAGTTTCCCAAATGCTCAAGCAAGCCCCATCTGGTGCCAACAAACATGCTAGGGTCAAAGTCACTGAAATGCTGATGTTCAGTATCCTGATCAAGCTCTGCATGATTTTAGCAGTGCCCAGTGAAGGAGGTAATGAGGAATTTCATGCCTTCTGCAGTATGCTGGGTCACTGAAAGGCTTTGCACTTTGGGAACAGCACCAGTAGCTCAGGGGAGCGCTTTTGTTCATGCACAACGGACATGACAGGCAACATCATCATTATAGAAGAGGCCAGTGGAGTCTGCAGCTGTCAGTTGTTTTCTTCATCATTCATCATACTTTGACTTATATTCACAGAGCCGCTTCATACCGGAATCATGGTCTGTATTTTGTAGTAACATGCACAGTTTTTTTATAAGTTATGTTTGATTTAGTTTCTGAATTTCCTCCACTGGGGTTAATTTTAAGTCTGATGGAAGCAAATTTAAGAGGACAATAAATTGATGGAGAATAAAGCACACCTGATTGGAATTATTTTTATTAATAATAATGTTAATAATGTTTTCTTACAATTTCAGATATGAGTGAATGACAGCTCTTTTTTTCACTGGACTATAGACTGAGAAGGGCTGGTAAACTCATCGTCATTCAGACAGCTCCAGCTCCTACAGCTCCACGCCTCATGACTGTGTGGAATGTGCCATTGCTGTCTTGTAGCCATTTGCCCAAGCAACTTTCATAGTTACTGCTTTTTTGCTTAAGAATTAGTTGTTGATTTAACATGAATGTATGATCATGGCAAAACCATGACTTTGATGGAATCTGCTTTTATATGACTTATTATAAATAATATAATAAGTATATTCAATTCGATTCAGTTTTATTTTGTATAGCACTTTGTACAATTGACATTGTCGCAAAGCAGCTTTACATAGTAAAACAAATATAAAAAAGAATTTAAACATTACTTCTACAAACCCTATACATCCCTAAATAGCAAGCCCGCGGTGATGGTGGCAAGGAAAAACTCCCTCAGTTTACACGAGGAAAAAACCTTGAGAGTAAACAGACTCAAAAGGGAATCCCATCCTCGTTTGGATGAAACCAGATAAAAATACACACCATGTAGAAGAACCTTCACTATAGTCTAACGTGAAGTCCAATTGGTTACACTGCAACTGTAAGTCCTATATCATTTTAGTAAAAGAATTTATATCACCAGCAGTGAAAAGTCATCTTCACAGTCTCCAAGTGCACATCTAGGTCCAGATATGGATAATCATCAGCAGAATCTAGGGGCTTCCAAGTTGAGAACTCCAGCCAGCAGCAGCAGCACACCACGGTGGATCACAGGACTCAGAAAGCAGAAGAATCAAGAGGATCAGGATCACCTCCATCCCAGAAGCAGCATGTGTACCTCAGCAAAAAAAAAAAACACACAGAGAGAGAGAGAAAGAGAGAGAGAGAGAGGGAGAGAGAGAGAGAGGGGTATAAAATTGGGTCTTCAGAATGTTCTTCATGCACCACGCTGTTGTACTGAGATGTCTCTTCCTGGTTCTCTGTAATGTGTGTACGTTAATGATGTGACTTATGTGAGAAGTAGCCTGTTTTAAATTAAAATGTGACTATAATTGCCACTATATTGTATATTACACCAATACATATCTTTTTTCACTTTTGATTTGATTATTCTCTTGTTTTAATAAAATGCTTAATGAGAATAATGAGTTTGGGAGTCATATTAAAATTGTGTTCTGCTTTCTTCTTTGCTTTAAGGCATGTCATGGTCCCAGCTCTACAGTGCTTAATCTATTTTGTTATTTCAATGCTTTTGCTGTAATTGCTCTCAGGCTTTGCAGACTACTCAGTCTGACTGCAGAAAGGCTGTTGTTCACTGAACCAAAATGAAGAGTGGCCTTTTTCTGGTGCCAGAACGGCTCCATCATGCATGAGAAGGCATGATGGGATGATCAAACACCGACCTGCATGAGTGTCTGACCCTCCACCCCCCCCCCCTTTGTCCTCTGGCCTTACGCAAATACAGGCCCCTCAGCTCCATTCAGATGGTAGAGGACAGATAAGCTTGTCTACTGCAGACCATGGGAAACAGCCCACTGCTGCAGGTGGCAAGTCTAAGAGGCTGTTCAAACATTAACAGCGGAGATTAATGGAAATGAACAAAACCCTATAGACTGTTTAATTAAAATTTTAGGTTCCTAAAAGGGGAAATTAAGTTGCAGTTGCTGTACAAACATTGATCTCAAAGCAAACCTTAATAAGTGCATTTAAATTGTGTGTGTGTGTGTGTGTGTGTGTGTGTGTGTTTGTTTAAAACACCTGTGATTGCTTGATAACCTAAAACTAAAGCAGCAGTAGTGGTTCGGCTTTGTGGATGAAGCACCTGGCTGGATCAGGACTTATGACTGTGCTGATGGATGAGAACGGTGGCTTACGTCTAGACCTGTAGCAGCTGTGATGATGCAATGCTCCTTGCTCCCCAGGTGAGGGCCTTCACATTGCAGTTAATCAGCCTAGGGGCAAAGCAACAACTAAACTTCTGTTCACATTCTGTGGTACCTATCCACTTAATCATCTAAAGAGAGTATAGACTCTCTTGCAATAATGCCTGCCTATGCAATAATAGTATAGCAAGCTTAGATACCTAAAGGGGCACAGGCTACAATGGTAAAGACATTTGTAAGAGTATACAGCAAAATTGATATTCTGTAGATATCTGCATATACAAAGTTTTGAGATAATGTATGATGAGTACGTTATGCACTGCTCTTCACGCTGAGGTAGTCCAGCAAACTGCTTCTTGAGCGACCTTGTTGTGAGTTAGTGTTCTCACTCTTAAGAGCTGGAGATAAAAGCAAGGTCCGAATGGGGTCAATTAGCACTAAGCAGACGGCAATACAGCTTCAGGACCTCTGACCTCCGGCTGCCCCATCCCTGCAAACTCACATTCCATTGATAAATACGGCAAGATAAGCAAGTCACAAGGTTGTTTCAACAAAGATGAAGTAAGCATGAGAGAGAGAGAGAGAGAGAGAGAGAGAGAGAGAGAAAGGGTTATCAGTAAAGATTCTAAGAATGAAGTTCTTTGCTTGTCTAAGTTTGTAAAGAACATATGTAACACATGTTTGTGCCTGCATTGATAAGAGTTCAGACAAGCTGTTCAGGCCCATCCCAATACACACATCTCTAGTCAAACACACAAGCTTCAGTCCAGAATGCAACAGATTACAAGAGATAATGTAAAAGATTAAAAGAAACATTCAGTTACATGCAACAGCAGTAGCCTCTGAAAATTTATGTCTTCACTAAATAAACAATAGTGCGGCACGGTGGCATAGTAATTATCCTGTCCGCCACACAGCAAGCAGGTCCTGGGTGAAGTAGGCATGTGTTCCTTGTGCTTGTGTGGGTTTTCTGCTGGTGTTCTGGTTTCCTTCCACAGTCTAAAGACATGCACATTAGGCTATTTGGCTGTTCCAAATTACCCCTAGGCGTGAGTGTGAATGGCTGTGTGTTGGCCTTGCGATGGTCTGGTGAGCTGTTCAAGGTGTACCCTGCCTTCACCCAGAGTCAGTTGAGAAAGGCTCCAACCTCCCTGTGACCATAATAGGATGACGCTATTCAGCAAATGAATGAATGAATAAATAAACCATATATGCACTGTATTGAGGAAGTCTTACAGGCATCTTGGCTTGCATCCATGGAGTGAAAAACTGGAAGTGTGTGGTGGCAAATTGTAGGGAAGTAAGATTTTAATCTGTACTTTTTGCTGAAGCTGTAGATATGAGAGCTGGGTCTTTGCAATAAAGCTGTGGCCTCTAATGAACCTAGTCGCATATCCATGCTAGTGTATGTTTGTGTGGAGAGTTGGCATGATCCCAATCCACAATTACAATATGCAGCGAGTGAGACATTAAGGGAAAGCTATTATTTACATTTACTTATGTACATTTAAAGAAGACATTCTTTTTGAGATGACTTCTTCACTTTGAGAAGAGTTTTGTAGTCTCGATCAAAACTGTTTCGTAATGCTAGTGGGTATTTTTTGTTGTTTTTGTTTTTTCTTCCCTTTTTAATTGCTCATTTAAGTGGTTGGTGAAGAGGTCTGCATTTTTGTTTTATTTTTTTAAATAACTGCATTGTCGTCGTCCCCACCCCAAAAAGAAAATTCCTACTACGCTTCCCATCATGCATCTCATCAATATCAATCATCTGACCATTGACACTCCCAGTACATGACATTGAACACACATGTCTTCACTCAGCTGTCAATAGCATACCATATATAAAGTTTCTGTACAGTTTTGCAAAGTATTGCTCCGGTGTCTCGTTTCCAGTGCATACCAAACCTTTATTCTTTGTATTTGCTCTGTGTTTTGACATTTGCCTGCCTTCTCATTTTTGATTTTGTTTTGCCTCTGATCATCTGTCTGGCTGATCAGTTGAACTGAACCAGTTTTTGACTATGATATTGCGTTGTGTCTTCATCTTTACCACGAAGTGGTGTGACAGCCATCATCTTACCTGTTGTTTGACTGGACATATGTAGCATTACCATTAGCTTAATGTTAGTACACATTTAGTTCAGATTGTGGTCCACAAAATTTAGACTCCTCATACTAAAATGTGATAAACTAAAAAACTAATTACATTTAGTGTGATTTATCTTTGCTTCCAGACACCAATTTTTATTATTATAATTTTCCCCTGGGAAATTCTTTTTCATTTATTCAGTGGCTCCAGCTGAATAATTTGATGCCCTCCTGAAAGCATAGCATTGGGCTTTCACATACTATGTTGTCAATAAAATGCATAATGAGTATAAGGAAATATTATGTACCGGTACTAGGTTTTGAACACTTATAGCATAGAAATATTAGTATTCAGACATAGCCCAAGTGAATGCTCGTGTTAACTTACACTGCACTTGATTGTATAATCAAGTAAATAAAGATGAGGAAGAGCATTTTAATACAACAGAAAAAAAACAAAAACAAAATAAAACAACAGCAACAAAATAAGCAAATCGTACATAGCTCTTATTCACCCTTGAGCATTCCTTCCTAGTCCATCTGTGATACTGCCGGCAGTCATTACAGTGAGCAAAAACATTACATGAAAGAAGTATATGTAACAATTATTTCTGAATAGTCCACAAGATTAAATATTGAGGGGACTATTCAGTGATATCCACTAAGCCCGAGGCAAACAATTGTGTTAGTATACTACACAGGAAGATAAAATAAGCTGAAGTATTAAAACTTGAACATAAAAAAGGTGAAGTGAATAGAGAATTATTCAGTCAAGGGTTTGTTATGAAAATTTGGTTTATTTTCATTTGCATATGTACTGTTATCTGATGGCAACAATGCAATAATTTGGTTATCCTATGGTAATCATACAGTACCAGTAATTATTTGATGACTTTCCACCAATAAGAAATCAGAAAATGATGAACAATAATAGACATTATCTCAAGACAGTGATCAAATTGCTTTATGCCCATGTACTATACAGTATACTAACTGTATTATTATTCAAAATATTACCAGCTACACACCAGCTAACACCAGCTACAATACGCTTTCCTCCAGACACCCACATTTATACTGCACTGACAACTCACTCACTGCTAGCATAGTAATGTGACTGTCAACTTTAAAAATATTTTGAAAGCACAATTAAACAATCATAGAATTCAGCTTTTATATGATTTGGAGAATTACTCATATCTCGGAGGGTGATCTCAGAGGCCTTTGGTCAAATCATTTTGATCAAATAATTCTTGATACCATGCTTGGCCTCATTTAATAATTGTTTTTTGACTCTTTATATTGGTGTAAAGCGTTTCATGCCATACAATCATTTTGTCATGCAGCTACTGGTTATACAACTTTGTACATTATTTAAATAAAGTGCCCACCCTATAGAAAGTGTGGTTTTGTGATTTCAATAGGTTTGTATAGAGTTTACACCTCACTTACTTTAATTCACTTCCTCATAAAGTGTAAAACAGGTGCAGTGCTTCAGCTGGTGTATTATGCATAAAGTCTTTTCACTACATGTCCAATGTGAGCTTGCCTTTAGCGTTACCCATTCAGAGGTTTTCATAGTACATCTTGTTTATCTCTGGTTATTTAGCTCTCTTTCCCAGGTGGCCATTACTTTTGTTAGCTTAAACTGGCTGGAGCTTTACTGGTTCAATTATTTTGTGAACTAAAATGATTGAAGTAATGATCTAACAGCATCTAATCTAAATAACTCACATTCTTTATGCATTAAAATACACTTTTCACTCTATATCCTCACTACAAATGACTATAAACACACTTTCTTTCAAAGCTACCTTTCTTAAGCTACCACTTTACCATGTAGACCAGGGGCATACTGTCGTTCCCATATAATATGCTATGGCAGATCAGTGTATGTTTCTATCATAACCACTTAATTTAACTAGCTAAACTACATCAATTCACTTGAAATATTATTATGTTTTATCAGATCACTTGTATTGTGGAAAAGCACTGTAGTTTCTTTTTGCAGGGCACAGTCTGCTTTGGGTAACTGCCAAAAATAATTGTGAAATATGATATTGATTTTTCAGTTCTTCTTCTTCTTGTCATTATTCAAAAGCTGATTTATAAAAACCTTTTTACAAACTTGGTTTAAAAAAACAAAAAAACTCTTCCCAAACTGATAAGCTCACAGTCTCCCAGCAGAATGCTAGCCTCAGATAACCTCTTTCTCTCTGGGTGGCATGGCCGTGGGCTCTGGGTACGGTCCTGTGCCACCCACGCCTCGATCCTGTGCTGATTAGATTCTTGTGGAGGACCATTCATCCATATCACAACTAGCACCCTACGCTTTCATGTTACTCTGGATTCGGGGTTTTCCAGTCTCATTCCAGGGCTGACTGTGATATGAGAGTTTATTTGCTCGTCGAGTAAAGAAAGTGACAGAAGAGGGGGAAAATAAGAGCTTTTTTGGTTGTTTTGAACATTGCTCAGCACACATCCGTGCTGGTGCTTCACAAACAAGAACTCCTTTGGTATGAACAAGCTCAACACAATGCCAGTTTCTTTTGTGAAGGGGAAATTATATGCATTTCTTTATGTTCTGCCTGACTGTCTGATTATTTTACGGATTGCTCTCTGATCTGTCACAGACAATTCTGACTTCAGCATTTTAGTTTAATTTAATTGAGATGGAATATGCATGAATATAT
>JAQMYF010000027.1:10112635-10123668 GCA_030014195.1 Neosilurus mollespiculum
GAGTTTATCCAATGTTTACATTATTTATCATTATTTTTATGAGTTTATGCAATGTTTACATTATTTATCATTATTTTTATGAGTTTATTTAATGTTTACATTATTTATCATTATTTTTATGAGTTTATGCAATGTTTACATTATTTATCATTATTTTTATGAGTTTATTCAATGTTTACATTATTTATCATTATTTTTATGAGTTTATTCAATGTTTACATTATTTTTACCAGTTTTTTCTCTTGTTTGTATTCCCTATACATTAATAGGACAATCGTTTGTACAAATTCACTTATCATTTTGCACTGTGTATTTGTAGGAGTGTTCAACGTCACATACAATTAAATTGTTGTATATAGATGCTTACAGCACTGTTTGTGTCCATGACTATAAAAAACCCCAAAATTTGATCTTAAAGGTGCTGAACTGCAACAAATCCAAGAATTATAAGCTGATTTAAAAACATAGATCAACACAGACAAATTCAGAAAATCTACCAGGTATAATGAATATCAGCTCTACAATAAGTGTTAATGGATGTCTTCCTGTGTTAGCCCCATGATAGGGTGTCCTCCGCCTCTCACCAAAAGATAACTGGGACTGGCTCCACCTCACTTACACCATGCAATAGATAAGCAGTATAGAATTTGACCAGGGTGGTATAGTGACCTAGTGGTTAGCAAGCCTGCCTTACAGTAAGAAGATCCTGGCTCTGTGAGGGCATTTCTGTGTTTTCAGGTTTTCCCTGTGCTTGTGTGGGTTTCCTCCAGGTACTCTGGTTTCCTCCTGTAGTCTAAAGACATGCACAACTCCCCCAGAAACTCCCCCAGACAACAAGAGGAAGAAATCTTGAGAGGAAACAGACTTATAAGGAAAACGGTTTTTTTTATCCCCATCTTCATTTAGGTGAAACCAAATAAAAATACAAACTGTGTAGCAGAAAATTTAGCCATAGTTTGACATGAAGTCTTGTTTGTCTCATTTTAGTAAAAGAATTTATAGCATCAGCAGTGGAAAGTCATCTTCACAGTTTCTGAGTGTATATTTAGGTCCAAATGTAACATCATCAGCAGGATGATGAGTGGGTTTATAAATCATATAAAAATAATGATAAATTATGTAAACATTGGATAAACTCATAAAAATAATGATAAATAATTGGATGAGTGGGTGAGTGACAGTATCCAAACATTCCAGTTTACCAGAACTCTCCATGCCTGAGAACCCCCAGATCTAGATCAATTTTATTCACCTACCTTTTTATAATGTTTTTTTATATGTTTAATTTGTCATTTATTCATTCATTCATTCATTCATTTTCTAAGTTGCTTAATCCTAATTAGGGTTATGGCGCCCATCTCAGCCGACTCTGGGCGAGGGTGGGGTACACCCTAGACAGCTCACCAGGCCATCGCAGGGCCAGCACTCACACAACCATTCACACTCACACTCACACCTAGAGGCGATTTGGAACAGCCAATTAGCCAACAGTGCATGTTTTTGGACTGTGGGAGGAAACCGGAGTACCCGGAGGAAACCTACGCAAGCACGGGGAGCACACGCAAACTCCACACAGAAACACCCGAGCTGGGAATCGAACCCAACTCTTTGCTGTGAGGCAGACGTGCTAACCACTGCGCCACCGTGCCACCCATATTTTATTTGTATTTTCTGTAATTTCATTTTTATGTTAAATAAATTATAACAATAATATTTCTTTTAAATGTGTTTTTAATCAATTTATTTGCAATTTTGGCAATATTTTGGTTTATATGATCCTAATTGATTTACTATTCCTATCCTGTGCAATGCTTTAGAACTGGGCACACATGCTTCTTCTTGTCAGAGACAAAGGTTTTACACTTTGGGTCTGACCCTAAAATCAGTTTAATCTGACGCGGTGATATTCTGTCTTAAAAGGGATATGAAATTACTGCAAGGGGTGTGGTTCCGCATGTACAGTACAGTATATATTTCAATATAAAACTTATTAATTAGCCCCATTTAAGAACTCTCACCCCCTTTCAGGCTTAAGATACGCACATTGAGAAAAATATTTAATTTGCCTTTTATACATCAGACTTTGATTTAGTTCTTTAATTTATTCATTTTTCAACAACCTCCTGCAATGTGACAGCATTTATTTCCATCCAGAGTTGCAGCATTTGTTACTGAGATCTGCTGAGATGTACTGATGAAGAAAGCCCAGAAGAAAATGATTCCTAATGTTCCCTGAACTACTCTTTCACAATCTGTGCCCAATTATTCCTGGCAGTGTCATCCTGGAATATGTTTGTGCCATCAGGAAAGAAAAAACTCCATTGATATGAATATCTGGTCATTCAGTAGATTCAATTAGTCAACTGTAGTCAGCTGACTACATTTCATTGCTCCATAATATTGTTGAGCCTTGACCTGGCTAATTGGAGCAACCCCAGATCATAAGACTGCCTCAGAAGGCTTGTACAGTGACCATGACACATGATGGGGAAAACTTGTGCTTCCCTTCATACCCTGACATACCCATCACTCTGGAATAGGATAAATGTGGACTCTTCAGACCACATTCTTTTTTCCCCATTGCTCCAGAGTCCAATCTTTATACTCCCTAGCAAATTAAAGCCTATTTTCCAGTTGGCCTCACTAACAAGTGGTTTTCTTATGGCTTGGAGCTGGTTAGTAATAATCCTGAGTTCTCATCGCATTGTGTGAGTGGAAATGCTCTTACTTTCACTAATAAATACAGCCACGAGTCCTACTGTCGATATTTCACAATTTTATACCATTTTACATAATCTCTAATCACGGTTAGTCAAGAATTTTTTTCTGACCACATTTCTTATGTGCCTGTGAGTATGGCTCAGCACTATCCCTCCAGGTTTTTATGATGAACTGTACAGCTCTTGACCAAATTTTAGTAATTTCGGGAACATCCTTGTTTGTTTTCTTTGCATGCTTCAAAAGAATACCCTTCTAAAACATGGTACATTTTCCATGACCATGGGAAAACATCCAACATGGTTGTTTAAGAAAAGAGAAGATACTCACTGCATTAGTTAGGGTTAAAAATGTTTAGTTTTATTATTTAAGCTCAATTCTTATTTATTTAACCTTAATTAGTTGCTTATTTAAACCTGAATGGTGACTTATTGGCCAGGAAGTATAATTGTCTTGTAAGTTAAAATATGGTTCATCCATAATCCTTTGGTTTGCAAAGGTGATCTAAAGATTTAGTGAAAATGATTTTGACACCTCTGCTCTAATTCTTTACCTCTTTCTTTCTGTTCCTTTTTCTTTATCCTCTCCAGAGGGAGAAAAAGGGGCCAAAGGATTTGGCATCAAGCCAGCTGACCCCCGGACAACCTCAGAGATATAGATAGTGATGGAGCGTAAGGGAAAGAGAAAGAGCGAAACAGAATGAATGATGGATCAGAGCCACTATTCATCTCTGCTTCACACTCTCTGTGCTATACATTCTGTCGCCATTTCATTCTGGCGCCTTCTGGGTGCGGACAGCGTATGATCAAAGTGCAAAGACTTTTAGCTCACTCTTTTAGCACTCTGCAGTGCTGTCAGGCTTCACCCCTCAAATATCTGTCTGTCCTCAGATAACATGAGCTCATTGTGAAATGCTCTCTCTCTCTCTCTCTCTCTCTCTCTCTCGTTTCTCTGGTGATGCTCCGGTCTCGTCAGCTTGACCCACTTGACTGTCATGTCTCCTCTCAGCAGTAACAACGGCTCAGATTTAAACCGTTACATCTGAGAGAAACTCTGCACTTCATAAATAATAATGAATGCTGACACACAAAACATTTACTTGCCGTTTTCCTTACCACAGATGTTCTTGGTAGTATCTTACCCATGTGATCTCCTCGTCTACAGCACTGCATTCATTGGTGGGGAGGATCTGCTGGAATGCTGCTGTAGGTGCCAACACAGTTAAGCAGGCCTGCTATGTTCCAGTGCTGAAGATAAGTGGGGCCTGTGTGGAGTGTGTGTTGAGAAGTTGAAAACCAACAGAGACTGGCACAAGAATATGTGTCACTGTTAAAATCTCTCTCTCTCTCTCTCTCTCTCTCTCTCTCTCTCTGTGTTTGTGTGTGTGTCTGTTAGGTGAGTTAGGTGTGTTACCAAAAACACACCAAAAATATTCTTTAAAATTAATAATTAATGTATTCTAGACAAACAGGGTGTCTATCTTAGAGCAGATTTTTGCAGACGTATCCCACAGAATACACACATGAAAAAGTCAAGGCAGTTGGAAGATTTTACTTTCCGTCCATAAAGCAAAATATCTGGCAAACATCATAACATATCTGACTGCTCCCAATTCAATCAGTGGCATTCAAGCATCAGTTCCCTTATTCCCATGCAGCCTTTAACTCAAAGCCTGAGACAAGTCATTTGTCTGTGCATGTTTTGTGAAAGCCTTACTCTTGACTCTTGCATAACTACAAGGCTCATTGTACCAACTGACAGAATTTACACAAAAAGATATATGAACATAAACAGCTGAAAAGATATGAAGGTCTCCAAGGGTACAGTTCTTTTGTATCAGGGTGGGTATGACCATATAATGGATTTCACATTGTTACATTCACATGGAAGACTTTATTTCTTACATTTTTTTAAATCATGACAGACGCAGGTAAGCTCTGAGCAAGCAGGTGTAAAAGATGTCCAATGGTGTATTTTTAATGCTCATTAAATGAGTTTAGGTGTTTACTACTCTGAAATATATAGAAAAGCTAACTAGAATATCTAAAATATGCTTCCACATGATGCATATCTGGGTGGCATGGTGGCATAGTGGTTAGCACATCCGCCTTGCAGCAAGTAGGACCTGAATTCGATTTCCGGGCCCATGCCTTTCTGTGTAGCGTTTGCATGTTCTCCCTGTGCCTCTGTGGATTTCCTCCGGGTACTCCGGTTTCCTTCCTCAGTCCAAAGACATACATATCAGGCCAACTGGCTGTTCCAAATTGCTGCCAGGTATGAGTGTGTATGGTTGTGTTTGTTTTGCACTGCAATGGTCTGGCAAGCTGTTCAGGGTGTACCCTGCCTTCAACCGGAGTTGGCTGAGATCCTGGACCCTAACTGTAGTATTAAGCAGTGCGGCAAATGAGTGACGTGAGAATTTGATTTTTTTAAGCAGAAACATGAGAGCCAGCTCTTAGATATCATCTTTTTATGATAATAAAGTTGGTGAGACTTGAGTGAGAAGAGGGGTGTTGAATTCCAGTGTAGTTTGTAGCAGTATAAAGTTACAATGATTTTAGAAATCAGAAAGTGAAGCTTAGTTTAGCCAAGCTAGCATATAGTGACAGATATTTAGTTTTGTATTTGGTGTCTTTTGATTTGGAGATGTATAAACACACCATATGAAAAAGGTTGTGGAACACTTTTAGATTTAATTGTATCGGTTTCAAATTTCAAGATATTCTTTAATCAGGATATTAAATAATTGGACGGCTAGGGCTCTCAAAATCCAGTTCCACACTGCAAAATTAAAAAAAAATATATATATATGTGTTTATTATGTTTACTGCAATCATTTTTTTTTAGATTTCTTGTCTGAAAGTGAATTTAAAGTGATCAGAGGAAAACAATTCACGTGACTGTAGTGGAGAGTGTGAGTGTACCTGAATGATTATTATGCAATGTGCAGATCCAGAGATATTTCAGGTTTAATTCAAACTATCAAATACAGGCAGAATGTATCAATTTTTTGAGGTTCGAAAAACATTCACACTACCAGCAGTCATTACATTTCAAATGTCATTCCATAGTTTGGAACCTGTGTAGTAACAAGATCTTTGTACAACATACAGTTTACGTTTCACAATGAGTAAAAGATTCGTAGCAGCAAAATGTCTGCTGTAACCAGTGTAAAAAGTCACTGATTACTGAAATGCAGTATTGTCTGCATTTATACATCAAAATACCAGTAAGAAAATGAAATCTTTTATCAATAAGTCACCAGTTCATTTCACTGGTACTGCGTAGACCTATTTTTTGGTAGTTCAGTTATTATTTCTGAATTTTTGCAGGAAGGGGAGCACGATGTCCGCCTCACAGCAAGGTCTTGGGTTTCCTCTGGGTACTCTGGTTTTCTCCCACAGTCCAAAACATGCACATTAAGCTAATTGGCTGTCCCAAACTGCCCCTAGGTATGAGTGTGAGTGTGAATGGTTGTGTATGTGTTGCCCAGAAAGGAACTAGTGAGCAGTTCATGGTGTACCGCTCCTTCGCCCAGTGTCAGCTGAGATAGGCACCAGCCTCTCTGTGACCCTAATGAGATTAAGCAGTTGGGCAAATGAATGAATAAATAGACGAATGTTTTACAGGTGATGTAAAACTTTGTAAATGTACTTTGTCAAAAACTGGCATAAAGAAAACGTTGTTCAATTGAGTTGACAGCCCTTGGTTCAGGTAGCATTAAATCCTGTGATTGTAATGATAATCTTTTTATGGTCCTTCCAGGAAAGACAGGAGTCAAACAGAACACTTCAATTTCTGTAACTATTTCAAGCGCATATGGTCACCAACAGAGATCTGTACATTGCTTTTTTCAACCTTCATTGTGTTCCAAATTGCATCCACTTCCACTTTGCCAGGTTCAAGTGGAGTTCGTTTTTGTCAAACCAGTTGGTGCTATTGTTTACATCATATTCAGAACAATTTGATATAACAGAAGTGTCACAAGATGGAAATAACTAAACAGTATCATCAGTGCACAAAGCTGTACAAAGTTAAACTAAATAACAAAGCTGTACAAAGTTAAACAAAGTAACTGTGAAGTCTTTCAAGCAGATGGTAGCCAACAGAGATCTGTAAATTGTTTGCTTTGTTCAACCTTCATTATGTTCTGAATAACATCCATTTCCACTTTACCAGGTCCAAGTTGAGTTTGTTTTTGTCACATTTGGTACTATTGTTAAAGTCATAATAATTCAAGACAATTTGATATTACAAAAGTGTCACAAGTGTAGCAAAACTGCATCATTGGTATACAAAGCTACCTTTGATACGCTTTTTCAAATGATTAATATATAGAACAAATAGCAGTGGCCTGAGAACATAGCCCTGAGGAACACTACACGTAGTAACACTTTCCTGTGACGACGCATCACTAAACTATACATACTGTTTTTTTGTTCTGTAGGCAATCTGTAATCCACAACATCTTTGTATGCACCAATGCATTTACATTTGTACAGAAGGTGTCATAATAACCTGCATCGATTTGTTTTTTAATATCTAAGAAGACTGCTCCCACCATCTGTCCCCTATCAAAGACTGATACATCCATAAGTGCAGTTTCAGTGCAGAGTTTCTTGGGAAAACCTGATTACTGAGGGCACAATATCAAATGTACTGTATAGTAAAGGTACTGTGAAGCATTTATAACATTAGCGAAAGGGGCAGCGATCACCTCTGCAGCATTGTTCAGTAGTCTAGAGTTTATTTTATTTAGACCAGTATACTCAATATATATTCATCTACAGCTGAGTTTGCCATGAAAACTAGGGTAGGGATTAGATTTGAGGATTTCTTCTGGAAATCAAGATGCCAGAGATGTCCCAGTAGAACTGAAAAATCTGTTAAAACAAATACGAAAAGGATCAGTATAAGTCCCCTTTTCAACTTTTTACATAGTAGGAGATTGAGATGAAGACAAGGGAAATACTTAACATAGAGATTTCTATAATTTATCTGCTCTGTGCATATTCTCACTTAAGAGATTTAAAAAGTAAAACTGTGCAGTGTTCTTGCACTTAGCATTAACAGAATTCCTATGTTGCTTATTATGTTCATACAGAAGAAGGTCCTTAGTATTATGGACTTCTTTTTTTGTATGTCTCTCTGGGATATTATTTTAAAATATACCCGGTTAGCCACAGGTTATTAATACCCTTACCCTTTTCACTTAGCACAGGTGCATGATTTTTAGCCATCTTTATGAAGAGACTCTCAAATATAGTCCATTTGTCTTGTGGATCTATGCATTTATTGATAATATTCTACAGTGGATTCCACATTTCAAAAGAAATTTTTTTTCCTGCATCATAGTGTTTGGAGCTTCTGACCCATTATGACACACACACACACACACACACACACACACACACACACATGCACACACACTTTCATCATCACCTTTTCATGATAGTAAGAGATATTCAAAAGGGAAATAATAAAAAATTTGATAAATTTGCAGGGTTTAAATTGATCTTACAATTTGCCTCTATGTAATGTAAAAATGCTTCTGTGATCATGCACCATGAGGGAAAGGGAAAAGTTTATTTATACTGAAGAGGTTTGATAAAGGACTTTTCTATTGGTTTACTTTGGGAATTATGTACTGTTACATCAAATGATTCGACAGCAGGAATTCCAAGCCAAATATTGATATTGGACATGGCAGGGGAATCCCTAAACATCACACAGTGACTGATGACTTTTTTGGCACTCATGCAAAAACTATTTGATAAAATGTGATGTCTAGATTTTTTTCTAGCGTTTTATGCTAACATAGCTTTTATGCTAACATCTGAATAAAATTGATAAATTTGACCCATTACCACATTAATCTGTCTGAAATCTCAACTCATCTCATCTTCTACCACTTATCCGAATCCAGGTCTCAAGGGCAACAGTCTTAGGAGGAAATCCCAGACCAGTAATCTCCCTGGCCACCAAGGATTCCAAGGCATTTCGAAGCCAGCTGAGAGATATAATCTTTCAAGGGTGTCCTGAGTCTGCTATGGGGTCCCACAATGGATTGGTGAAGCTCAGTGTAGATGCTACACCAGTCAGTCTATCCATCTCCCACTCTATTTTCCCCACACTCATTAATAAGGTACTGGAACTCCTCCACTAGTGGCAGCAACCTGCTTATTTCATACAGTGATATAGATTAATCAACTGGTAAAAACACTAGCAGTACTGGTTAGAAAATGATCAGAGCACATGCAATACTGTTTGAGTTTATCCATGTTGATGTCTGACAGATTTGCCAGCCATTGTTTCTGCTAACATGTTGATCACTCTGTAGTAATCTCATCTAAATGGGTAATAGCTGTTGGAATTTTATTAAAAAAATAAAATTCTAAGTGTTGGCACAGATGGGTAATATACAGAAATTTACAATCTGGCTCAAAAGAATATGACGAGATAAATAGTGTTACATGTTATTATGAACATTACATTACGAGAAGCATTGACTGTTGTCTTTGTTTATCTCCCAAGTTGGCAGATATGTATAGTACACACTTTTCTGGGACATCATGTGACTACTGCTCAATGGGTTAATAATCCGCAATGATCAACGGTTCTTCTATTTTGAAGTATTAATTAAACTCATGTTAATTGTTGCCTTACGGTATACATTTTGGGGAACTCAATGTTCAGCATCACTTGTCAATCACCGGTATCTTTTCACTTGTGATTGGCAAGTCACCTCAGTGTTGAGCATAGTTTAACTCCGTACCCTCCGACGTCATGTCGCTCAAGAAAATTTTACCATTCATTGCTCAGTTTGCTGACTTTCATTCATATTAGATGGTTACTTGTTGCTTCTTGTGTGTTTGCAGCTTTACAGAGCTAGAATAAAGAACCAGAGACTAGACTAATCTGAAGAACTACATGTTAACAATCTCTCACAACATGCATTAAAAAACTTTCTCAGCCTAGTCTTACTTTACCTGTTCTTGTCATTCTTTCAGTAACGATATCACTTGCGGACCCCATCATGCATGTGCATTTTTAGTCCAATGTTTAAGTCAGGCGGCACGCTGGCATAGTGGTTAGCACATCTGCCTCACAGCAAGAAGGCCTGGGTTCGAGTCCCAACTCGGGCATGTTCTCCCTGTGCTTGTGTGGGTTTCCTCCGGGTACTCCGGTTTCCTCCCACAGTCAAAAAATCGGCTAACTGGAACAGCACAATAGGCTAATGGGCTGTTCCAAATTGCCCCTAGGAGTGAGAGTGAATGTGAATGGTTGTGCGAGTGTTGGCGCTGCGATGGCCTGGCAAGCTGTCCAGGGTGTACCCTGCCCTTGCCCAGAGTCAACTGAGATGGGTGCCAGTCTTCCCGCAACCCTAATTAGGATTAAGCGGTTAAGAAAATGAATGTACTATATTGAAAGTTACTTTAAAATGTAAAAAAAAAGTGTATCCTTAATTCTATGCAATCTTTCCCTACTAGTTACACAGCTCTTGCCAACATTAGTGAAAGGTTATATATAGGATATAAAATATCCTCAAACTTGTCAGATTGAGCATTCTAGGAATTAGTTCGTATAACCTTGACATTCATAAAATGTTATGGGAACATAAAAACTTCTAGCTTAAGTTGATATTTACCAACTGATTACTCTGAACAAAACAAAAGCAAATGCAGTAGAGCATAAAGTAGAAAGGGAGAGAATGTGTGGAATTTGGTTTTGGTACGGGTCAAGGGTCTTGGGAATGTATTATGTTGTCAATGAATTTCCCACAAAGATAGACGTACAAGTGTGTGTGTGGGTGTGGGTGTGTGTGTGCGTAAGAGAGTGATAGAGAGAGAGAGAGAGAGAGAGTGAGTAAGAGAGAGAGAGAGAGAAAGAGAGAGAGAGAGAGAGAGAGATGGGAAAAGAATTGCTATAATAGGTTGAGGTGACTCCTTAGCTGTAGGTCTAGGCCTGTGTCTCATTAGGGAGCCTTATGGCTGACCCATGGCCCTTACTTCCATTCCCTCTCTCTCTCTCTCTCTCTCTCTCTCTCTCTCTCTCTTCGAGCTCTGTGTCTTCCAGTGCCTGGGGCTATACCTCAGGAAAAGCCTTCAGGACAATAAAACACAGATGGTACCTTCTCCCCATTTTTCCTCAATGTGCTTTCTGTCAAACATGTATGATGCATGATGGTTGAATTACACACTAATGTGTTTCGAAATGATTGTGTGTGTGTGTGTGTGTGTGTGTGTGTGTGTGTGAAAGAGAGAGAGAGAGAGAGAGAGAGAGAGAGAGACAAAGAGAAAGAGAGAGAAAAAGTC
>JAQMYF010000027.1:10155907-10166784 GCA_030014195.1 Neosilurus mollespiculum
GGGAAACACGCTAGTTCTGGAGCCGCCACTCACTGGAACAATTCACGACGGAGGCCATGTGTGGACAAACGGTACGCGCTGTAAGGTTGGAAATGCTCGAAAACACGTGATCTTAAAAATCAATTCTTGAAAATTCGAATCGATTCATAATGCTAATAAATAAGAATAGCGATTCAGACGTGAATAGATTTTTTTCCGGCACCCCTACTGTATACCAAAACAGCTCAGACAGTGGTGTTGACTGCTAGGTTAATTTCTACTTCTAATACCTTATTGTTTATATAGTAACTTATATTGTTAATGGAGGTTTGTGTGTGTGTGTGTGTGTGTGTGTGTGTGTGTGTGTGCGTGTTGGCCCTGTCGGTCCTGCCGAACTGTTCAGGGTATACCCTGCTTTCACCCATTGTTGGCAGAGATAGCCTTCAGCCTCCCTGAAACCCTAGTAGGAGTAAGCTGTTCAGGAAATGAGTGAGTGAGCGGGTGTGTAATAACCTGAATAGTGTATATATGTCTTGTTAACAGATTTTTAAAATGCGTTTTAATATTAATTAGTTATAATTTTAGTTATAATTAATATAACAAACTTTTCTGTTCCACAGCATCACAAGAATTTTTTTTATTCGTTACCACGTTCACTGTTGCAAAACACTAAATACGTTCACCTTATCAGTGGACTATGTGAGTTAAACTGTGTATAATTTTGCAGTGCTTTAACACAAAATGCACTCAATCACCACTTCCTCTAAAATTCATGAAAACCTCTTTCAGGAAATGTACACCACCAGCAAAATTCTATACAGATATAACTGATTTTACACACAATAAGATAATCATTATTAAACATTATAAACATTTTTCCCATAAAAACAAGGTCACGTCTGTCTTGAAATGTAAATATAGGAAAAAATATCGATGTAAATACAATCACAGAACATTTGTACTCAGTAGTGATATGTACACTGCTGTGACTAGCAAAATATCCTATCAATATTACTTGGGCTACAACAGACTTTTAGGTTTTTTTTAATGTATTTATTTAATTGTTTTTTTGGTTTTTTTTTTAATAGAATGTTCAGCTTCAGCCATTATAGTTCGAAATGGTATGTAGATTAAAATGTTTAGTGTTGTTTGTGATATGGCATGGAGTGTCTTTTTCCTTTTTGCAATGCAACACATCTTCATAACGTCACTTCAACTACTCTACGCCAAAACAGTGGGTAGACACAGTTTAGTGTATGTTGTGACAACATTTTCCAATGCACACACTCAGTCATATCCAGATGAATCATTCCTACACTGTCCCCACTGAGAGGAACTTTGAGCATGTCAAGAAACTCAGGCACCAATATGTCTAGGTAACATTGACCAACACAGCACACTCATGCATCAATTAATTAATTTGGCACTTCAGCACAACCCTTGTAAATTATTTATTTATGATGAAATTTTAAATTTTACACAGTAAAAATAGTTTTTCTTGTTTTTATACACTGTCCAACTAAAAAGAACAGTGTACAAGTGTACAACACAGTTAAACCCTCAGTTGTGTTCTACTGTAGATATACCACACTCAACTATAACATCTATTTGAAGAACAAACCAGCAGATACAAATTTTATCCATCTGCTTGGCATGACATATTTGTGTAAATGCGTAAGCACATACAGTAACGTCTGCATGTCGTCTAATGAAAGATACTGTAGCATTATAGAAATGTTTGGTATTAGAATATTTACACTCAAAAGATGTAACTGTGTTATTTTAGTTTATTTTTCAATGCAACATGAAAGAAATCTGTGCGAACGTGGAAGATACAGGTACACTTTATATCTGCAATTTGAAATGCTTCAAGTTGTTTAAGGTTTTTTAGCCCAGTGAGCATTGGGTGACCCAGTAGTATTGCTATGTGACTGCATTATGTAATGGTTATGGCAGCAATAGTCACTTTTGGGTAGTTTATGAAATGTTTTGGGTGCTGTAGTGCAGTTCGCATGAAAGCATTTTGCATGGTGAGCCCAGATGTATATTGGGAAGCACACTGTGTGAAGAGTTTTTGAAAAAGTGGATATGCTATTGTGACAAGTACTAAAACAACTGTAAAAAACTGCAAATGCAACTATAAATAACAATGGTATACAAATCTTTAGAAGCTGTTTGTTTCAGAAAGAAAATGTGCTATTTATCATGGATTTTGGTATGCTGAACTCAAATATGACAATAAAAATGGTTGATTGGCTATTTTTTTTTCAAGATATTTAAGTTTTTTACATTTGATGTCTTCATAATTATATTGAAAATGAAGCTACATGTATATGGTTTCTAGAGTTGATATAGGGGCAATCTGTCCAGCACAGTGATAGAAGTTGAGTTAATGGAATTAACGTTGCACCATTCATGACTTCTACGGACAATATGATGCAATCCATATAATTTATGACGCAATACCAGCTTCCGATTGCATCATTTATTGTTTTGCCTAAAAAGGAAGAATAAAAGTAATTTTCAAACCCAGTCATTGATGATTATTATCATATTTATATATGACAAATAGACGCCACATGTTGGATGTCACCTCCTCTATTAGGACTGCTTCCTTTAAACTGGTTTAATCAGAAAGCACAGCACAGAAACATAATCTTGGTTTCACACCACAGGCAGACAATGACTCCACACAGCTAAATTACTGTCCCTGCACTCAGTTTGATCTGCAAGACAATTAATATGAACATGTCTATCTGTACAGGGTTTCCAAAGAATGAATCGTTTCATTAGAGTGGGTCTGATTGAGTGTTCTGTTGCTGTGCTTCAGCATGTACAGTATGAGCAGTTCCCTGAATCCCCTCCCACTCTTCCTACTACAGCAGACACACACTTGATGGAATGTGTGATAGGGTGCAGACGCAGACACACACTCACTCTAAACCGCTCTTCCCAGGGTGTCTGCAGCAACTGGATCATCTCTAGGGGGCTTCCCAGCTCCGTGATAGCTGTCACTGTGTCCTTGATATCATTGCTGTCCTGGTAGCAGTAACCATACAGCTGTGGGCAAGAGAGATATAGACAACACACGGTGAGAGAGAATGATATTAGGCTGTCAATCAAGTGAGATAACAGCACTGTGTAGAATTTCACTGTTTTGACTCAGACAGAGTGTGTGTGTGTGTGTGTGTGTGTGTGTGTGTGTGTGTGTAAGAGAGAAGTGAAGTATCAGATTAGAGCAAATCAGTACCATGCTTTAGAGTCACTAACTGGCATGAGTGCGTAATGAGCCAGTACTATTAGCTATGGAAATTTATTTAGGATCTAGATCATATGAGTGTCTGTAAATCGAGTGCATGGGGTGAGGGTAGAGGGGGTGGGAGGTGAGGGTGACTGCAGAGTCACTATGCGTCCTTTTCCTCCATACTGCTGAGGCATGCATGCCGTTGCATGGTGTGCTTTGGTTACAGAAACATTTTCTTCAGTTAATTTGAGCCAACGGAGCTAGTTAAATTTAAACAGCATGAAATTTCATCTGGAAATAAAAACAACCCGTGGCAGTGTGGCAACCCATGGCATACCGCTACCAGAGTCTCTGGCTACAAAGGGGAAAACACTGAACGTGTTTAATAGTAGGTTGGAGTCTTCTTCCTGACTCTCTCTCTCTCTCTCTCTCTCTCTCTCTCTCTCTCTTTTGAATGGTTTGGTTAATTCCACCTGGTTTCAAAACATCCTCTAAAGTAAATCATGGAGCTTTGTACTCTCTCTCTCTCTCTCTCTCTCTCTCTCTCTCTCTCTCTCTTTCTCTCTCTCTCTCTCGCTCGTCCTCACTGTGTATGTGTGCATTTGGGTACTTTTATGGCTAATTTTAGGAGGGAATGCATCCACAATGCTATATACTCTCACAACAGGCTGAATAATGCATTTGAATGCACTGTCACCTGCAAATAGAATATAAAGATCTATTCTAGGAGAAACCTGGGACCAGGACATAGAGGGACTAGTAACTGCATTGTTTCTAGGTAACAGTGTTTGTTTCGCTCTATCCCTATCAGTTTAGCTCACTTAACATGCTCATTGGACATGCTCGGGTGAACACCCAACGCTGGAACTGGCCGACAAAAGGGAGCATGCGCATTTTTAATTTAGGCACATGCTAGCTTGGCTACGCTAACTAAGCTTCACTTTCTGATCTCTAAAAACAATGTAGCTTTCTATTGCTAGAGTATACAGTGGAATTCTACACCCCTCTTCTCGCTCAAGTCTCACCAACTTTAACATCATAAAACAAAGTAAAAAGATATCTCAGAGCTGGCTCTCGTGTCTTTGCTCGAAATAACCAAATTCTCACTCACTCACTCATTTGCCACACTGCTTAATCCTACTATGAGGGTTGTGGGCCTCAGCCGACACAGAGCGAAGGCAGGGTACACCTTGAACAGCTCGCCAGACAAATGCAGGGCAACACACATGACTCGAACCAGCACCTTCCTGCTATGAGGCGGACGTGCTGCTTATGTACTTATTCATGCAATCCCTTACATCTGATACAACAGGGAAGATGCTAAAGCATGACAGTGGAAACATCATGCATCTTTGTCTTGCTTTGCGGTGGTTATCCTTCTACACATATATGATCACAAAAGCACATTGGAAGGACATCCAGTGCTCGGACTGGGCATGACTAACACACTCATTTTTAGCCTTGGAGAAATTTATAGGTGGTGATGGGTGTGCGTGTGTGCGTGTGTGTGTGTGTGTGTGAGAGAGAGAGAGAGAGAGAGAGAGAGAGAGAGAGAGAGAGAGACCGCGTCACTCATGTGGCTTGAAAGAAAAGCACACTGGGCAGAGGCTGGTGGAAAGCCTGCATCACTCCACCCTGCTCTTGGTGATGAAAGAGCACTTCAATTCAGCTCATTTGAAAATTTAGAGTCGGCTGCTATTTCAAATATTGTCAGTGTTGCCTTAATGTGGTGTTGAGTCAACCTCTAACAGTATACCTGACTTGACCAAGTGTCATAATTCTGTTGTGACAGAATAAAAATGATGGCAGACGCTGAAATAGATATGGAATGAACTTGATATTGTCAGACCACTGCTAACAGCCTAGAAGCAGATATGGAACAAGAAGCCAGTGTGTGTGTGTGTGTGTGTGTGAGTGTGTGTGTGTGTGTGTGTGTGTGTGTGTGTGTGTGTGTGTTGGAGACTCCTCTATTGCTGGAACTTCACTTTGTTTTGTAAGAAAGATAACATGGAGGAGCTAAGGTTGTTTGCTTGACCACAGGATGCAGTTTTGTATCAACTCAGGTCAAAGGTCAACTTGCCTGTCCTGTCCGTTTACTTTGAGTGCCATTGCATTTATCCAGTGCTGCTCTGTGTCTGCATTTTTACAACAGTGAATATTTTTTTTTTGCTCTGTTAAGAGATTGGAAGTAATTATTGCTCAAACAGTGTTTGTTTCCATCTTATACATGCAACACCCCTGAGAAACAGCCATGAGCACTTTCATTCATTCCATCGCCAGTCCATCCCAGGGCCAACACTTACACTCCCACCTAGGGGCATTTTTGGAACAGCCAGTTCGCCTAATGTGCATGTTTTTGGTCTGTGGGAGGAAACTGGAGTACTTGGAGGAAACCCACACAAGCATGCTGAAAACATCCAGGACCAGGACCAGGACCTTCTTGCTGTGAGGCAGATGTGCTAACCACTATGCCACCATGCCACCTCATTGGAAATCCACGTTAGGAAAGTTCTTGCAAGTGTATGTTTTTAGAAATCAAACACATTAATCAATCACGTGACACTTGCTATACCTTCTGTACATTTCCTTTGACACTACTTTGGAAAAACACCTAGAAACTTTGTTAGGACATTTCCATGTTTAATGGAATGGATAAAAGTTATGACACTTTAAATCAACATTGTCATTTTTTCCAAGTCTTCTGTATTTCAGTTTCCAAAGTGAACAGCCAGAACGTGTTTTGTTACCATGATCAATACAGTAGATGCATTCAACCTTAGTACAGATGCTGATGCTAAAAAACATGGACAGAACAGAGTGTACAAGAAGCTCACTTCATGTTAACCAAATGAGAGAAGCCAAACAAGCATCTACGTACCCAACTGCCAAGATTACCAACCCAGACTGTATGCCAATGCTCCAGGGCCTGTACAAAAGCATTTCTGTATGAAGTGTTATTAATTTGTAAATACACACTTGGCCTGACAGGCTTGGGGCACGTGCAAACACAGACACGTCCGCCTCTGCCACAGTCTTTTCATAAGAGCACCCTGGCAGAGCATCAAAACGGCCACGGGGATAGTGATGTTTGTATAATGGGACAGGCCAGTGGTAGCCAGGTGCATATGGCTCTGGGTCAGCGAACGAGCAACTGTCCACTAGAACAAAAGAGGCTCAGAGACGCGATCCTGATCGCATGACCCATGTGGGTGGTGAATTATAGCTGGGATGAGATTCAAGCTTGTGTTAAGTGTGTGTGTCATGTGTGAGAGTATGTGAGAAGGTGGGTGTGAGGGTATAATTTAGCACCCTATTTTCATCAGAATTTGGAAGGAATGCTGAGGGGGAAAAACCTCTGAGTCAGTTGTCCCTGAGTGGAAAACTAAACTTAACATATCACTGACTTACTGTGCTTTTAATAGAGAAATAAAAATCATTAAAACTTGCAAATACTTGAAAAAGTATTAAATGTGATCATAAACACATCATACTCTCCCTCAACCTCCCCTTTATACCCAGATTCAGCAAGATTTTTTAATTAGTGCCATCCTCCCTAAGTTGAAAATACTTAACCAACGCCACGTAATAAAATACGGCAAAGCCAAAGCTGTCTTGATGACAGCAACTCAGTGAAATCTCTTCACCTAGAAATATTTGCACAACCATCACCACCTCTTTTTTTGGAATCTTGAGCTGTGAATCGAACCACTGAAAATAATAAGGAGCTTTAAGAGCAACAGAAAGTACAAGATTGAAATCAACGCTTCTCCTCAAGCTGCCTCTGTAGCCAGTAAGTCTGCTCAAACAAACAGCACGGAGCAGAAACACGAAGCAGGACAGGACCATCGCGCCTAAAAGGAATTCAAGCCCATCCTGAGGAAGGATTGTGTTGAATAAGCATTTTCATATGGGACTCCCGGGAGGTTTAAATAGTGACAATGTAGTCAGTGAATCTTTGCTTTTCATGACAAGCTTATCATAAGCTTAAGGAGACCATTTAATTTAATTATAATGAATACATTTTCTAGGCTCAGACAAACAAAATATGTTTTACATTGTATCGAATTTCAGTGGGATTTTTTCCCCCTTAGATAGAAATTAATTAATATAAACAAACAAACAAACAAACAAATAATTAATCAAATAATGTAAATAAATAAATACATTCTGGGTATACATTGCAATTTCATGGTGTTTTGTGTACTATTATTATTATTATTATTATTATTATTATTATTATTATTATTATATTAAGCTATTATATTAAATTATATTATGTTACTATTATATTATTATATTATATTATACTATATTATTATTATTATTGCCATTATTATTATTATTATTATTAGTATTATTATTCATTATAATTATAATGGTGATATTGTATAATTCTGTACAGACACTGGTGACAAAATCTTGAATAAAAAGCAGCATAATGACAATTGTGTTATTTGTAATGTGTGCAGTGCGGACACTCAGTATACACAACCAGCTCTAAGAAATTAATCCTATTTGATCTGTTATAGCAATAAGCAATAAGGTTCTTTTTAAAAAATCTTTTTAAAGAAGGGGTTTTTTTTTTGTTTGTTTTGTTTTTTAAATATTAGTATCTTTTTTTTTCAAACTGAGATTTAGCATGAAGAAGTATACTATTTATGTATATATGAATTTTAACATAATTTCATGGAAATAAAGCTATATATTTTACAATAATACTCTACATGGGCTAAATTTATTTCTGTTTAAACAAGTGGGCAGAACTTGCATTAATATCATTTGGAAACATAAATTTTAGACATTTTCTTTCAAAGGTACATTACATAGTAACAACCTTATAATAACAAAATAAAGGAATCTTAATTTACTGATAAATTTACAGTATACAGCAGTGAATAATTTCAGTCAGTTTTCTTGACTGAAGGAATGCGTGTATCATTTAAACATGAAACCTCTCTATTAAACCTCTTAAAAGTACTATATTACTGTTATTATTATTATTATTGTTATTCTTCTTCTTCTTATTGTTGTTGTTGTTGTTGTTATTATTATTATTATTATTATTATTATTATTATTATTATTATTATTATTATTATTATTATTATTATTATTATTATTACTATTATTATTATTATTATTATTATTATTATTATTATTATTGTTGTTGTTGTTGTTGTTATCACTGAATTCACTGAATTTAGTGATAATAATATTCATTCATTCATTATTGTCATTTATTATTAGCCTAAATCCAGAGCACTGCACCATTTGTTGTTCACATAACTTTTACAAAATTCATGGAAATTAATGCTTAGTGATCAATTAAAATCTTGCAAAATACATAAAATACCAATACAAATCACACATATTACTTTTTAAGGATTTTTCTTTTCTTTCTCTCTCTTTTTTTTTAAACTTCCTTCCTGTGGAAGTGAGAGGTTAAAGGGTTAACCCGTGTTTAATTACAGAGAGGGCTCAGACTCAGGCTGAGGAGTTCTCTTCTCACGTTCTTCTCACTGCAGAAAACAACCCCGGGGGTCCCTGTATGGGACATCTAGCCTTCACATCACATTTTCACCAACACTAGCTGCTTAATGATTACCTGTCTTTTAGTGTGCCTTCATGCGTGTGCGTGTGTGTGTGTGTGTGTGTGTGTGTGTGTGTGGGTGTGTGTGTGCATGTACACTTCACTACTTCACATAGATGTAGATAGATATAATCTGATGTAATAATGTAAATATATTTCCAGTACAAAACCCCTGATCAGCCCACCAAGGACTGAAGTAGAAACACCTCAATCCATTATCACACACACACACACACACACACACACTCACACAATGTTTCTCTGAGCACACTCAACACTGCCTGTGGCATTATCTTCATCTCTGATCTCAACCGATCTGTCTTGTTCCCACTCACACAAACATGGCAGAGGGCACGAGAGTCACTCAGCTCGGCCTGAGGCATGATCACCCCCGACTACTATCCTACCCCCACCCCCACATAAACCCTAACCATCTCCCGTCTCCCTGTGCATGCAACCAGCACCATGAACACATAGTTCTGCCAGAACCCCATACACCAACACATACAAATTTATACATCAGGTCCACACATCCATCAGTAAACTCAAAGACAATTCACTTCACTACCACTTCACTGGATGTGCATTAGACTTTACTGGTTTAGTGCTAAACCATGCTACGTGCACTCCTACTGAACCCCTGTCTGGTTTTAATCAAGCCACCATATCAGATCTCACCTCTGACCCCTCGGACTGCACAATTCTTTCTAATATGTTCCTGCCAAAGAAAACAGAAAGCAACACGTTGAGCCATAGATCGGTGAGACTAGGTTTTAACTCAGGCAAGATAAATCAATAATTAAATGTAGATGATAATACTTTAAGCTTAATGTATGTATTATGAAGGTGCTTGGCCCTAAATCGCTTGTTTATAATTGTAAGATTATTATTTGAAAAATATTACTGGTATATTTAGCGGCTGTGTCAGCGACCACAGGGGCTGTTCTGCTCGGAAGCACATATAGTCGCACCCCAAAGACGTGGCACTGAAATCAGCACAAGTGCTTACTGAAGTTACGTCTAAGGATTTATTCCTTTTATGAATCCCTACACGCCAGTCAATAATTTGTTATAAAAAGCATCATCATCATTCAAACACAAACACTTAGATTACAAAAACTGTGTAAAGCTTTAAACAGTTCACATCCATTCAACACAAAATCCCTGTAGCACAATCGGAGCTTAATTAATACTCATTACCACCTAAACCTTTTTTACTATGCAGAGTTTTGTGATTACCAAATAACAAACAAACAAACAAACAAACAAAGAAATTAAAAAAAACAGCAAAATCTGTTTCAGGGTTTATTTCAGTTTTAAAGCATTTTCTAAAAAACAATCATTTAAATTACCTAAAAGATGTATAAGTTCTACATTGTTGGTATTAATTCTATAGTAGATGCTAATTCAGTGCTGTAAATTCAATAAGTAAATCAGCATTTAATATATTCAGTGCAGGGATTTTAGCTTTATGGGCTGCAAATAATACAGTTAAGTTAGTTAAACTGTATGAAGCCTTTTTTGTTAATTTTTATCTATCTATCTATCTATCTATCTATCTATCTATCTATCTATCTATCTATTTATTTATTTTTGGAATATATCTCATATAATGTGATATATGTCCCTTTGGAAATAATTGGAATAAACAGAAGGGCTCTAGAATTTAAATAAAGAAAGTAAACATTCAATATTTGCAATAAGTACCATTCTAACCACCAAGTAATATTTTTAGGTCTCTGTTTAAATGCAAGCACATTTCAAATTACTGATGGACTGGAAAGACCAGGGATTCCTAATGTCTTATCTCTACTATTGAAGCATGTGTCGGAAAACACTGTGATCGAAAAGGGATCACCAGGTTTTACACAAATTTTTGCAATCCATAACAGCTGGAGCACACACTATACTAAGAATTCTTTTATTCGTTCAAGTTGTTGTCAGTAATATAACTTGTACTGAATATTAAATTATTAAATTTAAATGGACGGATGTTAACTTAAAGCATTTTACTAATGATCCCATGTGTGTGTGTGTGTGTGTGTGTGTGTGTGTGTGTGTGTGTA
>JAQMYF010000027.1:10230657-10246368 GCA_030014195.1 Neosilurus mollespiculum
CCCCAGCACTCTGTGTGTGTGTGTGTGTGTGTGTGTGTGTGTGTGTGTGTGTGTGTGTGTGTGTGTGTGTGTGTGTGAGAGGGTGTGTGTGTGTGTGTGTGTGTGTGTGCCTCAGTCATGTAGACAGGCCAAGCTGCCTAACTGAACAATTGCTCCACTATATAAATAATCATATATATCATATTTGCCTTACATAAAAGAGGGTCAAGGAAAATTTATGAGGTAATTAAGTTCATACCCTGGGGCCTTTTGACTTACACTCATTTTCATGTTTCCTTAAATAAGCCATTCCATGACGAAAAAACCCCAAATAAACGTGTACCACACACATAGGATGGTCATTAGGGCTGAAAGGATCTCAGTCACTTTCATTAAACAGTAGCTGTGTCTGCTATTCACAATAACTTCTCTGTATCTTTATGTTATGGTATAGATTAGGTTTGGAAGTTACAGGAAGCCACTATTGATTTGGTCCATAAGCACAACTTCTCATAAAAAATAAGCCAAAATTATATTACAGTAACTGTAAATTATGTAGTTGGGCAAGCACATGTAAAATAATTCCTGTTCTCAACTTTCTAGCTTAACGTCAGGGTACAATGGCCCTCTATGGTCTTCCTCTGATATAACACACATCCATATTTCATAAAGACATGTACCGGAGTGGTACAGTAAATCTCCACAAACTAACAAGCAAAGGGGACGAAGGAGAAAAGCAGGCCGAGCCGAATGTCCATGTTACACACGGGCACCAAGCACACACACACACACACACACATACACACACACACACACAAACACTCACACAGTGCTTAACAAATTTAGTAGACTACCTATAATTAATTAAAGAAATTTCAATATTTTGAAAAGTTTATTATATAAAGGAAACCTGTGTTCAATTCATGAAATAATTAAATCTTATATTTGCAGAAGCGGATTCAAATCTTCGCTCTAGATTTTTCCAGTCCATCATTTACAACCTTCCAACTGCTGTTTCTTGTTCATATAATCTTCACACTATTTAGATGGATGTTTGAGATCATTCTCTTCCTGATATATGAATTCACGGCCAAACACAATGTGCATTTTTCTCAGTGTTAAGACTAGGAACAGCAAGGCCAGTTCAACAGCTCAAGCCTTCAGCAAAGGGGGATCACACTATAAGCGCGATAGAAATGTTAGTGATGTGAATAGCAATTTGTGGCTGTCGCTTTTAATTCTCAAAATGTTCTCAAATTTGTCTCACGACATGCGCAACATCGCATTTTGGTCGCCTGATCATAAACTCATCGTAAAAAAATGTCACATTTTTTTTCAAACTTCAATGTTTAAAGTTTCTGCGAATGTCACAAAACGAGGCTTGGATGTGAAGTCGTCTCAAACTCTTCTCAAACAGTCCGCCCATGTCGTGAGAAGGTCGCAAAGTTGCGCTTTTGCTCGAAAATTGTTTGTTTTTCATTCACAAGCAGAAGCGACACGGTGAAGACTTCCACGCGGAAAGTTTGAGACTTTTAGCATCCACAATATTCCATATATTTTGTCATCATTCGTATTTTATTCGCGCTAATAACACACAAATAAAAAGTGAATGGTTTGAGAACAAAAAGCGAAAACTGATTTATGACAGGAGTTTCGCTTGTTTTTGACCAAACATCCGCAAACCAAACGCAAACTACTCTCAAATCAGTTGCAAAATTGTAATGCAACTTTCGCACTATATACTTGAATGTGGAGTCGCAAAACATCTTGACGCAAACTTAAAATTCACAGACATTAGGCTAATTTGCTGCTCCAAATTGCCCCTAGGTGTGAGTGTGAACGGTTGTGTGTGTGTTGTCCCTGTGGTGGTCTGGCAAGATGTTCAGAGTGAACCCCACCTTCGCCCAGTGTCTGCTGAGTTTGGCACAGCCTTCCCGCAACCCTAATAGGATCAAGCAGTTCGGCAAATGAGTGAGTGAGTATTTTTGTGTGCTCGGTTCAATTCGCTGAAATGCTTTGCTTGGTCGGCAACCAGACCACGGTCCACCAGTTGCACTTTGTTTCCAGATCATGACTTCCATAAGAGCGCTTTAATGAAATGAATCATGAGCAGCACATTCACTCACTTGGAGAAATAGACAATAAAATGTGTTAGGCATTTTTTTAAAGCAGTTTTCCCTGCCTGCAGCCCATTTACTGCTGCTGCCAAACCTCCTTCCTGTATGATACACTGGTTGCCAGAGTGTTCAAATGGTGAGCCATTGCCCCTGTGGCTCATTATTCAACTTAAGATGAAAACATGGCTCTTTCTGATGGTTAAAGTATACCGATATTGGACATCCTTACAGCATAATCTGTGCGTATATAATAAATTTAAGCAATACTTATTTTAACATAAATGACCATAAAGAGCACAAAACTGGTAATTGTATCCTGTGGATTATTAGCAGGGGCTGAACTGCGGGGATTAGCAGTCATTTTTTCCCGGAAGTGATGTCAACACGTTGGCCTGGGTTGATGTCTCTTCTGGATACAGTGAGACGTTACATTCTAGTGACTCTGAGGATGAGAATGCTGCCAGAGATGTGCATGACGGTAGATTCAAAATGGCTTATGCAGCTAAAATTTTGCCAACTTGGCTTTCCTGTCGTCAGTTAGTTTTGGTACAAAGAGAAATGTTTTCCACGATTTCTGCACTTGTTGTTTGTGCAGAGTTCTTGTCACTACCAGGCTGGAACAGCCAATCAGAAAGGCTACAATCGAAACACTTGCGCACACGCAACAGGTAAGGACTGATGTTGCCGGAAGGAACCACTGATGTTGTACGTAATGGTTTCAAATAGCTAGCAACATTTGTTTTAAATCTGTCATTTTCTCACTTATTTCAAGTGTGAGTTTGACATTAATATGTTTTAATATCTTGAGTAGTGACATTTTACCCATAACGTTGCTTAAAAAAATTATTAGACCAAATTTAACATGTAAATGCGCTTAACAAATTTATTAGACCGACTGGCATAAATGAAAGAAATGCATTTTTTATATACATATAAATTGCTTTTGTAGCAAATATCAGCATGGTATCAGGCCAAGGCTACAGGCTGAGTGCCACAGGTCATTCCAGCCATATGGATTGATAGGGTCAAATATTTTGTTAATGTACTCAAAATAAATACTATGCAAAGAAGCTATGGCCAGTTTAAAAAATTCAAATCCACCATTAATGAACGAGTTTTAATTGAGCCAACTAATATTTTTCCCAAAATGCAACATATCCACTTTAATTGCCATTACATGGCAAATGTAACTGGACTAGTGTGCATAACAAACCTAGTGGTGTAGTAACCTGTAAAATGAACTACCTCTTAATTCATATCACTTAGACTTGGTAGCTAGACCACAAAACAGCAACCATGGTAACACTTGGTGGTGATCGCACTGGAGGTGTGGGAGAAAAGTGGACTGTGGTGAATTGATTTTTGTTGCGAGTTTTGAAATTCTCATCAAGATGTTTTGTGACTCCACATGCAAGCGAATATTTTGTGGCTTAAATTGTCATTCACATCAGTCGCTTTTCTGTCACATCTCTTGTGTGATCACCCCCTAAGTATCACAGTTAAAAAAGGTGTCCCTCATTCAACGGTCAGAAAATGCCAGTCAGCGCCTTAGATGTTGAACACCATTAGTCCTCATTACTGCTATTTTCTGAGGCTGCACCATTCACTGTCTCTGCCAGAGTGTTATTGTAGAATGCATGCACTTCCTCACTTGCGCCAATTTCAACAAATTAGGATGTAACATCATTTTTTTTTTTTTTTTTTTGAATGGATATATCATGTATTTTGGGTAAAATTGCTCATGGCGCTTGTTGCACTTTGGAATTAAACTGCATAATGCAGTGTGTAAATCAGTTGAAATATCACGTTTTGGCAAAACCTGGATATTCTGTGTGCTCAGATTACTAACATAATTCTCAATATCATAAAATCATAATCCAAATAACTGAGTGTATTTTATGTGTGCTTTTAACAGGTTAGGTTTCATCATTTTTCATACCCACCCAACCCTTGAACCATCCTCATGAGTCAGCGTCGCGCACAGTTCTCAGGACACTGGTACAATACCAAGGATGAGATAATTTCAAGACTCCTCCTGTGGAAACTTACCGGGAAACTGCATACCAGGATAAAAGTAACGGGGCTGGGCTATGCCATTTCGGACTCAGATTGCTGGCGAGGGCACGTGCGAGACATCTCGGCCATGCCCACAAAATGATGATGATTCATGGGGCAGCCGTAACCTAATGGATAGAGAAGCAGCTTTGGGACCAAAAGTTCACTGCTTTGATTCCCAAACCAGCAGGAAAAATGTGTGGTGGTGGGGGAGCCAGCTGCTCCTTCCCTTCCTCCACCTTCATGGCGGAAGTGCCTTTGAGCAAGGTACCTAACCCCCAACTGCTCTCTGGGCATCTCCAATATATGTGGCAGCCCACTGCTTCGAGTGTGTGTGTGCTCACTGTTTACGTGTGTGTGTGTGTGTGTGTGTGTGCTCACTTTGGATGGGTTAAATGCAGAGGTAATAATTTCCCTTGTGGGATTAATACAGGATAGCAAAATCAAAATAATTTCATTTGAAATGGGTAAAATAGCCTTTAACCTGGCTGGAAGCACATGACTCCCTCTAAAGCCCCCACACACATATACAGACATACAGAATAAGTCAAACAGAAATCACATCAAGACTTCAGAGCCCTGCACACTGTCAGCTTACAGCAACTATGCTAAATATCAGTGTAAATGAGCCATTAAAATGTTTCTGTGTGTGTGTGTGTGTGTGTGTGTGTGTGTGTGTGTGTGTGTGTGTGTGTGTGTGTGTGTGTTAGACAAAAACTTAAATGAGCTTCATCCTTCATCCTGCACCATATGAAAAAACAACTTCATATTTCCTCGAAGATTCCCTCCTTCTCCTCCCTTCTCTCCACACAGGATTTTTTTTATGTTAGCTTTTGAAGGCAGCACTGCCATGTGCAACTCTATGCTGATATTGTTGTGGAGAGGAAGAAAACAAGGATCATGGTAAAATCAGAGAGGAAGGGACTCATTATCCATCCTGCCACATGAGAGCACACTGTCCCCTTTTGCATTTGTGTGGATTTGCTTGTGTGAGTGAATGAGTGTGTGCGTGTGTGTACTTTTCTTTTAACCAGAGCTCACCATGCAACCCACGTCATGCACACGCTCACACTGATGAATAGACTACTTCAGCACTGTCAGCTCACCCATAATGTTGTGTATGCATGTATATACACTGGCCAGCCAACAAAAAAGTTGCTCACACAAATATGTTGTTGTTCCTCCTTCAGCCTTGCTTATAGCATGTAATCGTCATGCCATCGTTTCAACAAACTTAAGCAACATAACATTTATTTCCACCCAGTGTTGGGTTCATTTCTCACCGATGTCTTGAACTGATGAGGGAAAAACTGAACCACTCCATAAAGTCTTCTCCAGCACATCCCGAAACCTTTCAATAGGGTTAAGGTCAGGACTCTGGGGTGCCAATATATATGTGAAAATGATTCCTCATGCTCCCTTAAAGCACTCTTTCACTATTTGAGTCCCCATTTTATATCCATGCCATCAGGGAACAAATCCACTGATGTGATAACCTGCTCATTCAGTACATTCAGCTCATCAGCCGACTTCATTTTATTGCCACATTGATGTTGCTGAGCCTCGACCTGACCAGCTGGAGCTACAATGCCATGGAGATTACGTGCTGTGATCAAGGCTAAATGCACTCCATGAAAATATGACAGTGTCTTAATCTAAGACTTAATTTATTACACATGTGGCAATGATGTAAGTCCTGTGCCTTATTTCAAAGTCATATGACTCAAGTCATAGATACTGAATGAAATCCTGCTCTGCGATCAACTCCCCGGCATTTTAATGTCTCACTGCTCCCAGTCTTCCTGACACGGGAGGAGGGTCTGTGATCTGGTCATTATCTGAAGTGCTGGTAGTTGTTACTTGTGTTACTGTCTTGCTTCTGTTGCTGGTCTTCCCTTTGGCATTAGCTCTTTTATGTCCTAATGTGCTAGTAATGAACTTGAATAGCCTAAGGTCTATTAGGGAATGACTCGACCTATATTCAAGTTTATATATAAAATGTCTCGGTGCTTGTCTCACCTTGGATCACCTGGAGGGAGAGAGAGCGGAATTGTTTAATTGATGTGGTTTATGCTGTAATGGCTATAAAGTAATGAGGAAAAAAAAGGCCTGAGGCTTGCATTTAACTTTCCTGTAGGTATAAATGTGGATAAAGACAGTTTCCCTTACTAAACACAGCCAGCACATGCACACCAACCAGACCAACCAGAATCGCCCACCCAGAGCTTGGCACGTGTCATTTGCATGCACTGGATTTCCCCAGCTGGGTGTGGATTTCTTGGGCATAGATGTGTGGAAGACAAAGACACACACACACACACACACACACACTCGACTTTTGTCTCTCTTCTCTTGAGTCAACTGAAGGATGGTAGGATTTTCCACTAATTTATTTTCAGCATCTTATTGATCATTGATTCGGTGCTTTTATTTTATTAAAAGGATATAAAATCTGTCTGTCTGTCTGTCAGTCTGTCTGTCTGTGATTTCAGCCAGCTCTGCCCTAAGCGGGTTTGGAACCGAAGGGTTGCTAGTTCAATTATATATGTAATACATCTGTGTACCTCAGAAACAGAAACAACAACAACAACAATAACAACAACAACAACAACAGGGGCAACTTTAATCAGAACAGAGTAATTTTTCTAGTGTAAATAGTATTTCTGCGAAACATTCAAATCTTTCAGTGCAACATTTATTTTCTTTACTTTTCCCCCATTTTTATGCACAAGGCAAAGATTTATGTAATTATTGTCCTCGTCCTAACTCCTAAAGGATATCACCCCTGATTCCTGATCTCTCTCTCTCTCCTATCCCTTCATCACTCCTGTTTTTCTTGGCAAATAGCAGGAAGCTTTGACATCTGCTGATGATCTAATACAGCTTCTCAAGCCAAGTCCAACAGAGTAAAATGTGAAAAATACAGACTGCATTTTCTCTTCATTCGCCTCACGCTGAACCCGTTTGCCAGCACTCATAAACCTCACGTTAATCGCTCTCAAATATTGTTGATGATATTTGTGGGCTGGGTTGGTTGGACCTGAAGCCCATAGGGTCTTTGTCTGCCTGGTAGCTGTGTGACGTGACTTTTTCAGTCTTGTGTTTGGAGAAATTTACGTTTCATATACTTGGTTTGTAGTCAGCGTTACTCCTAACGCCAAAACATTTCCATATGGATGTGCCTATTTAATTTATGAACGGGAAATGATAAATGATGTATTACAGCAATACGCAAATCTCTCATCATGTGGGTGTGGGACTGTCAGTGTGTGTCTATCTTCAGGAAAGGGGCCATACAGTAAATGTATATAGATACTGTATGACCTGGGCCGGCTCTCAAGCTCGCCCCAACAAAGAGCAGTATTGTGCGAAAGAAGTTTCTGAACCTGCGCTGTACCTTTATCACTTCCCCCAAAGCATACAGAAACTGACAAGCAACATGCCTGCGTAGCTTTCAGCACCATCCAAATGGGAGCAATTGAGCTGGTGGCAGTCCGATCAGGAGCAGGCTGTGGGGACTTGGCATGTTTGCTTTTCTGGGATTAGTTAAACTCATGCATGTAATAAGGAGAAAATGGCTTTTAAGCTTGCCTGTAGGAAACAGTGTCCATGGAACCACTGCATTTTGCCTTATTAAAGACAGACCAGATAGAGCAGTTCTGAGGAATATACACAGGGGGGGGGATCGACTCACATAAGGAAGCTTTGCTTGCGAATATAAATACTCTAGGGGAGCAAGGAGATTAATATAAACCATTGGCAGCTGATCAGATAGATCTTTTTGAAAATAATCTTAGAATCTTATGTGAAAGTGACCATCTTTATCGCCTCCGATTTGCACACTATTCCCCCGTTTTCCACAGATTTACTATTTCAGTGTTTGGGCGAGGTGCCACAAAGCTGTGTTCATAAGAAAACCATTAAAGATAAGAAGTCATTTCTTAATTTGAATTCTCTTGGCCACTGCATGTGAGTGTGTTGCACTATTAAGCTCTAATCTACAATTGTATTTATAAGTATATTAGTAATAATGTAATACAATTGTAATTTTAAAGTAATTTACATACTGACATACATACATTGCTCCTTCTAGCTTCCTAAAACAAGATCTTGCTGCATATGCTACATCACCAGGCAGCTTAATATACCTGAAGGGGACTACTATCTACCCTCTTCCACATACATGTGCTCACAGATGCCTGCACTTGAATAATCTCACTATTATTGACAGGGCAGAGAGGATTGCCATCCCACCGAGAGCATGACATCAGTGGAATTCAAACTCAACACCTCCTGATGATAGACTTTTTCTGCTGCACCACTCAGGACCCCAATATGTTGACTTTTGATAAGATGTTGATGCAGCACTTCTAGATAAAGGTTTGTGTAGAATCCTGCCTGGATCTTCATTTAATTTGTGTTGGGAACCCTTAAAACCTCATTTAATAAATCACACTCATTCAATCACACATTCAGCCTAATGTGCACGTTTTTGGACCATGGGAGGAAACCGGGGCACCCGGAGGAAACCCACGCAAGCACAGCGAGAAAATGCAAACACCACACAGGAACTCGCCGAGCCCGGAAATCGAACCCAGGCCTTCTTGCTGCGAGGCGGACATGCTAACCACTGCGCCACCGTGCCACCTATAAACCGCAATAATTGGTCATTTGTTTTGCAATGAGGGCAGCACCATAGCTTAGTGGTAACATTGCAGCAAGAAGCTCCTGGGTTTGAGTCCCGAGCTCAGCGATGGCATTTCAATGTCGAGTTTGTATGTTCTCCCTGTGCTTGTGTGGGTTTCCTCCAGGTACTCCGGTTTCCTCCCACAGTCCAAAAACATGCACATTAGGCTGACTGGCTGTTCTAAATTGCCCCTTGGTGTGAGTGTAAATGGTTGTGTGTGTGCTGGCCCTGTGATGGTCTGGCAAGCTGTACAGAATGTACCCTGCCTTCGCCCAGTGTTGGCTGAGATTGACTCCAGCCCCTCCGCAACCCTAATAGAATTAAATGGTGTGAATGTTGAGTGTTTTAGTGCCAGGTGTCAGCATATATAAATCGTCAATGAGGACTGTTCTTCTGAACCCGATACATCACATTTTCATTGATATATTTTATTCATTCATTCTTTTCCGGACCGCTTAATCCTAATTAGGGTTGCGGAGAGGCTGGCGCCCATCTCAGCTGACTCTGGGCGAGGGCGGGGTACACCCTGGACAGCTCACCAGGCCATCTCAGGGCCAACACACACACAACCTAGGGGTGATCTGGAACAGCCAACTGTACCCTACGGAGTCCCCGGAGGAAACCCACGCAAGCACGGGGAGAACATCCAAACTCCACACTGAATCGCCCGAGCTGGGAATTGAACCCAGGCCCTCTTGCTGTGAGGCGGACGTGCTAACCACTGCGCCACTGTGCCACCTGATATATTTATTATTTACTTATATTTCCAGCCACAAAAGACTAAAATATCAAGTGAAAAGACAAGCCTGAAAAACCACCCATGCATTCATAACAAAGAGCCTTTTAAATGTGGAAGGTACGTACTGAAGCACGGCACACACTACAGTGTGGTTTTTTGTTCTCAGTGAAGATGCTTGTAAAAGTTTGGGGGTATGAGTATGAGTTCGTGTGAGTAAGGTCTCAGATAAGCCTAGACTCTCCTGCTGTTCATTAGAGTTTAATAGAGAGCAGAGGTCAGCTTGGGGGTGCTCATGCATCATCATTCCTCCACTCCTCTAGCTGTCACAATGAGTTCTTTATTCTTTTTATTGACCTCTATATTTTAATCTCACTCAGCACACACAGCACACACTTGCAGTACGTACAATCTATAATACTGAATCTATTTAAAGTAAGTAATCACGTAGTACTTGTTATAATGTCACAGTAATATCAATATGGAGTGTAAACTGCCATGAATAAGGAATTTGTGCTAATATGTACTTATTATTTGGATAATTAAATTATCAATTGCAAATTCTGTGGCCGGGCGGCATGGTGGCGTGGTGGCGTGGTGCCGTGAAGCAAGAAGGTCCTGGGTTTGAGTCCTGGGCTCGGGCTCTTCTGTGTGGAGTTTGCATGTTCTTTGCGCGCTTGCGTGGGTTTCCTCCAGATACTCCAGTTTCCTCCCACAGTCTAAAGACATGCATATTAGACTAATTGTCTGTTTCAAATTGCCCATAGTTGTGGATGTGCGTGTAAATGGAGTGGTGGAACAGTGGTTAAGGCTCTGGGTTACTGGTCCAAAGGTTGGGGGGTCAAGCCCCAGCAACACCATGCTGCCACTGTTGGGCCCTTGAGCAAGACCCTTAACCCAATTGCTCAGTTGTAATTTTTCTGGATGAGGGCGTCTTCCAAATGCCTTGTGAAGGCTTTTCAGTGTGTACCCTGCCTTTGCCCAGTGTTGGCTGAGGCACAGCCTCCCCGTGACCCTAGTAGTAGAATTAAGAGGTTTAGCCAATAAAATGAGGAGAAAACATATGGAGCTATACTCAGTGATACCACAGTGGTGTTGACATCTGAAATCTCTTCTTGTGACAGCAGCACTGACAGTAGTTAAAAATCAAAGGCTTTTATGAATTTTTAAAGTAACAGCTCATTCAGAGGGACCTGGCGAGCTGTTGAGGGTGTACTCTGCCCACGCCCAGAGTTGGCTGAGATGGACGCCAGCATCCCCATGACCCTAATTAGGATTAAGCGGTTCAGAAAATGAATGAATGAGACTAATTGTCTGTTACCCATAGGTGTTAATGTGGGTGTGAATGGTTTTGTGTGTGTGTGTGTACATGTCTTGCCCTGCAATGGTCTGGCGATCTGTTCAGGGTGTACCCCACTCTAACCCAGTGTTGGCTGAGATAGGCTCGAGGTCCCCGCGACCCTAGAAACAGAATTAAATGGATCAGCAAATGAGTGTGTGAGATGAACAAGATAAGTGATAGCATAAAATCTTGTCTTTTGAAACCCTTGAAATACTTAAAAGACTGAAAGCATGGAATGTTCAATAATAAATTGGAAATTGCGTTTGTCACTGGCAAACTGCTGGAGTGAACTTGGGGACTGGAACAGAAAAATATCACAGCTTTCACAGTGTGTTTATGCCTTACTGTAGGTGTATATGTGTATATTAACTCTTCCACTCATGCACACTGACAGTATAGGCCAGATCACTGGTGAAATGATTTATTAACAGTCTTTTCTCCATCCAGTGTGTTTTTATTGCATGAGTTTGTGCATGTGTGGATGGAGGTGAACTCGCTGCTTGTCTGCTTTCATAACTGGTCACATCTACTAAATATACAGTACATGCAATCTATTTTATTTATATCTACAAGTTATATTTCATGTAGATGATTTATCATCAGCTCATCATACTGCTGTGTTCTGACTCAAGCATTCATCTTGTTTCATATCCTCAGCTTGCATCTGTCCACTGGGAAAGACTGAACTCCTATGCTTGTCTTGGGATTTAGGAGGTTTTAATTTAGAATCAAAAATCTAAGTGAAAATGTAAAATATCTGTTTGTAGGCACTGAAATGGACCAGTAAAGACTCCCCCATCTGCACACAGAGATAAAGAGTGTGGAGGTACGAGCAGATGATTCTTTTTATTAATCATATACATGAATCTGTTTGCTCAGGCCTCTTACTAGGGAGCATCACAATCCCTCTTAAAAGCAGGGTTTTTGGCACACAAGTGGAAAAGTGAGAAAGATTACTTTCACAATGACTAAGGACTGTATCATCCCAGGACACCAGGAGAAAAAAAAACATTCCACCAAAGCTCTCTGTTTCTGATTTTCCTCTTATATAGCAACTCCATAATGTTGCTCTAATGGCACAGCATGACTCTGTGTATGCCATGTTTACTCACATACATATGAGCATATATGGGTATATAACAGTTATTCTACAAACAGGAGTCATGTATGAGCTCAAGGCTGTAAGCTGAGCTGGCTATTAGTCAAACTCGATGAACAGGAGTGGAATAACTGTTTTATTTTGTCCTCTGGATTGTCAGAAATATAGCAATTTTTATTATACACTTACTCACACGCTCATTTGCCAAACCACTTAATCCTATTAGGGTCACGGGAAGCTGGAGCCTACCTCAGCCAACACTGGGCAGAAGCTGGGTATACCCTGAACTGCTGGCCAGACCATTGCAGGGCCAACGTACACCCAACCATTCACACTCATGCTCACACCAAGGGGCAATTTAAAACAGCCAGTTAACCTAACTAAATGTTTTTGGATTGTGGGAGGAAACTGACATTTCCAGAGGAAACCCACACAAGGGAGGACATGGGGAGGACATGGAAATTCCATACAGAAATGCCTTTTTCGAGCCCAGGGCTTGAAAAAAGGTCCTTCTTGGTGTGAGGTGGACAAGCTACCCACTACACCACTGTGCCGCCCTAGCATTTGTATTATTGTATTCAGATACTTGAAAATTACAAAATATAAAAAAATGTCCTTACCATAAAATACTGAGGAGAGTTAATAGAGGAGCCAGTTAGCATGGAGCTAGCAGTTGAAGGCCTGTTCAATAAACTTACACCTCCATCACTCAGGGCAGTGGTGGCTTAATCAGTTAAGGCGATGGGTTACTGATCCGAAGGTCAGCAGTTTAATCCCCACTGTTGGGCCCTTGAGCAAGTCCCTTAACCCTCAATTGCTCAGCTGTATAAAAAATTATAATTCTAAGTCGCTCTGGATAAGAGCATCTGCTAAATGCTGTAAACGTAAATCACACTGTCTTATATCCTGCCACATAAGCAGAGTATTTCTTTCTTTCTTTATTTATTTTCCTATTTTCCCATTTATTTATATAATGTAAAAACCTCTCTTGAAGAGAATATAGTAGGCTAGAGCAGGAAAACAAACCAATTAAGGATTTTGAAAAATTAAACTGGTGTTCATATAAGTGATTGATGAAGCGGTAAGTCATCTGTATTGACTTTAAAACAGCCAGTGATTCAGCTATTCAGACAACCAGAGTACGTTTATTTCAACATCTGGGTACTAGCACAGAATCCAGCAGTTGTGCCGCAATCCAGCAGTTGTGCCAACAGTCCACAGCAATACCTGCCTCCCGACACCCTTCATCAGAATTATATTTGTAATTATTTATATATGGACCGTTGTTGCAGTTGCAACAATATTTTTCTGTGCTATATTATACTTTTGTGTGTTATTTATCAATGTTTTAGTTTCTAGCTGGTTCAGATAAATGTAATAAATGTTATTTAAAAATGCAAGGAATCCAACTTATACACCTGTGCAATTGTAAAAATGGCTGAATTGAAGTGCGGTCAAACAAATATTCATGAGTATTCATTTAATTAAGTCCCTATATAATATAAATTCTTAATATCCCAATATAAAATAAAAATAAAAAGTTCTCCTCAATTCCCACACTCCTAGGATTAACTTTAATATAATGATAAGTAGGAAATCAGTATTTCCAAAGTGTTAAAAAACTGTGGATAAGAGAAGAATGCCATGGGTATGTCGTGGATTCACACTGGCAATGCTTTATATGCCACATTTACACCACAGTTACAGTGGATGTGAACTAAAGCGCCCGCACGGCAAAATATGTGTTCACTCAACATTCCCGCTGCGGCACTGTGACATAGCTTACGTATGTATGACATATCAAAGCTGCTATGTACATGCTATGGATTTTTAAAGTGTGGACATTTAAAAAAAAGCTGAATCCTGGTGTGCAAGGAGATCATGGTACCCAAGAGGTCAAGAGAGTTGCTGTGATGTTCCTCTTACTGCCATGTATCCTGGTGTGCCGTACATACACAAGCCTGAACTGCCAATGTGTGGTATGGATATTGCTATCAAATATATAAATTCCATCCCTTATTGCTTTTTGTGGAATAATCTAGACTGAAGATCACTTCCGGGCTGCTAATGGACAGAGCTAGCAGCACTTCCAGTTTGGTCGAACTGGGTAAGCTGCACTCTCCGGCGTACATCAGCATTGGGCCATATTGAAGACTGAAGGCCTACTTCTTGCAGCGAGCTGAGAAAGTTGTGTTTTGTTAAATTCTTGAAAAAAATAACTTTTACCCTAAAATACTTTTATACAAAATGTTGTTTCTTTTACCAGAATTAGTCCTAAATGAACAGTAAAAAGCAGCACTGCACTCTACAAAATGCACACAAACAAGTGTCCACATGTCCTGAAGGCCCTTCTGAAGAGGTTCTTCTTCTACCTTACAAACCTATACGCCTTACCCGTGCAAGTACTTTGGCTCACTAGGCAGAACTGGATAACTAGACAGAAGCTTCCTCCTCATGTGATAGATATTACAGATAATAGACGTCAAGCCTTCAAAGGCCATGTCCTCAAGCACTTGACCAGCAGCACCAACTTCTGAGCAGTAGTGAACCACGATCTGCTCTCTGCGGTCAACTTAACTGGAGAGAGCAACTGTCTACAACTGCATATAATATACAAAAAGAAAAAAAACAGAGAGAGAGAGAGAGAGAGAGATTTCAGGCAATAGGATATGAGCTGTTATCCTAGGAGTCGTAGTAACTTTTATAGGGAATAAATATAGTTCGGATTTTATTTCTCAGGCTCTCTGGTTAAGGTTTAATACAGACTAAACATTAGAGAAATTGTTTTTAACTCAAGCTCAATGCTGCCAGTATTTATGATGTATTAATATAGTATGCTCTGTGGTGTAGTGGTTAGGGTGCTTGGCTCATGACGGAGAGGTCATGGGTTTGACTCCCCGTTAGACCTCCTCCGTGCTAAGATCCCTGGGCATGGTCTTAACCACAAGTGTGTCAAACCCAGCAGTATAAATGAGTACCAGAAAAAAATACTGGGAAGGTAACCTGTGATGGACTAGCGTTCCATCCTGGAGAAGTTGAACTCCGAGTTGCTTTATGCTACAGAAACTGGAGATAAAGTCCAGCCTGATGAGCCAGTAGGCACAGGTGTAAAAGCCCAACAGACTTTACCTTACCTTTTTTACCCCTCAGCTGGTTATGGCTGGAGGGGTATTGTCGTTGGCTTGGCAGCCGGCCAGGCGGCATGACAATAACTTTTCCGGATGATTGCTCGGCTCATGCACAGGCCAGCTTTCTGAACTTTTGCATAGTCACTCACTATGACCTAAACCCGTGCGTGGGGTAGCTAATTTGCATATGAGGCCTTTGACCTTGGCACAGTGACCTTGAACATATACAGTTTGTCCTGGCCATTGCTGATGATGATAGCTTTCTGAAATTTTGCATAGCTGCATGCTGAACTTTTTTTCAGATTTGGTTAACCGTTTGCAAAACTTCCATTTTTGCCCTACGTGTGCTTGAGTCGTCCTGGTTGAGGGGTTACGACGTTCTATAGAACGGCAATTTTGTAATTTAGTACGTTTAATGTCCAAAACAAATATTTTGGTTAATGATTCATTCAAGTGCACAGCATCAGTAGCTGGCATGTAACATAACACTCATTAAGTCAAGTCAAGTCAGTTTTATTTGTATAGCGCTTTTTACAATTGACATTGTCACAAAGCAGCTTTACATAGT
>JAQMYF010000027.1:10262287-10277572 GCA_030014195.1 Neosilurus mollespiculum
ATTTTAACCAGAGCACGGGAAGTCACTGAATCATTTAAATTATATGTAACGGCTTTCAGAGTCACAATGTCAAACAACAGTAGGAATTTGAGGACCAATGCTAGAAAGTCGACTCTTTATCACTAAGCCAAACAATGGGAAAGTTGCATTTTGCATCTAGATACCAGGCCTATGATTTAATATCAGGCCTGGTTGTTTTCTGCATTAATAGGATCATTGCAAGTGATCGTAAATTGTCTGTTACTCTTGCTTCCACAGTCGTATTACAAGCAACGTAGAAGGAAAATACCTTATGGACAGTGTTCCCTTTAGCTGCTGCAACCCTGGTTCTCCACGACCTTGCATCCAACACCACCTGACCAATAACTCAGCTCACTATGATTATGACCATCACACTGAAGAGCTAAACATCTGGACTCAGGGGTGCCGTGAGGCCCTGGTCTCCTACTATGGGGGCATGATTAACAGCATTGGGGCTTTTGTGCTGCTAGTCATGGTCTTACAGGTGAGAAAATATACAATTTCCTCTGGGATCAATAAAGTGTTCTGATTCTGAAACAATATGGTACGTAATGAAACACTCAATCAAAATACTAACATCATAATTACAATAGAAATTCATACTTATCCTACATTAACAGCATTTGGCAGATGCCCTTATCCAGAGTGACTCACAAAAGCTGCAGGTCCATTTTTCGCTTGGTAGGCAAGCTTTAGTGTTTTGAATCTAATGCGAGCAGCTACAGGAAGCCAATGGAGAGAGTGTAGCATATTGTTTGGCCCTTCAATCTTATCCATAAAGAGGTGTTTTGGGTTCAGGTTTTCAGTACAACTAAATAGAAGGTACAGTTGATAGTTGATTAGATTTCAAGATGAACTATTTAGACAAGTGGAACCATGTGTGGTTTATGCTTGGTTGAAATGAAAACCTGCAGCTACACAAGTGCTTTGTGGAGAAGTTTGAAGACCGCTGCTACAGTCAACATAAAACTGAGCGAAAGAATCCTGTCTGTCTGTGGTATCCACCAGTGTGACACCTAGTGTGAGAACCTCAGCCGGCTTAAACTTAAGAACCCCAGACATTCTTCCTGGAATAAACATCATAGGATGACCTTGCGGATGAAGGTGGAATGATACTAAATCTTGGACAGAAATAGTAAGGTCAGGTAATGATTTTACTTATTTTTTGCATCTGTAGACTGCAGATATGGTGGGGCTGAAATACCTGACAACCTCTTTGGAGAACCTGACCAACCCAGAAAGTGAGAGTGAAGGTTGGCTGCTGCAAAAGAGTGTCAAAGAGACCGTCTCTGACATCCTACTGAAGATAAAATCACTTGGAAAAAAGAACCAGGTGGAGGGGGCTGAGGCTACTACCAATGAGAGCTGAGTGTGTCACTAGGCTTGGGTCAGCTTTAAAAAAGCTAGTGAAGAAAATATGGCATGATTGTGTTGTATTCTGTGTGACTACATTTGTAATTTGTAAATTTTTTTGGGAATTTGATCTTTTCACTGTTACAGCATTACTGCTGGAATAAGCATGAAGAAAAGCGTGCATGATAAAACTGTTTAAACCGATATATCTTTGTTGTTATTGCATTACTCTGCACCTTATGAAATTATAGTTAAGCATATATATTTATTTAAAACAAACAAACAAACAAACAAACAAAAAAAAAAAACACAGATCTACAATAGCTATTTTTTGCCAAAGGTTCTGAAGTAAATATGTAGGACAGAACTGTAAGAGTAGGGTAAGAAAGCCAAAGAAAGAACGAAGATGTTGGAACACTTAACATGTGTTCAGCTTTAGCTGATGGGATAAAGAATGAGTGTCTGGATGAGTGCTGGGTGCTTGTTTTCTACAGTTAAAACCAAGAAAAATTATTTTTATTATTATCAATATAACAGTTTAGCAATTAAAGAAAATCATAATAAGCTGGTCTTCTGTCCATAACTATTACAGTGACATCCTTTCAAACCACAGATCATGGGTATGTAGGACAGAAAGAAGGTATCTGTCATCTTTAATTGTCTTTAGCCATTAAGTGTATAAGCAGTGGGTGAAGAGATGAGTGTCAATAAGCTGCTTTGATAGAGCTTCACCTTGGGTAGGTAAAATTAAGGGACCGGTAACTCTGACGCAGTTACAGACAAAAGAACTTGGAAATCTCCAGCTGAACATCGTAATCTCTTTTGCTACAGGAAGCCAGTGAACTGATTAAACACAGTACTTCAATCACATCAATATTCATCTTAAACAAGACGTTAAATACCTTAACTACATTCTCCACAAGAGCAGCAGACCAATCCCACTAACATTTCAGATTTACAAGGGGGAACAAGTAGTAAAACTAAATGAATAAATAAAGTAACTAATTGAAAGGTATAAAGGTAAAGTCCACTGGGCTTTTTATACCCAAGCCCACTGGCTCATCAGGCTGGAGCTTATCCCTGGTTTCCAGAGCATGAAGTGACTAGGAGTACAATACCTCCTGGATGGGATGCTAGTCCATCACAGGTTACACCTTCCCAGTATTTTTACTGGTACCATTTATATGGCTGGGTGGACAGAGGCACACCTGTGGTTGAGACCTTGCACAGGGATCTTAGCACGGAGGAGGTCTAACGGGGATTCGAACCCACGACCTCTCGATGATAATCCCAGCATCTAACCATTACACCACCAGCCCCACAGTAGTAAATTACCTTCTTACAAAATATCTGTTAGATTTAAGGACAAGATCAGTGTATTCTACTGTAAAGCCCTTAAGTTAGCATGAGCACTTTATTACTTAAAAATTGCTTGGGGCTTCACCATCACCCTTTAATCATCTTTGTTTTCTGAATGAGCAAAATTACTTGAAAGAAATGGGCCACACTGGAGAGAAGCTGTGGACAGTAATACTGCTCACATACTCAACCAAATCCCATCCTACACATCCATAAACACTCACAATACCACCTTTCTTTTCCTTATTTTATTTTTGTTTTAAAATATTGTACAATGTGTCCATTTATACAATAATTCACATATTAACAAGTAAGTCTTTGAAGTCAGATTCCAAATCAACCTCAATGCAGGAAACATGCTTATATTGAGCAGCCCTGTGGAACCTTTTTGGGACTTGGCGTGTGCACCATTGGGACGCAAACGTCCTGTTTAAGTCAACAGTGCACACACTTTTCAACATCATGGAAATAAGCTCCAGTATCATTACAACGTATCCTAAGACATTAATGCTGTTACCTAAATCGAGTCATGAGTTTATATGGATATTTAGCCATAGCGCCTTTCCGCATCCTGAATATTCCTTGAAAACTCCTGCGAATAATATTAGGCAGCTTCGGGTTTGATTTGCTTTATCTCATTAGGCAGGAAGTAAGTTCATGTCTGCCCATGTAAGTAATTTGATCAAAGTGATGCCAAGAAATGATTAAGTCGCCATCACATGGAGGATCATGGGATCAAGATGTGAAGAATGTTTTTTTTTTTTGTTTGTTTGTTTTTTAAACAAAAGTGCTGTAGCAGCTCAAAGACTTAAATGGCATATCACACTCGCTCACTCACACACACACTTCAGTAGGTGTAATAAGCTTCCTCAACCACAAAAGCAAAATCCAACCCCACCCCCAAACTTCTCCCCAAAGCAGAGGTTTGCCATGATGAAATTCCACAAAGCTACATATAAATAACATTGAACAAAAATAGCCTGTAAAATTGACAATGATGTTAAATTCATTCTGTTCACACATACCACCATATAAATCCATCACACTATAAACACACCAACCTTACAATCCCACAAAGCACTCACATAACACTCACCCACACACATGTGACACTTGTGCACTCCCAGATTTCCTCAGATTGGCTTATATTTGCTTCGCTGAGCATTCAGTTGCTAGGTGCCCTCCGCACAGATATTGCAGAGACAGGGAAAAGGGAGTAGGTCGTGTGACCCGAAGATGGTGCCATTCCATTATGGCTACTATTGAGACCCAAGGGTCATTGGTGAACATTGTGCTTGCCTTAAAGAGAACACCAGCATGATTCAATATTAAAGAAATCTGAGACCTGCATCCGTACAGTAAACAATACTCGAGCTGAATAGCATTAAATAAGTTAATAGTGTCAGGGACGGACGGAACTTGAAAAGCTTTCCTCCATTCTCTCAGTTATCCTGAGAGCCTATGCTACAGGAGAAAGTATCACTTCGCAGTTGAATACCTTGGCAAGATGCATGTTTTTGTAGTTTTATTTTTAAATATCAATTTAAATCAAATCATAGAGGTAAAAAAACACCTCAAAAATAAACAAAAGGAAAAAAAGACATGCATTCATCCACTCAAAGGGGGGGAATATAAACATAAGAACGTAAGGAGGGGAAGGAGTGTGCAAGAGGCAGCACTGATGTGGTAACCTCTGCTGAAAATGTGCAGATCCCTGGTTCGTTGAAATTTGGCATTAGCCAAGAGACTCCAGGAACTCTCAGGAAGTGATACTACAGATGCTGCCAGTCGATGCCCACCAGAGTCTGATTAGCTTCCTGGGCATGACCGATCTCTTCTGTGATGCTGTGCTGGAGCCAGAGCCTCTGAATCTTTCTGTAGCGCTCCCGGCATAAATGTAAAGGGTTTCCCCGTCTGGGAAGGAAAGAGAACAGATAATAAAGGCTAGGCTTTACATAATGGTTTTACATAATAACTTTACAAGACACACCGAGTCTGAGTTCTCACCTGAGCCCTTGGTCAGTTTCTCCATAGTCATCGAGGTATGGGGGAGAATAAAAACAGCCTTTAGTCTTTCCAGCCAGGAAGAGAACCTGACTCTCCCTCACCCTGTAACAGACATCAGAATCACACGTGGGCTTCACAACGTATTTTTAAAAAAAAAAAAAAAAAAAAAAAAGCAATATACTGTCCATGACATTCACAGAAATCCTAATTTAGAGTACGCCAAGATTTTAACTTAAGGCATGGCCGCGCAGTGGTGTACTGGTTAGAATGGTCACCCCACATTAAGCAGGTACTAGGTTTGAATGTGCACACTGACGGTACAGAGTTTATATGTTCTCGCATTGTCTAGTAGGTGTTCCATTTTACTCTCACATTAGGTCAAATGGCTACTTTAAATTGCCCATAAGTGTGAATGGCTGTCTATATCTCTGTACTATTCTATTCGATAGACTGTCAGTCTGTCTGGTGTATACCCCGCCTCTCACCCAACGTCAGCTGGAATTGGCTCCAACTTATCCACAACCCACAAAGATAAGCAGTATAGCAGCACTCTTTCTAAATCTAGCACATAACCAAACATTAATATGCTAATTAGCCTACTTAAAAACAAATACATAACAGTAGGAGTGCTCAATTCTAACCGAAGGGCCACAGTGCTGCAAAGATTCAAGTTTTCCTCTCCTGGCCCAGATCAAGAATAGCTCGCTGCTTCAGGTGAGATGTTGAAGAGTGCTGAACGGATAGGAAGTTGCACAGAAAGTGCAGGGCATAAAATTTCTACCACATACCCACTGATCCAAGAAGTTCGTTCATTCATTCATTTTCTGAATGGCTTAATCCTAATTAGGGTCGTGGGGAGGCTGGTGCCCATCTCAGCCAATTCTGGGTGAGGGCAAGAAGTCATTCGATATTAAATTTCAAAGGAAATGAACATAAGGCTCCGGAGTGGGGCATCAGCAAAGTGCATGACTGTCAACCTGGAAATCGCAAGTTCGAATCCAGGTTGATGCCACAGCCATTTGCAACCAGAAGTTCATGGGAGCTAACTGGCCGGGTCTCACGGGAGGCTCTCACGCTCCCCTGTCACTCACTGCGATCACCAGCCAATCAATGGGCATCTCTGAGATCATTCGTACATTCGGGTGGACAGTGATTTCCCTTTGAGTGTGTTAGGCCCCCTCCAAGTGCACATGCGCAGCAGTTTGTAAAGAGGCAGGTGGCATCATCGCATGTCATAGAGGGGGCCCCTCCCTGGTTGGTGATGGTCGTATGTGAAAGGGAGGCAACACCTGACGGGTGAGAATTGGACACGGCTAAAATCACTGCTTAGTTTATTGTGGTACTTTAAATTGTTATCCAGAATATTTCTAGCAAGTCACAGTTACTTTTCTTCCTAATAAGTTTAACATTTTCAGAATTATTGCTGAGTGAACTGCCCTCATGCTCAGCCCTGACACAAACTAGATGACATGGCACTCGACACAGATGTGCAAACCAGTCTTCTTCTAACCTTAGGAAAATGCCAACACCAGCTCCGCAGGCAAAGGTGTGCGCTGTACACGCACCGACGTCCTCACCCTCCAGCTCAGTCTGGCAGCAGTAGCTCTGAGAACACAACATCGCGCCACACACCAAGCACAGGGTTGGTGCGCGAGACTTATCTCCACCTGACTTTGGACAACTACGCACACACACGAAAAGAAAGGTGGTTATGAACACACACAGGCACACAGAAATAATGCACACATGAGAGGACACACTCACGTGAAGCTGGAAGCTTGGTTGATCAGCGTACTGTAGTCCTCTGGCAAATCAATTAGCTTATTGGATTCGCGAGGAAAACTACAGAGGGGGTGGGTGGGGTGGAGGAAACATATATTAAAACCATTATCTCAAAGCGCAGATGCCTAGGAAAAGGAACAAAGAATGATCACCTTATAAGGGCTTCAGGTGACTGGACACACTGCTGCATGCCTGGATGTGAGCACCACCTGCAGAACAAATGGACATAAAACACACTCAGCCCATACAATCAAACCCATGTCCACATGTTGTGGTACGAAATCTGTAATTCCTCAACTCTATGATATAGTCTCTTACCCCTGAAGCAGGAGCTCCAGAACCTCCTGATGATTATAATAGAGCTGAAGAAGGTTGGGGGGTAGACTCAGATATGCACACAGTGCCTCCCATTCACCTGGCCCTACAGCTAGATCAGGGGACATGGAAACAACCACCGTTTCAATCATGTTGCTTCTAACGGTCTCATATTGAACCATTCATATCTAAACACTTCTCATGATAAACAACAACGTTTTGCCCTGCTGCTTTTGGCTAAGTCTCAGTCACTAGCAGTCAGCCTGAACTGCAGAGGTGTGCATTCAGGCCAACATTTGGCCAAACAGCACCACCTGGTGGAAACAACTTACCATGGAGCTCAGGTGGAGCGGGAACTCCGTTGAGATGGTGGAAGAACAGAGCAGCTCCTCTGAGGAAGGGCAGGATGCCTGCCTTTACACAACGCCAGAGATGCCAGCCTGAGCTAACCTCACGCAGGCTACTAAAACACACACACAGTAAAATTATTTTACTAAAAAGTTCCGCAAAAACACTACATTACAAATGTACACAAAGCATACAAAGCACGTGCAGATTTGGCAACTCTCGAAGATTTCCAGGGACATAAGTTATAAGTATAAGCAGTGAAGACGGGGGTATGGGGGCATGTCTGACCAAAAAATTCTATAAATCTGAATGCTCTCTGCTTTTTTATTTTTAATAAAATTTTTAAAGTCCTATAACAGACTTAAAACATAAGAGGCAAAATATATTTGTCACCCTCAATTTTTCAAACGTGATGTAAATGTGTCACGCTCCAGCATAATACAGATTAAGTAGGAGATGACATGCTGAGATATTGATATATTTGGAAAGAGAAATTAATCTGCTTTAAAACAAGGTATAATACATGATTATAGCATTAGAATAGACTGAATTACATCACTTTATATATCACTAATCAGGAAATGCTACTTTTGAGAAAATAGCAATTACAGTTACAGAACCTTTTTCTGAATATCCACATCTGAAACTCGCTAACATCCATAAACTAAATGAATCTGGCTCTCAACCAATCAGCACGATCCTCCTAGCGTCTTCCTAGCAACAGATGAGTTCTATTGAGTCATGTCTATTTTGAGGCTTCTCATTGGTTTACTGTCATATGACTCGGGGAATCCCCCTGGGATTCTGGTAGTGAATATGCATAATAAGGAAATACCCTGAGCAATCACAAAAGCCGTTTAAAAATCAGCAAAATAAGTGGATATTTATATTGTTTTACAACAACACAGACATGGAACCCTTTGTTAAACAAGTATTTTAACATGGATAGATTGTGTTTATGAATATTTGAACTTGGTCATGTTGAAGATTATGTTTTGAAGGATGTATTTTTGGCGATATCGCATTTTCGTCCAGGTAAGCCATTTTCAACTTATTCAATCACTACCTTGCGACTTAATCCGTATTATGCTGAAGTGGGACACATTACATTTTTAGAAAATCCATATCAGATTATAGCACAATCTCTATAGACTAAATAAACTGGAGCCAAATTGGCTTAGTAGTCAATTTAAAAGATCACCAAAGACACTAACTGCATTGCTCACTCATTCACTACCTCCTACTTACTATATAGAGATTTACATACAGAGTTTCTGAGTTTATATAGTGAGCTTAGCGGTGTTTTAGACACCATTATGAGCTGGTTGGTTGCTGCTGCCTTTTATTAAAATAAATCTGAGACTCTGGATTAGTTTCTTTCACTGTATTGTAATTTTAATATTTTTTATTAACACATTTATTAAATCATACTTCATGTTTTACTCCATATTGGCTTATCACTGTATAATAATCATCTTAAATTTTACTTGAGTGCCCAAGTGTTTTTTCTCAAGTTAAACACATAATGACTTTCATTTACATGACAGCCTAACACTTCCTGACTGCACTCTCTACTCCCGTCTGTCAGGCATTTTTTCCCCAACAGCCAAAACGCAACCAACTGCTTGGTTAGTGACCATCGCTTATGCACTACCTTTCACGGAGCATTATGGGATACACTGTGTGCACGATATAGTTCTCACTATAAATTCCGACACCATTACACGATATAGTGCACTATATCATGAGCAGTGAGCTATTTCAGACCGAATCGTACACAGATTGAGGAGAAAAAAAAGGTGTGTGTGTGTGTTTCACTGATCTATGATTGGCTCGTGTACCTGTTCCAAATTATTTTGTTGGTTGAGACGTTATGACACTATTCATTTCCTAAAGGTCAATTTCAGCTTCTCTACTATTTGCGAGTCACTTTTGGCTTCTCAAAAGTCGTATAATTGCTATATTAAAAACATTGCTGTAAAACAATCCGTAAGACTTATATATCGCTATAATAAGGGTATTTATCTGGCGCAAGGTGATGAGGGTAGAATATAGGTGCCAAACTCTGGCCCGCAGACCAAATCCAGCCGCCGCCTCATTTTACGTAGCCTGCAAGAGCTTTCAAAGAATATCATTATCATACATTATTTGAATTGACCGTTGCCATGAAACCTAACTCATCATGCTTCCACTAGGTGGCGGCTGCTTATTTCAAGTAAACAGCTAGTCAATCATGACTCAAGAAAGACTGCATGCTAGCTTGGTGCAGTTAAGCCCTTTTAGAGTAGATTATACGGCCCTTGATCATCTTTAAATTTAGCGTCGTGCCCCTTAGTGAAAAGGAGTTTGACACCCCTGAGAGGGAATATCATCCAACATACAGCAAAATAAATAAGGATTGCCAGGCCTGGATATGGCACTGACAAATAACTACTACAATAATAATGTCTCACCAGCCTACATGAGTCCTTAATGTGTTATAGAAAAGACAGACACACTCTTCCACCTCACGCTCCACTCCTTCACTCTCCTGCTCCATGGTCAGCTCCTCTGTGGACATACATTCCATATTATTATATATTAATAAGGGCTATCAGATGAAGATTTTAATATGTAAAACATATGCATGGGGTTCTACTTATAGTGTGTTCCAGGTAAGCAGAGTTTAGATAAAACTCAACTCAGTTTACGAAAAGCTGCCACAGTGCTAAAACATAAGTGTACTACAGCATTTCTAAAGAAAGACCAATATCTTTAGGATCAAATGTAAGCACTTAATCCAAACTGAGCTCAAACCCAACGAAATACACAAAACCACCTGTTTTTTTTTTAATCCACAGGTGCGCCGATATTTTGGAGTTGCACTAGCACGTGACGTGGTTGCACACATTTCTATTTCTCTGTGGTGAATTATTTAAGATGATCGCTGTTTCTCACTTATGAAAGCAGTCTGCATTAAAAGTAAAACGTATAAAAAAAAAAAATACTCAAAAGTCTAGTCATGGCCTCAATTTGTACATTTTGAAGTACGCATATTAAATTTATGGTAAATAACACCGACACCAGGTATCAGTTACAGGTGTGCTTTATTACTAATAATCTGTATCAGCCCAAAGAGGCAAAAAGATTATCGTACATTTTACCAGATTCAGGGGAGAAAAAAATGATATCAGGATTACAGTTCGGACATCAGCTATCCTGCATTCTAATTATTATCAACTGACAAACCTGTATCGGTCAACTCACATCATCACCGATGCCAATTCTTACAAAAAAAACAAACAAACAAACAAACAAAAAAAACAGATCACGCAAATGCACGTGCATGACCAAGCCGGACAAACAGTGAGGGTCTGTGCACAATTTGGACGCTCGAGGCGTTTTACCTGCACAATGGTACTTAATGGCGATTTCAACAGCTGTTTCAAGGACTACATCGAAAGGAACTACCAGATATTGCTGTTACAGGCTTTGCAATAGTGATAGTCGATACACAGACCATGATTGCATGTAAGAAGTGTGCTGGTTGATTTTCCTGAAGACAAAGACAGACAGGGAGAAATGTGAGAGGTGGGTGACGACATGCAGTCGCGAAGGCTTCAATGTCGATAAAGTGAAAAAGTGGACTAATATTTGAACTGAACACTTTGTTGGAGGAAACAAACCAACTCCCGTACATCCTCATCCAGTGCCAGCTAATCACACACCATGGACAAAAAAACCTGACCTCTGCTCTGCCAGCGGCTACAAATGCTTCGATTATTGCATATGTTATAGGACCATGATTGGAAACAAAAAAACATTAGCCACGTCTTGTTTTTTAAAAGAAATTTACAACACACTTTAGCCTTTACATCATGTGACAAGACTTTAATGTTTTTAATATAAAATTTCAATATTAAAACGATGCTAATGTTTGGTTTCTACTGAAACAATATCCAGTATGCAGTACAAAATACGTAATAGCTAACACGCATTACTGCTTCAGAAGGGTTAGCTTGTTTCAACCCATGACACTTCAGCCTTTTCAGCTAACACACTACTCTTGCTGCAGACACCCCAGGAAAATCTTTCCCTGTAATCTTCACCTTAGAAAACGTCTCCGCATTTGCCATGGTAAACACATAGGAACAAGGGTCCGCCAACTCATGCTTGTCCGACAGAGTATGACCTGTAACGTCCTAAGTGCTGATGACAAACCTTGCATCCTGCACACTGTTCTTGGACCACGTCCAAAACTGAAGTATACTTTGTGCTCTCGTACACATGTACAGTACACACATGAATGTGACCACATGAAATTTTGACTTGCAACTCACATAAAACAGTCGCAATCTAGAACCCTGCTCACAAGAAAACATCCCAAATACATTCATACTGACAAATTATTACTGATTCGTGCGAATGAGGGTCGATAAGCCCACCCAAATATCAACAACAATAGAAGTCCATCTGCTACAAGTAGAATATGATCTAACCTGGCACGGAGGTGATGAGGATCTGGACGAGGTGAGCCACAATGACCAAGTGGAGGAGATGCAGTTGTGCAGTATCCACACTCAGACCTGAAGTGTCTAAGCAGTGCAATGCTGAATAGGACAACACCAGACTCACCTGACATACAAAAAAAGCTAAATCAGAGCCTACAGATAAAAAAAATAATAATAATTATAAAAACCCATTTGATGGACAGGTTTAACATCTGGACTATGTTACTTCCATCTGATTCTAATATAACGGTGTCTGAAATAACATTAAAAAAAGTTTGTCAGCTCACCAGTAAGTGGAACATGTCCACATCCAGAATGCAGGGGGAACCTTCCACCAGGGGATCAGGAACAAGTGCTGCATAGAGCATACACACACACACACACACAGAGTTACAGAACAGAAGAAAAAACCTACAAAAGAAGAGGTAGTGGTAGAGGTAGAAGTAAAGGTGAATATACCTGCCAACAGTCGCATGAAGTGATTTTGCACAGTGGAGTGAGAAGAAACAGTCCAGCATGCAGAGCCAAACCGAGTCAGGGAACTCAAACAGTCGTCCTAAACAAGAGCAGGCACAGTAAGTTTCCAAACGAAACCAGTTCACTCTCAAATCCCTTACATTCAGGATACAAAACACAGATATACACTACACTTCCTTTTGTGGACTGGACTTTAAAAACACATGTAAGCATGTTAGCATGATTGAAACTCTACTTAATGAACTTTGTATAGACTCAAGCTCATTATTGCATGTACATGTTCAACTGGACTGAACTTGGACTCGGAGTTCTGCGCATGCACTGCAGGTCTGGCTGTGGGCTTAGAACTTGAACTAAAAAAAAAAAAAAAAAAAGACGCAACGTAAACAGATGTAGACAGAGCTAGGCAGTGGCGGCTTAGTGGTTAAGGCGATGGATTCCTGATCTGTAGGTCAGCGGTTCAATCCCCACTATCATCACTGTTGGGCCCTTAAGCAAGGCCTCCATTGCTCAGTTGTATAAAAATGGTAATTTTAAGTCGCCCTGGATAAGAGCGTCTGCCAAATAATGTAAATGTTGCTTCTGTCTAGTTCTGTTCATGTTTGGACAGAGAGAGAGAGAGAGAGAGAGAGAGAGAGAGAGAGAGAGAGAGAGAGAGAGAGAGAGAGAGAGAGAGAGAGAGATCATGCAGTGCCAGCTGAAAGAGGTAAATATTTTGAAATGCAAGGATGGTAGGAAAACATGAAATGATTATTTTCATTTATTTTTTTGAAGTGGTGGAACATTTGAACGATGCTGATTTAAAAGGACAAGCGAGCAAATCAGTGTTCGAACTTCAACACCAGGAAAAACAAAACAAGTGGACAGGATCCAGTTTCTTACCCAAAATCCCCCAACATGGCAGAGGTTCATTTTTGTACTGTATATCTTATATACTGAGAATTTTTTGACATGATACTTCACTGTAGTAAAATGATCCTACTGTCTCTCTACCTCGAAGTTCTCATGCTGTTTTTAATGTGACTCATTTAATTGTATTCAAGGTTATAATTAAAAAATTAATCAATTTAAAAGTTATTTAACTGAAAGTTAATAAAAACACCCTAGAAATTTCTCATGACTTTGTTTATTAATGATGATTACATCATAAAGATGCATCAAGAGAGAGAGCACGCACAGTGGAGCATAACAGATGATATTCGTTCATTCTCATAAAAATAAACGATTATACTGTGCATAAAAATAAAAAATAAACGTGAATCAGGGAAAAAAAAAAAAGAATTGTACATCAGAAAAAACAAACACACATCGAAAGAAAGTGAAGCACAGTAAAGGGTTGGCGCTGGTTAGTAGAGACGGAGAGGCACAGGTGGCCTAACAAAGATAATTTCTTTTAATCTCACTAACAGAAAAAAATAAATAATGCACATCAAATAAAAAAAGCACAGATCAGAAAAAGGGAAGCGTGTCAAAACAAGAAAAAGCAGTGCAATTTAAAAAAATTAAATAAATACCGCACATCACAAAGGTTAAGCATACAAAATGCACAGAGCTGTAAATCGGTTCACTTCACAGCTCGACACCGTAGCACTTTGCCAGCGGTCTATTAATTTGGTCTGTGATTTAGTAAAAAAAAAAATAATAATAAATAAATAAATAAAAGAAAGAAAAAGCAATATCAACAAGTTAAAAGCGGGTATATAGATAACTATTACAGCAGAGTTGAACATACTTCGACCAATAAATCAATTCCTATGCGGTGTTTATATATAGGACAGTACAAGGACAGTAATCCAGTTAAGTGGTCTAGTAGAGCTATACCGTAGCTCAACTTATCTGTGCATGGAAATGTACTCACTATAGAAAATATCATTAATATGCGCTTCTTTTAAACGAGTTTCCACTTAATATGCGTCCACCCCTTGGACCCTAAATTTGTAACATGGGGATGACCAAAAAGCACATTTTTCACTGAAATTGAACCAAATTTGAGCAATATGACAGCATTCTGCTTTGATCCATGGCAGCGTTCACACCCGCACCCAAGTACATTCACATCCACATTCACAAGGCCTGAATTAATGTGTGTTCAGGTGCGTTCCATCCTGACATACGCATATTAACGAGACTCTACTGTAGTCTTTAAGATTCTCAGCTTGATAAATTGGCCAATGCTGTAGTCCCTTATTATTTTGTATATGTTTAGATTTTTTTTATAATAAGTTTATTTAAAATTTCAAAGAAAAAGCAAACCAAACCATTGGAACAAAATATTCTAATTCCACTATATTATATTCCTAGCAACTACGTCCTACAAGAGCAGCTAGTCAGCGTTTTACCAGCACTAATATGTTCACTTTACTTACCACCCAAACATAAAAAAAAAAAATCATTTTCATAAGGTAATTTGGGTTTTCATACCTGTCTGCAGGGTAAACTTCCAAACAAAGGCTTCTCCTCATCTACCAATATTCTCTCTGTACAAAATACAAGCACAGAAACACAATAAATGCAAATAACATTGGGCCTCATTTACCAACCGTTCTTACAAAGAAACTCTTTCTTAAAACGTCCTTACACACTTTTCTGGCATTAACCCATATTTTTTATCTGGGATTTGTTTTTAGAGCTTCTCATGAAGCTGTGCAACACCTTGCGCAGACACTGTGGGCCCATACCTGATACCTTCAAACAAGTACAACCAGATGTTCATGTACTGACTGCAATGTGTTTTTGGACACGGGGACATTTCAGAGGGGGCTTGGAGACCGGGTGGGTATAGTATCACAGGCATTTCTCAGTCATGTCCATGAGTAGCCAGTATATTACAGTCCCTAATACTGAACATAAAAGGTTTCCAATCAAGAGATTTCTTTCTGTTGCTGCTCTAACGAACATTATAGGCCCTCTCCCAATCCATTCCCATACCTCAACCATCAACAGTAACACTTAATTCATTTTCAAATCCTCTGCAACTCCAAAACCCATCTCTTAAATGTGGTATCCCAGTTTTTGTTTGTTTTTTTAGGCAATACCTGCTAAATTGTGCTTAATATCAATATACACTCACCGGCCACTTTATTAGGTACACCATGCTAGTAACGGGTTGGACCCCCTTTTGCCTTCAGAACTG
>JAQMYF010000027.1:10277823-10295312 GCA_030014195.1 Neosilurus mollespiculum
GGTTTGAACTGCAGGAGATTGTCTTGACCATGTCTACATGCCTAAATGCACTGAGTTGCCGCCATGTGATTGGCTAATTAGAAATTAAGTGTTAATGAGCACTTGGACAGGTGTACCTAATAAAGTGGCCGGTGAGTGTATATTATAAATTGAAACACAGTACATATTAATCATCTGAAAACAAATTCAAGGTTTCAAGTCATGAATCCGACATAGACTTTCCTAGCGAATTTTTTAAGAACAAAATTTACCAAAACATGCATGACATTGATGAATGAGGCCCATTTTACTTTTCCAACAAGCAAACATTTTATTAAACAACCCCTTACACAGGTCTGCGAACACTTCATTTCACATGGGAACTTATATTCTTGGAAGCAACGTGTGCATACTGACCTATAGACTGGATGGTGTAAGAACAGCTGCCCCAGGACATGATAGGCACACGAGGGTCCTGCTCATTAGGATGCACCTTAAGGCCAACTTTATAAGTTGCTATGCCAAAAGTTGTCAGCATCTCCCTTATGGAACTTGAATAAGGGTTGCTATCAAAACACATCACAGATCTCAGTTAAAGCCACCCTCAAATCCCGAGCATGACACAGATTTGTAATTTTAGAGAAGGAAACAGTGGGTACACTTACACTGGAGTGCACTCCAGCCTGAAACCCTCAGGAGGAGGATAGTCTTCTCCAGTCTCCATCTCACCAGCATCTAAAACAAAACCAAAAACATGACTGAATATGTACACACACACACACACACACACACACACACACACACACACACACACACACACACACACGATACTTACTTTTTGGCTTAGCCTTATTATGGGAAGAGTGCAAGGCTCTGATCTGCTGGCAGTTCGTATTCAGCCAATGAGCCAGACTTGGCTGCTCACTACCGCTGCAACCACAAACATACACGCATTTTACAGTTTATTCAGGGAAGAAAAAGGTAAAACTCAACAGAATAATTGTCATGCTTAGAAATAAACTGTAATAAACTAAGACAGTATCACTTCATGCTGAAATGGTAAAGAAAGTGTTATCTTCATTTAGTTTATTTCTACACACGATTCAGAAAGATTCAAAATCAATACCGCTTCCTCAAATCACTTCATTTAAAATAAATAGATAAAAAGAAATAGGAATGGCTACAGTATCATTCTATACTCTTCCAGGACATCTCAGGTTAAGTGGCCTTCACATCATAACGAATTGGCCCACTGTAATCCAGCGTATGGTCTATTTTTGATTTTGTTGTTAATTGTTTTAATACGTTCTCGTTCCCTGTTGTTTGTATGTAAGCAAGCAGCCCATGTGCAACAAGAAAGCTCTGTATGCGATATGGGAATATGTTGTTCATCCAACATTACATTGCACCTAGTTACTGGGGTGGCCTCATTCTTCCACCCCAAAAGAGTTCTTGCTTATCATCCACACTCCTGAGCTTGAATTCATTCTTCATGGCTTCCCTGCAGGATGAGGATATGGAGGCAGTTCAGCTACAGGATGGAATAGGAGGGACGAAGGGTTGGGACTGGGAGACCTGGATCTTAAGGCTTCTTGGGATGCAGCTGCATCTTCAGGTGAAGGTGTGGGTGGTGGAGACAGAGCCTTGCATCTTTATCGTTAACGATAATTTATCAAACTGTTTTGATTTCGTTTTTAATTTCATTTCATCAGTTGTCAGTTCTGTCCAGGCCACGGGAATCAATTAGTCAGGTTTTATTGTACGTAATAAAATTTTTGGCATTTGTTCGTTTCTTTAATTCGTTACAGTGTGAAGGCCGTTTTAAATATGCACAGGTTACTGGGGCACTACAGCTAAAGCAATGGGTTAAATATCAAGCAGTCCACATTCAGAGCAAATTCTATTTAGAAAAAAAACCCAACCACAAGTTTGCATGCAAGTACCTGCAGGTGGTCTTAGTGAGGGGCAGGAGAGGAATGACTGTGTTACTGAGACACTCACAGAGTGGACACAAGTACTCCCCATTCTCTACATCATAACTGGTATGCACACGCAGCCTCTGCTGTCGGCGCTGCTCCTTGGCCTGCACGGCCTCAAAGTACCTGCAGGGGAAAACAACATGATTGTTGAGAGACCATTATTCAAATTACTAGCAAATTTCCACTAACTTCATGTCCACGATGCAAGTACAGAAGCTGCGTTAATGTGTTGTCTCAAATTATCTTTTTTCAGAGTTTGGGTCTATAGAAACATGTGGCGTAAGAGCATATTTGTGCAGCTGAATTAGGTCAGTTAAGCAGTGACAGCAGTGTGATCCTGAGTGTTAGGTTTGATATGGACATAGGACTGATGTGGAAACTCAGTGTACTGCTTATAACTCTATAAGCGGTACACTGTACAGTTGAGAAGTATGTTTTACCTATGAAGCAGATAACACAGGAGAGATAATACACAGAATCTTATGCACTCAACACCCAAGCATGGCAGACTGCCCAAAAAAATAACTTTATTCATGTGATTTTTATACGTTTTTGATATTTACAACTAGGCCTGTCACAATAGTCAAGTCCCCATAGCATGATAAATGCAAAAAATCACGATCATTTTCCTGACCACCATTAATTGCTATAATTATTGTGTGCTTATTAACATAAGGAATTTTCCTGGTTCTGCTGCAGCTCACTTTCTATCCGCTCTCTTGTCTCTTTGTCTTTGACTGACATGGGGAGGTGAGGATAAAACAGATTACCTTTCAAAAGCAAACAAAATTCTATAAAAAAGTAATAATAACTTAACACATCTAAGGTATATTGTTAGACGCCCTTATCCAGAGCAACTTACATTTATATCTTATTTACACAACTGAGCCTTGCTCAAGGGCCCATCAATGGCAGCCTGGTGGTACTGGGGCATGAACCCATGACCATCTGATCAGGAACCCAGAGCCTTACCCATTTAGCCACCACTGCCAAAAATGACAATAGTATTTTAAATATTATATAATACATCCAAAACAGTGTGGGATTTTGGCTTCAAATGTATTTTGGCTTTTCTTACACCTACTGATAAGGTAACAAACAAAACGTTCGGACCAAAAAAAATAAAGCACCATAAGTTTGTCTTTAAATGTAGCAGGCAGATCTGCTGATCTCCTCACCTTTGCCAGCAGTGAGAGTGCATGATGTGGCCACAGCTGCCAGTATGAGTACCAAAGGACAGGTCAGGGTGCATGAAGAGGGGATCATAGTTCTCTGTAATACACAGTGTCCTCCAGAAATAAGTTGCTATTGAAATCACTTGAACACTAAACTGTAAACCATAACTATTTACCTGGCTTGAGAGGAGGTCTTCTGCGGTTCTTGGACATGACTGTAGAGCGTTGGACAAAAGCAGCGAGCACCATGGCTCTGCCATCAGGTCTGATCTCTTGTTCTTCCTGACACAGGATACACGTTACCACCTGCCTCCGCTCTCCTCCTCTGGCACGCCAACGGCGAGGTCCCACGCACACCAGAGCACTGTCACATGAACTGGGGCTACACCAAGCAGAGGTGGGCGGTGACAAGGATGTTTTAATCTTTATATTAAAGACTGAAATTGTAGTATAAAAACATCTAAAACATATGCTGAGTAAAAAAAAATTTTTATAGACTTTTATGTATTGTACGGAAATAATCATGCTTTGGTAGCGGCCAATATTTTCTATACCTTTTATAGATTTATTTATTTTATATATATATATATATATATATATATATATAACATATATATATTTATATTTATATATTTCATATATATCTCTAATTTAGAACGTCTAGTCCCCATGTGGTCAATTTTTTTAATACTGTTCTGAAAAAACCTTTCCATAGGGAAAAAACAAACACAAATTTAATTGTTCCGCGGTAATATAAGAATGATCATTAAATAAGATAATAATGGACCTGCTGTAGGAAATTAGCATGATTTCAGTTTCACGCTGAAAGATTTTTAAGTGGGAACCATGTGAGGGTGATATGTAGGCAACAAGAACTGAGCGGTGAAGCGATTCACTTCTCTCACGGGGGTGTCGCATTTTGCTAAGTATAAAAATTTCACCTGTTTGCCTGGATTCGCCTTACGATTAGGCTAAAGAACAGCCATTTAATCAACAAAACAGAACCTGATATGCTGGAATGGAATGTTACCAAGTTGCATTGATTGGTGTTTTCAGCACCTAGATAAATGTAATGGGAGAGTTTGATATTGAGGGTATTGCTGAGGAACGTGTCAGGCTGGGCATGCTTACATACCTGTGGTCTGCTGAGGTTGAGGCAGAGGCATCCAGTTCCTCTAAACTCTTCTGGAACAGTTCTTTGTTCTCATTGATAAAGTGTCTCTGCATCTCTGACATTTGAGCCATGATCTTTTCTCTGCGCAGTCTGGCCATCTCTGCCTTCCTCTTTCTCTCTGCCTTGTCTTTATCCCGCACAGTCTGCAAGACGCAAACACATGCACACAGGCATACTGCAGCACTTCAAATCGTAATGATTAATGCGCCAGTGAGTTAGAAAGTTGCTCAGAGACTAACCTCCTCCTGGCAGGGTCCTGTTCCTTCACAGGGAGAGGCAGCAGCGGTACGCTCACGCATAGTTTTAATGCCAACCACCATCTGTGAGGAAAAAGATACACGATTCAGGAAAATGAGTTCACTAGGAAGATACAGCAGTATAGCTAGAACTACATGCACACAGCAGCAGTTTAAAACCTGTAAAACCAAGTCTGCTTTCAGAATAGTAGTTACTATAATATTTAATTTACACATTTCACTTCAAAATGCATATAACAACACAATCAGAGCGAGAAATAAGTACAGAAAAGCTGGTAGGAGCAGACAACCTCTTAACATTAAGGTTGGGCTTAAATTGGCTGTCTGTAATTAAATGTCATTATTATTGTATTCACTATCTACATCAGCCTACAAAACCGAGCAAGATGCGTAAACAGTTATATCAAGCACATTTCCCTGATTTTATATTAAACATAAGGGATTATTAATGAGAGAGAGAGAGAGAGAGAGAGCGTCTTCCCCCTGCTTCCCTGAACTAGAGCGCCTGTGCTTACTTCAAGTATCACGTATACTCCACAAACTGTTACCTGCATGTCTGTCTGTTAATAAGAGCAATATTTTTAGTTTGTTTATATGAGAATCTGAGTGGTGGACTGTGAGCCTTTCTTTTGTTTTCCAGTTTGGTTCCTAATAAACCCCAGTTCTGTTTTAATCTTGCATGAATGTGAGAGACACTTTTTCTATGCAATCAAGCACTGTTACTAATCAAGACCTTTCATGCACTAGCAAGGTAAACAATGCAATAAAGTATTTATTTTTAAGCGCCTATTTACCCTGCCACCTTAGAAGTGCTCACTGTACTGTACAAATTCTAGTGCACTACTTTATTACAGAGGTGGAAATTTATAATTTTATAAAGCCCTAATTTACACGGTGACGTAAAGGTAACTTCAGCTTATTGGACGCCTCATCAGGATTGATTCCAAAATAGAAGATGGAAACTGCATTTACCGAAGTAATCTAATCTTAGGGTCAACTGATGATCACGGGTTACTTGCTACTTCAACGTCTTACAATTTAAAACTCACTATATTGATCCTTGGTTGTCCTACAGACAATGTTCTTTATTATTATAGGCTGTCTCGGGAACCCGCTTATTCTGAACACTGATAATGGAATAGAAATGGATACAATAGAAATATTGTAGTAATAGTACACAGCAAATATATAATATATATATATATATATATAATATTCATAAAGCTACAATATTCAAGTTCAAACACCACTAAATCTGGCTACAGACAATGAGAGTGAAAAGCATTTTAAGATGGTGAAGCATTTGTTTCCCTATGGTAAATGCAGTGTAACTTTGCTTAAGCAGTGCAAACTGCTAGCATTTCAAATGGTACATCCCAACTTCATGGGATGGTGTGTCTACCATCACACTGAAAGAAATTGGCAAATACTGATCATCCACCCTTAGGCTTGCCAGAACTAAAATGCATAAAATATATTATGCTGCCTCCTGGTGGACATAGTATGTACTCGTATGGAGCAAACAAAGCAAATATCAAACAACTAAGATGTAATTTTACTTTAAGGATCCAGCGAATCATGTCTTTGTGCACTTCCAAGTGAGGAGCGCTCTGCAAGGTCTCCAAAAGAGCCAGGATACTGGGAGTATTGCTGGGGGCTTCACCAGGACCTGTCATATAGAACCACAGATTTAACTATAGGCTTGAGACAATGTACTGTGTGAAAGGATTTAGAAAACTTACGGGAGATTTTGAGGGTGAAGTTGAAGGTAACTTCACTGTCATCACTGCTGCTTTCTAGTTGTTGCTGCTCCTCCTGCAGAGCCATGCCTATCAAGTGCAGCACCTGCAGCAACACACACACATCATTAAATCTAATGCAGAACATGAACTTAGTAACCATCATTGGTGTTGAATTTGTTGAGTATTAAATTTACTACTTAGGATGTCAAACATTTACCCTCTGCAGCATGGACTCAGACCAGTGTCCTCCGGTAGGCTCCACAGCCCACTGCAGCACAGCTCCCAGCATGCCAAGCAGCACGTCACACTGCAGAATATTGACCAAGCTGGCAAACAGTGGGCTGAACGGAGGCAGGATTGGCGGAGGCAGAGCTGTAACACACAGACACTCACACTTCACAAATCACCAATAATGTTTAGATGTGGCTGCTTTAGACTATAAATCTCTGAAAAATAACTGACCTGGGTCCTCCCCATTCTGTCTTTTAAGTTTTCGCTGGGCTTCTTCTGCCTGTAACAAATAAACCATGCATCTTGCAGATCACTCAGCCAAGATGGAAGATGTAGCATTATTCCCACCTAGCATTTTCATGTGCCTCAAATGTGTTAGACATCCTCAGCACGACTAGCCTTTAATAATAAGCTAGAAACAGCATTGACAAATACATGAACTGAAAAAGGCTCTACACCAGGGGTGTCCAAACTTATCAGCAAATGCCGGGGTGGGTGCAGGTTTTCACTTCAACCAACCAGTAGCCACACCTTCCACCTGTGTGAGCCACTGATCTCAGAAAGTGATTGGATCGTATATTCTATTGTTTTATTGTGGCAAAACCTGAAGCCAGTCTGCTGCCATCTTGGTGAGACCACTTTAATGTTATAATGTGTAATAAGTTGTACTCAAATAACATACAAAAAAGGTGAAGAAAATGGAAATAGCTCCATTTTGAGATCCTAAAGCAAAGTGGTCTCAGCAAGATGGCTGCCACCTGGCTTCAAATTGAAACACTAATGTGCATTCTAGTCTTTTTTTCTTTGTTTCTTTTTTTTTTTTTTAATTAAATCAGTGATTGAAACAGGTGGAAGGTGTGGCTAATTCTTGGCTGAAAAGAAAACCTGCACCCACACCGGCCCTTTGTGGAAAAAATTGGACACCCCTGATCTACACTGAAGAGCAGGGGTAAGAAATATAATGAAACACGAGTTACGAGATGCAGATGGTTTTAATTACTGCGCAGCAGTAACTATAACATTGTTGAATCACAATGTTAACTGATGCCAGCTGCAGACAGAGGAACAGCACCGAGTCTCTTCCCATAACTTCTAAGCAATAATCCTCCAGTAATATTGGTGATGCGGGACGGAGAGATCTTTGTCCATGCCACCATGGACAGCATTTACAGCTCACTACCAAACTCTAATTCACCATTTCTGTGATGATTTAAAAGTATATCAAAAGTTAATTTTTGGACTCCAGGTTCTTTTGCTGTTATAATAAATTTTGCTCTTCCGGAAAGAACATCCATTAGATTTTGGAGTGTGGTTGTGGGGACTTTTTGATCATTCATCCACAAGAGCATTATTAAGGTCAGGTAAGAACACCTCTGTGCAAGCGACTTACGTTCTCCCAGGCATCTTCATCGAGCTCACTGTGTACGCAGGGGGAATGTCATGCTAGAACAGGTTTGAGCCTCTAAGTTCTAGTGAAGGTAAATGTGTGCTTGTACTTCGTGGCACCAAGATAGATATGGAACTGATGGTCAAATAGCCATAAACTTTGGTCCATATAATGTATCAATCGGGAGATAACATGAACATGAGTTCAATTCCTGGTACGTGGACTGAATTGTGCTCAACTGTATTTGTTTTGTGAAAGTCAACAACCCTCTGTCTCTGTTGTAAAATAAAAAATTAAATCTCAAGGACTACTCGTCATCATTCACCTCGACGGTAGGGAACAATTGTTAATTATCCCTTAACATAACAAGCCAATCGGATTGTGTAATTTCATGTGGTATACATTAAATTATTGTATTTGTAGTGTTCACTCATACACTATGCTTACACTTGCAGTTCAAGTTTAAGTACCTTGGACTGATCAGCTCTGGAGTAATGGTAGAAATAGAGGTTGAACTGTTTGGCACAATCTGAGCGGAGTTCATATAATCCTCTACCAGTGACTCCTGGCTTCCTGTTAAACACAAGCAACACAGGAATTAAACTCAGAAGGTTAAGAAGGGTTACTTAAAATATGGCAGCAAGTCTGGTAGGAGAATGAGACTCTTTACTTACTTAAACAATGCAACACTATCAATGACTCTCTCCATTCCTGTCTCTTTATTCTCCTAAAGGAAAATACAGCCTTATGAAGCCTTGCTAACACATTATATAAGACGACGTAATATAAAACAAATGAACAGCAACACATGCCATTAAGACTTCGATCTATCGAGGGAGCATAGAGACTGAGCCCGGGGGGAGGGTTTGGAAGGCCAGTCTTGGTACACCATTCCCAGCTCCAATTTATCCTACACCTACTCGCTTGAGTTTCATCCTTCCTTTAAATGTCATATTTTCCTAATATTCACCCATCTTCACTTTCCACTATTCACCATCAATCCCATCCGTGCCACATACACTCAATACAACACACACACAGACACACACACTGACTGGTTGCATTAGGAGCCAAACAGACCATGTGTTCAGTTTCCCTCCAATCATGATCACAGTGAACAAAATGAACTTTAAAAATACAGAACAGGCACAACTGGCTACTCTGATCATATAACACTAACTGCCCCCCTACAACAATGTTCTATTTTTTCATTGAATTTAGGCATCTTCCGACTAAATGACATGACTAAAATCCATAACTGAACAAATCCAGGTGTAAGGCTACTCACATTTTCAGGCAAGGCTTTGACCAACTCACTGTGAGCCATGGGACGAATACAAAGCTGATGAATGATCTCTCTCTTGAGTTCATCACAGCTTTCTACATGTCCAACGCCTGGCGTAAATCGCTCACCTATAATAAAAAGAGACAGCAATAATGTACACAATTATTATGGGCAAAACACCCGTCTAGCTGTGTATCCTTACAAATATAGCACACAACACTACAATGCCCTATCCAAGTCTTTACACAGTCCAAGAACAGTCTGTACTCACCTACAACCATTATAATGAGGTGAAACATCTCTTCTATTAAAGTGCTGTTCTGCTGGACTACATCCTGGAACAGAAGATTAGGTGTAAACCATTGAGAAAGTACAGAAAAGGGAATGATTTCAAAGTAATGGAGTCAAGAACAAAATACGGATTACACACCTTGTTAGCATTCTCTCGGTTGTATCTCTTCCTGCAGTCTGCTGAACTGAAGATATGAAAGAGTTCGAAACGACTGAGCACTATCATCAGAAAGTGGTTGGGATCCATCATGGATGCCCCTGCCTACTCTCAGGACACCATAAGAATGCATCAGAAAAAAAGGATCAGGCAACAGCGCTCACTAGCCATTCTTTTCTCTTTAAAATGAAACAATAATTAACAATAAAAATGCCCACCTGGAGCATCATGAGGTCCTTATCAAACATCTCAAGCCTACACTTCACATTGTGGTAGTAGTAGATCTGTTATAAATGGGAGCGGGGAGGGGTTGATTAGAGTTTCAGGTTTTACAGTGCTAAACAATAGGGCAAAACACAGTATTGGTCAACTAAATGACACTTTATTGGTGTTATACTGTCTCCCTTAAATAAAAACATTTAAATGCAATTTATTCATATTTCATCAACAGTGTTGATGTTGAAACTGCTGCAATATTATAAAGACACATATCCTTTAATAAATGTTGGTTGAATTGAAGAAATCCATTCAAAATTACAGATTTTATCCCGAAATTACTCATGACAGTGTTACTGTTAAAAGTGCTGTAGTGTCCGTAACCATGTCAAATTCATGTTGAAATATCTTTAAAATTATGCATTTCAGAACAGTATACTTTTTCTGTATTATGTATTACTTGTAATCTGAATAAGCCAAGTTTCACTCATATGGCATTTAAGATCCTTAAAGTTTGAAATAGCAAAAGTTACGGACACTACATTAAATAAAATTATTAAATAAATTATTTTCTCTCCATCTCAATAATACTGCGTGATTCTCTATATTTGGTTCAAGCTTGGATGATGCAATGGTGCGTCACTCATTAGGCTGAAACAAAGCGTTATGAAAAACAGTGTCATATAATCCTATCTAAAAATTCAATTTTTCACCCAAGTGAGGCACTTTCAGCACCAATACTGTTTTAGCCGAAAACACATGCCATATTCATTCTTTAACCGAAGCATACCTGATTGACTAATGAGAAGCCATTTCTCCTCCACATCCCAGCATGCACCTGTGCACAGAGAACCAGGCAGCGAAGTGGGTGCTCTATCACCATGGGGGGGCTTAATTCACTCTGTGGAAAAGGAAACATTCTTTTCGTACAGATATTCACACAAACACACAAACGTATGCACGCACACTATGACTTACCAGAGGCAGCTGCTCAGGGAACCTGTAAGCTACTTCTGTTTTGCTAAGGAGAGCATGAAGTCCTTAACAAAAGCAAACAAAGCAAATTAGGTAGGAAATCTGCAGTTTCGGAAACATTAATAGCATATAATTTTAATACATTTGAGCCATTCTCAGTCTCTTACCTGCTAGCAATCTAGACACAGGAAGGTGAATGCTGACTTTTTCTTGCGAGACACAGTATCGGATAGTGTCCACCGAGTGGCCACACATACTAAGAGTGATGGGTTGCTCTCCATCAGTAAAACCACTGTGGCAGTGAGTCAGAACTGTTAGGCACTTCTTATAGGCTCCGATTAGCACCCGCTCCTGCAAACATACAATGAAGCAAATATTGCATAAGCATGGGCGTTTATAATTCTAAGGGAAAATTGTTGGGGGTACCACTGATGAAGTCAAGGTCAACAGAGTAGAGATTTTAATTTATTTATTTTTTTTAAACCTACATCACAATCACGTTTGTTTTACAATCACAGGGACATGTGTATCCCTTTGCCTCCAGAACAGCTGGATCTTTCAGATCTACAGCAGATGAAGCGTGGTCATCTACAGTGCCTAGTAGCATGCCCTCCAAATATACCACTGGGATGTCACTGTTCACTAAATCACCCTTTTGAACTAAACTATTTACACCAGGTGTCTCCAGCTATGTTCCTAGAGAGCTACCTTCTAGCACGTTTTATCACCAACCAAGGCAGTTATTACTTACTAGATTAATATTATAACTAGATTTATTGTCAAATATCAATGTATATAAAGTACATCATCGCAATTATTTTCATTTCCAATTACTTTCGTGACAAATAAATACAGTAAAACCTCATTAATATGCACTTCTTTTCCGCTTTGTCCCCGACATTTGCATAATATTAATGAGACTCTACTGCAATCCACTTACATGAGCAGCTGATAGTAAGAGCTTTATATACACTGCGCTAACCAATCATTTGCTTACTGGCTAGCTGCCCTTACATGCTTGGGAATAATTTATACGAAAAGTTGGATCACTGAGATTGACAGTGGTGTTTTAAGAGCATAAATAAACCTGAATGCATTAGTTTGGGATGAATTTGTGCAGTGCATTTCCATACACCTCAAAGCCATGACAAACACAAAAGTCATGTGACCATTACTACTCACATCACTGGCACACCACTCTTGCATCATTGAGATAATGTGTGTGAGCTTCATCTGTAATGTGAAGGCTGCCTCCCATTCGGGTTCCATCTCTATGTGTTGGCCCACCTGTCGCACTACTGGGTCCATACCCTACAGAAATCACAAACACACATTATTATACTGTCATAACACAGCATACAGTAGTTATACTATCTACACAAAATATAAACATGGCTATAACTACTGTCTGAGTCAGCTTTGCTTAGACAAACACACGGGATCACCTGCATGCACTTAAGCAGCTCCAAGAAAGCATCAAATCCTTCCAGAAACTTGTCCCTGAGTTTGTCGGTCCACTCTGTTGGACGGCTAATCAGGACATATCTAGTGGAGGAAAAAAAAGATTGGACAGTAAGAAATTGTTAGATATGAACAACAGTCGAACAGCTTCTGCTTTTACTTACTTGAGGTCTCCTATAATACTATGGACCCTACGGAATTTAAAGGCCTGTTGTGCAGTGTAGCGTTCAAACTGAAATCGTCCCTGCAAGTCTCGATGTCTCAGGTGATCGAGAAAGGTGCGGATGATTGTCATCATCAGGTTCTCATCAGTGATTAGCATCCGGGCCTGTGACAAGGATAACACAATCAGTACATCCAAGAGTGATCAGATAATCATTTATTTCCAGGTATAATCACCCAAATATTTCTTCCCATAAAGCCAAAATGTTCAAAACTGGCAGTGACTAAGGCATCTAAGGGTTACCATGAGGAGCATGCAGAGAGGTGGAATGAGAGCTGGATGGAATTGATAATATTTCTTTCCTATTAGTACTTGAGCATTACTCTGCTGGTTTGACTGCTAGCCAGAAACTTCCAGGTTTAAAAAGCAGGCAAACCCTGATGCATTAGTAATAAGCCACACAAAGTTTTAAGTGTAGCATACAGTTCTACACATTTATCTCTTAAATGATGCATTACACCTAACATATCTGCCTACGGTTACTGGTTTAATCAGCGATTAAAGTCTGAAGTCAAAAGCTGTCGGTGTGTCTATGAGCCAGCTCAAAGCCTGTACGGAAGCCGACCCATCACAGCAAAGTGGGTATTAAGTTGGAAATTATTCGATTTTTATATATTATTACATATTAAATACTTTGTTGAACTTTAAACATGATTTTCTCAAGAGTTGCTAAAAAGGCTTAAAAAATTCTGGCAGGTTTTGGTTATTTACTCCAAAACTAGCCACATCTGTTAGAAAATGTGTTATAATTTTAAAGCTTAGGATGTCAGCCACAAAATGGTACCAATAACTCAAAATTTATAATTTCACACTTAGCTGTGATGGGACACATTTATATCAAATATTACCTCGTGCATATTTAATGATGACTTTAAAATGGTATGCTGTAGATGCCTAAAATGCTGATATTCATCTCACATGAATAAAAATGAAACTTTTCTCCATTACATAAATTATATTACACATATTTGACATGATAAAAATAAGAAATTCTGACATACTGCATGAATGCATGAATGATGGATTTGTGATTGGCAACTAAGCGAAGAGGTTGTTAAAAGACCTGCCCCTTGTAACCACCTTACAGTTTCCTAAATGTCATCCGTAACAGGATGCAGTATCTCCTTTTTTTTTTTTTAACTACTCATAATAAAACACTGAACTTATTAAAAAAAACACCACCACCGTTTTCAAGCAACAGAACGAGACTGATAAAGATAATCTCATGTTGCCATTGGTACATAGTGACAGCCTGATTCTCACCTCAAGCTGCACTGAGGTTTCTGATCAGCCCACCATGATTATTTTTAAATGTGGGGGGAAATTAATGAAGAATACAAGCAGCAATCACACAGGCATGTCCTCACTGTACCAGTCTCTTCTTATACTCACCAGAGAAGGCACAGTTAAAATTTGCACCGACAGGTCAGTAACAGAGAACTCCCTGTCATGGTCATCCTTCACGTAGTCGCTCTGCAGACGCGGATAGCTCTGCCGGCAGCAGCAGGGAAGGCGGAGGAAAGGAGAGACACAGAACAGACAGAACCAGTGCGTGGGGTTGATGTACTCACCAAGGTAGGGACGGTGAAGAGTTGCACAGACAGAGAGGTCACTGACACTAAGCGCTCATGATCATCCTCCATAAAATCTGTCTGGAGGCGCTGGTAATTCTATGACAAGGGAAAGGGGATGGGGGCATATTCATCTTCCGGACTTATACCCGGTGCTTACACCAGTGGTACAGAATATGACGCAGAAGGAGGGGTGAGAGCTTCATGTAGAACAGCCAGAAGTATCATTTAAATATAAACTACTTATACATCCTCTGTCCTACCCAATTGACATGGGATAACACACTCGGGAAGGAAATTATGTACAGTACATGGTACATTATTTTACCTCTGACAAAGATTTCTTATGATGCCAAGTTCTGTGACCTTTTGATCAGCAGCCTGACACTGACATTACAGCTAATAATCAATCAAAAGCAAAGCTTAAGAGAGCTACTGCTTCTCAGTGAAACGTTCTTTGATGACCTGCACTAACATTCCTTGTGTATGTGCATTCAACAACAGGACTAGAGATCTGGAAACTACTATACTGAACCGAATTATAAACAAACCACTTTTTATATTATAAAAAAATATGAAAGCAGCATGCAGTGATCCCCAAAATACAATGCGTTTTGCATCCACGCAGTAAAGTGTAACCTGTATTTTGAGAAAATGGCCAAATCAGGCACATGTGGTAGGTACAGACATTGTCCAGACGGTATGAGCAGCACCGAGCAGTACCTCAGGGTGAGGCCCAATAAAAATAATAAATAAATAAATAAATAAATACCCCCAAAAAAGGACCAGATTTGTCAAAGGTCAAAATGGCACAGATGACGCAAGTCCTCAATGAACGTGCCCTCGGCATGCTGAATGACGGAATAACAATCAGAGCTGAGGCAGTTGCACTGAATGTTCATCATGCCACCATCAGCCGTCTAAAATGTTGTTTCCTGCAGTTTAGGACAACGGTCAATCAACTGCATGTCTGCAGACCACGTGAAACGACCCCGCTCAATGAGGAGGAGATGTGTAGCCCTGCGAAATACGAGAGGTGAACACAACAGGTACTGACCACGTGAAATTCAGACACTGACCCATCAGTGCTATTTTGAGTGTCTGCGGTCAACCAGAACATTTTCTGTTGACCTTTGATGAAAACTCTGGTTGAGTGATGCCTCTGTGTATGTACTAGGGGTGCCGGAAAAAAATCGATTCACGTCTGAATCGCGATTCTTATTTATTAGCATTCTGAAACGATTCACATTTTCAAGAATCGATTTTTAAGAACACGTTTTTTCTAGCATTTCCAACCTTACTCACAACGCGTACCGTTTGTCCACACACGGCCTCCGTAGTGAACTGTTCCAGTGAGTGGCAGCTCCAGAACTAGCTTTTAGCCTAGCATTAAAATGGATGAGGAAAAAGAAACACAGCCAGCGCCATCTTCGCTGAAGGCAAATGCTTGCACTTCGGATTTTACATTTTGCGGGTAAGAAGGAGCTTGACATGACACATGCGGTGTGCAAAATAAAAGTCAAGTATTTCAGGAACACTTCACATCCCCGAGCCCACATCTTACACCATCACCCGGAGCTAAAAGAACCGGAGCAGCAGCACGACCAACTCCTGACCAACACACACTCCATCACTTCACTAAACTCCCAACCGACTCTGAACGAGCAAAGCGGATCAGTACATCTACAAACCCAGTCGCCTAGTAATATCATTTCTTTCTTTCTTATAGAAGAGTTGTTCCTAGCTTATAGAAGAATGCAGTTACTTGTGAAATTGGCTCCCTTTGTTTGTAATGATTATGAATCAAACATCGGTTTGAATCAAGAATCGACTCGTCACCCCAAGAATCGGAATCTAATTGAATTGTGAGTTGTTGTTCGATTCACATCCCTAGTATGTACCAATTTAATTTCTTTGCGGGATCATAATAAAATTATATTGTGCGTTTATAATTTGGTTCAGTATAGCTTTAATTAAAAGTTTGGATAATTTATCCAGCTTATCACGTCAGCCATTACATTACAGACAGTAAGTTCAAAAATATAACTAAAAAAGTCTTGACACAGCAGAGAAACCATGAAAATATGTACAGTATATCTCCAGATCCAGAGAAACAACAATCTGTGACTTAAATATTCACTTCAACTATTTACTGAATTCAGGGACATAGATTGCATAAAATTGTATACCCTTATACTTCACTGACCAAAAAAAGCAGCAAAGAATACTAATTAAAATGGAGGTCTACTGGTTAGGTCTAACCCCTGAATAAATCTGGGGTTAACCCTATTATGAACTAAATAATCCGAGTTTATCATGACGTGTTTGCCTGTCATGTTTATTTACAGTACAATAAATACCCACAAGGGCTAGAAAGCTTACCTTCGCAAACTGAATAGCAAATAGCTTCTTATACTTCAAATCCATAAGCAGACTGCTCATGAACAGCTGGTGGTAAACATTCCTTGCCCCTAAAGGAAAAGGAGTTTCCAATTTTCTTTAAAAACTCTTTAAGGCAGTAATTTTAAAACAGAAACACAGCGTGCAACCAGTGATAACAAGCCCTGACACCTCTGGTGCCACCCTGAGATTAATAATATTACAACTGGCTAAGATGAGTTGCAATTGTTCCCAGGAGCCTGGTCGACGGTGGGTCCTGAGTCTCTTCCATTAGTTAGACTTATTTAATGGCAGCCTATCCTCGTCATGTCGTTGGGATGTACCCCACCATCCATCACACCTTTACCCCCTCACCACTGCGGTTTGCGGCTGCTTAATAAATATTAGCAGCTGACCCCTACATGTAGAGGCAGTTTGGCTATCCACCACCTGCTGACGAGCTGGGCCGCTGCAGCTTGCCCCTGAGAAGTTACCCAGTACCCTGATACTGGCTAACAAACTACACTTTCTGTTGCCAAATGGTGATGGTAAATGCTAAACAAGTACACAAGGGTGTGTGGATATCATCATCTCTAATAAACAAATACCAACTAGGTGAAATATACCCAGGATGTGTAAAAAAAGCCATTCTTTCTGGCGTCAGATGGAAGTGTTATAACATACACACATCGTCAGACCAAAAAAAGTCTCTACTATTTTACTGATCTGCTCTTAGCCATGACCACAGCACGTAATCACCTTGGCACTGTTTCCACAAACTAAAGCAGCAGCACAACATTTATTTCTATATGTATTTGATGGGGCGGCATGGTGGCGCAGTGGTTAGCACATCCGCCTCACAGCAAGAAGGTCCTGGGTTCAATTCCCAGCTCCCTGTGCTTGCGTGGGTTTCCTCCGGGTACTCCGGTGTCCTCCCACAGTCCAAAAACATGCACAGTAGGCTAACTGGCTGTTCCAAATCACCCCTAGGTGTGAGTGTGAATGGT
>JAQMYF010000027.1:10295412-10307501 GCA_030014195.1 Neosilurus mollespiculum
CGATTAAGAAAATTAATTAATTAATTTATTTTATGTATGTTAATATTGATACATATTTTTAAAAAAAAAAAAAAAAAAAAAAAAACTGCACAAAATCCAAATTTCCATACTTCCTGTTGGCCATAGCTAGTGCCACCTAGACTTTCTTGATACATCCTGGGGAAACCCACATGCCTATTAAATTTCATGGATATATCTGAAACTTGATTTCTATTAATGTGATATACCTATGGTGAGTCTGTCGTCATGGGAAACACCTGAGGCCAAGATTTTGTCCCCAAGAACTTTCCAAAGCACTTGTGTTTTCTCCCATGGTACTCCCTTCCCTCAGAGCTCAGGCCCTGATTATACTTAACGTATATAAAACTTTACATTCAAGAAATATATATTAAATAATAAACCTTTCACACCTTTCCACATTTTGGAGTCACACAGCATCAAAATGTCAACAAGGGAGTTTTCTCCATCAGGGCCATTCTGTAGTCCCACCTGACACAAGATTCTCCTCAAGCCATCTAGAAGAAAAAAAACAGACTGTTGTATATCAAGAGCAAAAGAGCTTTAAAGTGCATGTACTGTTGTGATGAAACAAAGCTTAAAAACACTGCTGCAAGGTATAAGAGAGTACAATGGACTTAGCATTGGACAGAAACCTGAGTATCGGATGATGTGGCCAAGCCAGGAGAGCGTTTTCAGAGCAAAACACTGGTGCGCTACCACTGAGGAGTGCATGACTTGAACTCGCAGAGGCTTCGACTGGCGACTTGTGTTTCTCTGCAGATACACAAGTTTCGAAAATTCCACAGAAACATGAACAACCAGCTTCTACCATGCTACCTGTATTATACAACAATGAAGAATGATTCAGATACACTTATACACCGAACATACCACAATTATAGACTTGGCCTGTCCACAGAACTGAAAATCTCCATATCGTACAGACTTCCGGCCCTGAAAACCACAGCACACAACAACATAGACAACTGAGGAGTCAGTATAAAATTACGCAGCATTCACACTCATGCATCTAGGGCTGGGCAATATGGCCTAAAAATTAAATACCTAATTTTCTTTAACCTGCAAAGTCTTAAATACAGATAGAAATACAAATTTATAATGGAATTTGTAAAGGAACAAAACGTTTGTGGCTTTTCCAATGTACTTTTATTTATTTAGCTGGCAAGGAAAAGCTTGAGGCATGGCATGTTTTACGTGTAGTGGTCTATAAATGGGACGGGCCTACTCGGTAAAACACCTTTGGCTTGGTAGCTCATATCGGCGGTCGATTTTATTCAGCATCTGAATGAACCTGTTACTATATCCCCACCACATCTTTAGAGAAATGAAATGTCAATGCATCTGTAATTCCTTTCCAGTGGGGTCGCTTATTATCTTATGGAATGCTACGTGAAATAGATGCCGCTATTATCTGCTTCCTAGAAGTGCTTACAGGCTCTGCTGCTAGCATGCATGTGACACAGAGCTGCTGTGGCTGTGTGTGTATAACTCCCATAACAAAAACCAATCCTAATTTACCAAGGAGATGCTGCCAGTTTTGGAAACGCTGATACGTGTGCTGCACTCGCTAATGTGAGTTGGTGTTTGATGGGCAGTAACTGGCGTTTTTCGAATGGGTGGCAGGTACCGTAGCCCATCACTTTCTTGTGAGACAGGAAAGAATACTGGGTGGGGTGGCAGGACAGCACAGAATTAACAAAACTACAAAAAAAAATCTTTTTTTTATTATTATTATTCCAATAATCAATAAAACTTATTTAGTTTTAGTGTGCATTTAGTGCCCAGCTCTAGGTGTAAATACTGCATAAAAATCTGCCACTGTCCTTCATTTGCTATAACCACTGAGGACAGGCACTGTATCAAATGACTGCGCGCACACAGTTTTTGTGACGTCATGTGGTACAGTGTCTATAATGGTACAGTGGTAGCATCTATACACATGCACCTGCAACACCTGGAGTACTCGGTGATTTTATTTGAATTATTTATTTTTATGACAATTTAAATGAATTAAAAATTACCCAAACTTACACTTTTACTAAACAAATGTTATCTACTATGACTAGAGTATTAATAAATTACCAAATACTGACCAAAAATGAAATTAATGTGTTGACATCTCTTTCCAAACATTGCTGTGACACCCTACATACAGGAGCTGACCTTGTTCTCGGTAGCAAGAGGAGTAACTAATTAACCAGCTGTTAAAATGGATGGCCTTGTTTTAAATCTGGGAGAACATACTGGGGTTCCTGCTCCTAATAGAAAAACCTTTGAGTAGACAGCTCATCAGGAATCATGTAGGCAGACAGTGCTAGTGCTGTAATATGGGTGCGATTAGAAGGCGCTTACATCTCTGTCTACCGTTGTAGCAAAGCTGACCGCCTCTTTCTGCGTGCAGTTCACAGCTTTCTGTAGTGTGTATATGACCTGTTCATATGTGTGCACCTCATCATTGAACAGCATGCAGTAGTAGGTGTCTCCACGCTCCCTGGAAAGGGAAACAAAAGAATTCCCAATATCACAACAGCTCTTACATTAGTTTAATAATATGTGTGTGTGTGTGTGTGTGTGTGTGTGTGTGTGTGTGTATGCATACGGTGGTTCAAGGCCTTGAGGGAGCTCATCTTCCTTGTCCCATGTGAGCATGTCCACAGCATATTTCAGGATGATAGAAAAGATATTATATGTGCGAGCAATCATGTCTGCAGAGAGTCTGGCAAGTGGATCCTGGAACAACATTATTAAGGGTTCAGTGTTATTAAAATCCAGCTAGGGGCAACTGAATATTTATCACATATAGCAAGTAGCAAAATTCACAACACCACAGAGACACATGGGGTGGGCTATCTGGCAAAAGATCATTGGGTGTGAAATCATGACCCACGATTGCTGCAGATTTAGTTGAACTCATGATCACATGATAAGTTCTGCATCTGGTTGCCTACATGTAAAATCTTTCCTTTTAAATCAAAGATAAAAGCTCAAACCCACAAATCACTGCATCCTGTTTTCGCTCGATTTTTTTTTTTTTTTTTTTACTTTCAATTTTATTCTGAGATCTCTGCCGCCCTGATGCTTCTTTCAGGCTATTGTTCTGTTCACAGGTGTACTCATATGGGTCATTCCCTTAAACTGGATCCAATTTATTGATTCACATTTGGGCTGAGATGGGCTCCAGCCTCCCGTAACCTTAATTAGGATTCGGCGGTTTAGAAAACGAGTGAATGAATGAATGGTTGCAATGTGTGTATAAAAATTATGACCTTTTTTGTTAATGTTTCATGCCATACTATCGCCGAAGTATCAACTCAAAGTGCAAATAGTAGGACAATAGAGATCATGCATCCAATTTACATCCAAAGAGGAAACTCCTATGTTTTTCTTACTATGTGGACTGAGAATTGCACATCAATTTACGGTTTCGTACGTAACCAGTGGTGTCCACACCAGTTACATACGGAACTGACCCATTTTTCCTGTGAGGGGTGAGGTTCCATGTTACCTAAACTTTAATATATTAAATGCCAGTAGGAAAAAAAAAAAAAAGCAAGTGTTCCATCAGAAGCCATTATAAATTTGCATGCATTTTTTTCTTTTTTTTTTTAACCAAGGTGATTCATTTTTCCTTAACTTTTGATGTTGAAGGAATAAAAGTAATTGCTTTAGGTCATTAGGATATTTGTGTAACTTGAAAACTGAAGCAATAAATCCTCACTTATTAGAGAAGCTCCCAAAAGCTGTGCCCAGGGTAAAAATAAAAGAATAACTGGTGCCTGACCTCTTGGGAGGAGTCACTGATGTTGGGCTCATGTTTCTGACAGTAAGAACCCTTCTTCCATGCTTCTGCATCTCCACAGTCACAGAACCCCCCTCCCCCAGAGGTTGTCACCTAAAGCAGGAGAGAGAAAGTGTCATGTGTCAAGTACAGGTCCGGGAAGTTCAGGACGCTCAAGGAAACAGACTCTGTAGGTTACCATTTAGGGCAGGGTCACATTAAGCAAATTAAGTAAGAACTGTCGATTTCATGCAAACTCGGTCTGTAATAGCCAAGTGAGACCTGGTGAACGACTGACTCCGTTTATCGGAGACACCTTCAGTACTTACATTGATAAATTATTTAAATGCAGAATGCTAACAGGGGAGTTATCTAATATAAAAATGTACATTTAAAGCATTTGGCAGACGCCCCTATCCAGAGTGATTTATATTTTTCTCATTTATATAGCTAAGAATTTAAGAGTAAGAGCCTTGCTCAGAAGCCCAACAGTGGTATCTTGGTGGTACTGGGACTTGAACCACCGACCCACTGATCAGTAGCCTAAAGCCTTAACCACCGAATCACCACTGCTCTTTTTTGTCCCTTTTGTTTGCAATATAGTCAAAAACAGCCTTCTGGGACTTTACCGATAGTCTTCCCCTGGAAACTTAAAAAAAAAAAAAAAAAAAAAAATTGATCCATGATAAACTTGACCATAAATTGTTCCACTTGGTCGCCTGCCAACCTTCACAGATCTAACACCCAGTCCACACCAGGTGACAGCTTTCACTTCGAGGAGCAGTGTGGAAATTCTTCCTGGAACCCTCACCCTTCTCACAACCCACAGCACAACATTAAACTTAGCACAACCCACAGCACAACATTACAGTTCTCCGTAATCTGTGTCCTACACTATAACCAACATGCAGGCAGCGGCTAGTTTGTTTGGTAACTCTGACGTCATACAGTGGAATTGCTGATCACTGCCAGGCAAGAACAGTATACGTATAAAAACTTGAAATCCAGGCCGCAAGTCACTTTAAGTAAAATAGCGACTCTTTAATCAACGTTATTTTGAAGGGAAATTAAACCTGAACTTTAAAAAAGCTTGCATACATCATATACTGTTATTACAAGCTTCTTCGTTAAGAAAAAAAGTAAGAACTCCGAACACAGGGGGGCGATATTGCACTGAAAAGTGAAATGCCTGTGAATCACGTGAAAAGTTGCACGTGATTCACAGGCATGAGACAGTAAATACGGAAGTATTTTGCACATGAATGAACGACGGGACATACTAGAGATGGGTTGGTTCCCGAAATTTGGGTTCGGTTTCGCTTTTAGTTTAACTGGTTTTCATGTTAACCGGTGACACTGGCTTACAGATGTTTACTTTTCGCTATCTCTGCAGACATTTCCCTTACTTCTGTCTGACTTCTGCAGATTCGTCAAGACCATAAATCTGATTGAGGGAAATCTGATGCTCCACTTGGTTGGTCAAAAGTTAGACGTATGCCGTGTCTGTGTTTTGCACCAAGACAAATTATACAGACAAAAACTAATAAATCAAACGCAAGGCGGGTTTCAAACCCGAGCCAGTGGTTTAAAATACTCTGTCATGCACCAGAACGTCTCCTAACCAAATAAGCTACCACTGCAGAGTTAGACTCTCTCCCCTAAAAGCACAGCTAGACCCAACGTTTATTAGTTCCAACTTCACATGGCTCTCCGTGTTATCTGGTGACCGTAACCCAGTCTGCACTAACACAAAGCTGCTGCAAATGTAATCGTTTTTTCTCCTCTTATTTCTTTTACACCTCGCTTTGTTCAGTTGTTTACGTACCCGTTTGCACTAATGCTACATGTTGATACGGAATATCTCCGCTTTGGGTTGGAGAGTGGATCTCAGTAAGGTAAGGAGTCTACATTCTTTCTGAACACATCTAAACTAGTTTTCTAGTTTATATCTGATATGTTAGTTTAATATTTGTATACTGTTATTATTGCCATTAACTTGCCTTATATGATTTAAAGCTCATGTCATGTGATTTCACACACTCAAGAGAGTGAAACTGCAGTCGTTCCAAACTAACTAATGCAAACTATCAAACAAATTTCGGCAGGTTGCAACTTTGAAACTGCAAGTAAAAACCACCTGATGAAAATATACATATGTTCATTTGTAACATGAGTGTTTGGAAGGCTTGCCTTTCATTTCACTTTAATGTGCGATTCGCGAAATATACCCCACTATTCAAATGTTTGCATTAGCTGTTTAAGCTGAGACATGGTTTTTAATTATACTTAGCCATTTCACACAAGATTCAATCCAAAGCTTTTACTCCTGTTGGATCAAGTGTGTTCAAGCTCATGGTCTGTTGCAAATGGAACTGTTCTGCCTCTAAACCATGTGACAGTGTACCCAGCACAAACAGTCCTGAATGATGAACCTGAACCTAATGTTCTTGCCTGAACTCTGAGCAGCTGTGCACAGGTGTAACGAAGGCGTGTTTACTGGACATTCTGCAGGAAGCTTGAAAACAGTGCGAGTTGGGTGCGTTTGGACTTACTCTATAACGATGCTCCTTATGAACACTGCCTAAAAAGCACTGCATGCACAGCACACATGTTGGGTCTGCTGCACATTCCCTAAAGAGGAGAAACAAATGCATGCATTCAAGTATATTCAAGTCTATATGTATATATTCATATACGACAGCAAGGATTGGAAAGCTGCAAAAAATGTTTGACCCAAATCAATCAGAAATTTCATATAAAATTAGACCCTTAGCAAAGGGTCAACTTACATAACAAGAAATATAGCAAACTGGCAAACAGGATCAATCTAATTAGAAAATCATGAATTTATGTTCCCCAAAGTTTACATTAAGACTGAGATTAAGAAAACTTAAGATTGCTAAAAGTAATCGTGGTTAAAGTCACTCATTGCCAAACCTCCTCCTATATTTACATGCACATTCATTTACTTTATATTAAAAAAAATAACAATAAATTAAATCACCAAGATAAACATGCATGTGAAAAAGTCGAAATGTATTTGAACACAAAATGTTAAAATGTTTTCCTTCAGCAACAAAATCTGTAGACATTACATGTAATAAAACTACCCTATACACTGCTGTGTTTAAAACCTTTATCACTGTAATACAAGCAAGCAAGAAAATGTAACTAGAATTAAAAATAAAGATCGGTATCAATACTGCTGAGTCATAACAACCCCTGTACGTGATGCTTGGGTTCTCCGGGCCAGTAAAGCAGACGTTCCACAAACCCTGAGCTTTCAGCAGGCTTACAGAAATCTGCCCTGAATCACTTAGCCTAATAACAGTCTAACCTTAATCAGTAAAGCTGACCATCAGCCTCGGAATCTGACTGCAGGAGGTATAAAGAACTTCTGCCTGATCACAAACAAATGATTGTATCTGCAAATATTATATTGCGTATATTGCCAAAGGTGTGGAAGAAGAGTTGCTAAGTGTGCAGGTCCTAGTGTTAGATTCTCCTACCTGCAGGAGTAGGTGGGCTCCCCCACTTTAAAGACATGGCCACAAAGCTGGGAAGGCTGGTTGTTCTGCTCGAGCTTTGCCAGTCCAGTTGATGGCTCTTCTCCACACAAGTACCATTCCATTGGTGCCTGCAGCAGCAACTGGGCCAGCAGTTCCTCACTCTGAGGGTTCAAGTTGGGCCCAAGGCAGTAGATTTTGGGCACGTAGCAAGCTAGGTGCTGATAGACGTCTTTGGGCAGGTCTGTCGCCTGAAGCCATTTCTGTAGCAGGAACAGAAGACATGAAAATTAGTCCTGGATAAATTTTGTTAAAGTTTTATTGCTTCATTTATAATTTGAACACAAACGTCAACACTAAAAGTGAAATTGCTCTGGTCACTAAGAAGGCACACAAATTACCCCACAGCATGGATTTTTATAGTATACAGTCTGTATATTTCTATTCAATACAAAAACTTTATTTTGGGGGTGGGGTAAAGGGGTCCCCATTTCGTACCTAGTGAAATCAGGGAGGTTGAAGCCAACCACATGCTTCCTCCAACAAATGTGGTGGCAGATCAACACATTTCTTTTAACTACTGTAATACATTCAGAGAAAAGCTTTATCCGCCCCCTCGTCAGCATGAGCCCACAGATGCCCAGGATTCGTTAGTTTATGAAATCTGAATGGTGCTTTTTTTGTTGCACCACTTAGGAGCCTCTCTGTACAATTATTAAGCATAATACTTTACATCGGAATTGATTTGAAATTATCTTTAGTCATTATTAATTCAGCCATCCATCCTCAAGTCCAAAAGTCCAGAGAATCCAGAACACCAGCATTATTTCACTGCCATATTAAAGCTTACTTTACCAGAAGTTTAAAATCTAGAACTAAGAGAGTGCAAACCTCTGCCAAGCACACACCCCCAACCCCCGACATTTTGGCATGACTGCAATCCATATTTTCAGGCATGTGGAGGCTGGGGGTATACATGTCATTCCCTGATGACTATTGTTAGCAGCCTTTTAGAGACTCTGCCGTTAGCATGCGCATTTCGCTGTGCTACTCAGCTGGGCAGATGTCTGAGATGCTGAATTAATCTTGTTGTGCTACTACATTTAGTTGTATCACATTTCAGACACGCTTCATATTGGACAGTGGTTTGTGCTAGTGGATTTGCAGAAGCGAACCATTTCTAAATTTCAGAGGAGATGCTGCCAGTGTTCGAGAGGAGATCCTTACTTGTTACTTAAAAAAGTAAATGTATGCTACATTAGGAGTACAATAAATTTATTTTCTAACACTTTTCCCCCAAAGTATTTACAGAAGTTGAATGGTGTAAATAAGTGTAAAAGAAAACAAAATCTCTATTCTATATATATTTATTTTTTTTAATAATTATTTTTATGCTAAGTAAATGTACATAATATAAAATCAATACAATGTTTTTTTTCCCCCAAATCATCTTGTCCAATTATTTGTAGTTAATAAAAGTAATTTTATCTCATAAGCATCGTTTGATGCACAAATTAATGAGCATTTGTGTCTATTATGATCTTCCATACACACTTATATTTACCAGAAGTAGTGTAACAAACACACACAGGTGGACAGTGACTTCTAATTTTTAATCGTGGATTAAACGGGTAAATGTAGACAAATGTGTAACAAGTTATACATCGTTTAAGATTTAAATATCTAGACTTTGTTTATTTTAATCATATTTGATTTAGTCAAATACAATTTTCACCACCATAATCGTGGTAAGTCTCTTTATATTTGAGCAGATACTCAAGTTTGTTTTTTTAAAGAAATGAAGTACTCATCTTAAACTGTTTCTGAATAATTGCATAAAGTTATCCACATCACGTTATACGCTAGGGTCTCTCCAACCTAATTTCAGGTAATCTTCCTGAAACACACCTATTGTTTCCAGCAGATTAGCGTTTGTCATGACTGACGAGTGCACTCCTGCAGGCTAATTTAAAAAGAAACACCTTGTGTCTTTATTCTAGTATTCCTAATGCTTAAGTGATAAGTTAATATAAATTTCCTGTGAATTATCCACGCCTCCTCTTCAGGAGTTCATGCAGTGATGTGCTGCCGTGCCAGGCTAGCGCAGCTGTACACAATTTGCTTGAAGGCTTTAATGTAAAGTGCTCCTATACTTTTGATGGCTTGAGTATCTTCTTCACATTTTGTTGTGCTGATCAAAGCCTCCTCCAGTGTAATGACCTAATCCTTCACTGTTTTAAATTCATCACGTGTGCTACACAAGGTGCTGCACTGGTTCTGTTCATCCTCACTTCCTCCTTCTCTTATGGCAGTCAGCATCCAATTTTTGCTTGACCACCACTGCAGCTTTGATCGACTTCCTGCCCTCACATTAAGAGATGAATCCACTGTATAGCTATTTTAAATGATCCAGTAACTCGATTAGATGCTGCAGCCCTAGGGGTTTTCACCTGGGGCACTAGAACAGCAGTGTTTACATTTATATCTACTAAAGTGAAAAAATATTTTTAAAGTGATCCACAATTTTGCATTTCCTTTGGAAACATTTGTTCAAAATTGGTGGCTGTCTGGCCCTGCTGTCTAGTAAGGTTTGCCTCAAAATTCTACCTCTGTATTTGATGGCAACAGTTGAGCTTGTTACTGTAGTAAAAAAGTTGGACTCATGACAAACCTCTGCTTATAATCTGCTGATTTGGATCCATTCATTTCATTGAAATAACAGAACAGTGGTAGCACAATATACTTGCTTATAAGCTGTTGTATATTCTATTAAAATATCCCACTTTATCTGGTTTTCTACGTTATGCTCATATTTGCCTTTCCTGCCAAATCAGGAAACGTGCATTGTGTCGTACTACTTTGGTAAATAGATGGGTCAAAATAACTAATTAGGCTACAAGGTGAACTTTTCAATCCCATAAAAAAGAGATCTGCAGGTAACGAACAGTCAATCCTGAAGCCATGGAATCAATTCTATACACCGAAAAACTACAATGAATTTAGCATCAGAATGTTTTGGTTAGATAGAATAAAAAATATCTTTGTAACTGATGAAATGTAGTCAGAAAACTGAAAAACTGCGTGGGAACAGTAAAGTACCTAGTATGGAATAACATACACCAGGGTTTCTGCAGGTATCAGCCAACACAATTTCATGATGTTTAATGCCTTTTTTTTTTTTTTTTACATTTTTAATCCCATAAAAACAATAAATGCAGCTTCTATTTTTATATCTTTCATTTCCTGGACCACTTTATCCTTTAGCTATCTATTGTAAGTCGCAGGAAGATTTATTTGCTGAAGTAGTGAAGGGTAAACATATACCGTATGTCTAGAAATGTTCGTTTGTGGAGTGACGAAGAAAGAGTTCATGCTTTGACAGCTGAAAGAGTTAAATACTTTGAAATACATGAATAGTTAAAAAAAAAACATGAATGGTAATCTGTTTAAAGAACTAGTGAAACAGATGAACAATGCTACATTTAAAAGCGTGCGCATGCTAATCGGTATTTGGTGGAACAACTTCAAGCTTTTTAAAGTGATATTTTATTGGAGCACTGCTAGAACTACTGGCTGGCAGTTATATGCATTCTTACTCATATATAAGAGAACACATCTGAGACCCACATCATTTAAGGAGCTGCAGACCTCTCTCAGCTCAGGGTCCACAGTTCCACCATTCAAAAGACAGTGGGCAAAAACAATATTAATGGGAGAGTGGCACGGTAAATATCACAGTTTAGCAAGGGAAACATAAAACTGTGTCTAACAAAACACCCTGATTACACCAAACCTTTTGGGATAATAATCTATGGCCTGATGAGTCAAAAGTGGAAATCTTTGGAGAACATGTGTTACATCTGATGTGAAAGTACCGCTTTCCACAATCAGAAAACATGGTGGTGGTAGTGTAATGAAGTGGGGATGCTTTGCTGCTTGATGGCCTGGGCTGCTTGCAATAACTGAGGGAGGAATGAATTCAGCTGTCAACCAAAAAGTACTAAAGGAGAATGTCTGGTCATCAGTCTGTAAAGCTCAAGGGCATCTGGTTTATGCAGCTGGACAACCTCTGCCTCCCTGACCTGAATATTACATAAATATTTGGACAGGAGCTGAAAAAATGCAAAGCTTAAATTGAAAAAATTCAATTCAAAAGAATGGATCAAATCTACACACTGATGCCAAAGACTGATTTTTACTGTTCCTGGAAGTATTTGTTATGCGTTCATGCGTTTTTTTGCTCTGGAATAAATGAGAATACTTAAAAACAGTGTGGTCTGCTTACTCAGGTTGTCGTTTTTACTATACTAATTTGTTTGGAGCTCAGAAATAACTGTTATAACCAAACAAAAACAGAAGACGTCAGAAAGGGGTGAATCGTTTTCAAGCACTTTACACTTACAAAACTGGTTGCCAGAGCAACCAATGTAAACAGTGAGCCTGTAGGCCTGCTACACAGGTTTTGTCAGTGCCGTATGCTTCCACTTCAGAGTGTATAATTAAAGATTAAGCAAGAGATGATACATATGACTAATAAACCTTGCATTAGGTCAGTACACACACACGGGGGGAGGGGGGGGGGCGAGATTGCATTGTCAAAAGTCATTCACGATTCACATGTATGTGATAGTAAATAAGGAAGTAATCTGCATATAAATAAACGAGAGGTTATACCATTCCTTCATGTAAATGAGCCCGTGTTTGTCTGATATACAGTACAGACCAAAAGTTTGGACACACCTTCTCATTCAATGAGTTTCCTTTCTTTTCATGACTATGAAAAT
>JAQMYF010000027.1:10325145-10345346 GCA_030014195.1 Neosilurus mollespiculum
TATATATGTATATATGTATATATAATCCATCCTGATTAAACAGATAGACAGATTATGGACAGATCAAAATTACACAAAGAGAGATTAACCACCACCAACAACAACAATAACAATAATACACACACACAAAGTGTATATAATCCTTCCAGATTACTTTGGACAGATCAAAATTACACACAAAGAGATTAACCACCACCACAACCACCACACACACACACACACACACACACACACACACACACGGAGAGGCTGATCCTAATGTAGAGTGTGGCTTGATTGTGCTCATTTAGCTGCTTCTTTCACTAAATTACCACATGCAGCTTTGCTGACAGGGAGGCGGTGCGATGTATAGTGCCTCCTGCTGGCTGGACCAGCTGTTTGAGTAATGTTTATGAAACGGGTTTCGGAAATTAAAGCAGCAGGTCTACTGCGCATCAAAATCTAATTCAACCTGGGGGGCACTGTGCTGCAACTCCCTACAGGAGTATCTAGTCATATAACATTTTGGGAAAGTTCCTACCCCAAGTGAAATAGCACTTCACTCTCACTATTACAAGTATCCAGTGCAACTCTGGAACTAAATGTAGACTTACTGCAAAATACTGCTTTGAACTTATCTACTGCTTTTGAAATATCATAATCAGTTTCTTAGCCAAAGCTGGGAAGCCATGAGACAGTTTGCTTGGCAACGTGTGTGTGATGAGTCAAAGCTGAACAAGTCCAAGTCTAAAAACAGCGGTCATGCTGAAACCTCTATTCACTCCAGACTCTCCATTCTACTGTCAGATAGCCCACATTATGGCTTAGCTATATCATACTGTGGTACGTGCCAGGACTACAGTGCTAGGGGAATGTGCGGAGGAGGCAGATAAGATGGGTTTTCATGACATGAATTGTGGCTTTGAGCAGCTTTGCAGTTTGCAGCACCCCCACCCCACCTACTGATGCTTGCAATGAACATTAAGTGAAGCTCTTGACCTCTGGCAGGATTTTCTACATCTGCAGTCACATGACTGGCTGATTTGGAGGTGGTCTTAGTAATGTGTTTATGAAATACCCATGACATCGTTTACGTAAACAAAATCCATGCAAGGGGTGGCACGGTGGCACAGTGGTTAGCACGTCCACCTCACAGCAAGAAGGCCTGGGTTCGATTCCTGGTCTAAGGCGATTCTGTGTGGAGTTTGCATGCTCTCCCCATGCTTGTGTGGGTTTCCTCTGGGCACTCTGGTTTCCTCCCACAGTCCAAAGACATGCACAGTAGGCTAATTGGCTGTTCCAAATCGGCCCAAGGTGTAAGTGTGAATGGTTGTGTGTGTGTTGCTTTGCGATGGCCTGGCGATCTGTTCAGGGTGTACCCTGCCCTCGGCCAGAGTTGGCTGAGATGGGCACCAGCCTCCCTGCGACCCTAATTAGATTATGCGGCTTAAAAAGTGAATGAATGAATGAAAATTCATGCACACAACATCATTTGTAACGCCATAAAGTAGCTTATTGTGATCCACACTGACACTGCCATATTGTCAGAGGCTCATAATCCAGTCTCTATTATCAGCTGCCTACCGCTTCATAACTTTTGATAACCTTGACATTGAGGCCAAAACTGTTGATGTAGTAGGGTTCAGCCTTGCACTGACAAGGCTTTGTTGATTTTAACCCCCGTCCCTCTACCCCCTCCTGAATTTTGAAGCGTTTCAGTTATGCCATGCTCTATTCCTAACACATTATCATTCTAAATCAAGGCCTGATTGCGTTGTCGTTTTTTTCCCTGTCAAGACAATGTGCCTGAAATTAGCATCTGAAAGCCCAATCAAAAAGTACTTAAAGAATTTGCAATTATGTAGACAATCAATACCCTCAGCCTTCTCTGGCAGAACTCCTGACATTTCCAATAAAGAGTATGAATAAGAAATGAAAAGCATGCTGTCTGTCTACTCCTTGTTCTGTCGGCAAAATGTTTCCCAGCCCTGTTTAATAATTCCGCCAAAAATCATGCTCGAACAGAAAGACAAACATTTAATTTGCCGATAGAAAAACAATCCCGGCAACCTCCTGGAAATGATGTTTGACTGCTTTATACATGAATGGGATTTGACTTGTTTTTAACCTGGAGAAAAATGTGTCAGTCATTTTTTCCTTTTTGATGGGATATAAAAATGACTTTTCAAACGGCTTTTAAAAGACATGCTAACATGGTGAAGGCTTTTAAGGGTGCGATAAGCACGGCAGGTGTTTACCTGTTGATAAAAGCCTAGCCTGGTTCAGTGTGGCTTTGCTTACTGAGAGGTTACTCACCTTAACTGCTGTTCGTTTGTGATACTGATGAGGAGGACCACTGCTGAACGTATGGAAGTATGACTTCGGGCTGCTGACACCCACTCAAATACGCATTATATTAGCGATACCATCAATTTTAAGATCGCTGTACACTAAAAGAGTGATCGAGGAGAGGGATATTTCAAGCCACAGTGCGTCTGTGTGTCTGTGTGTGTGTGTCAGAGAGAGAGAGGGGTGGGAGAAACCCAATGGGCCAGTTAATAATCCTCCAGCCAGAAAAGGCTTATTTAAAGAGCCACGGATATACCACAGCTTGATTAAAATCTCATGTGCAGCAAGAAAGCAGCCTCAATTGCTTGCAAAATGAGAGAATGGCAAGATAAAACCTATATATATATATATATATATAAAAAAAAGGGGAATAAATCAAGTCAGGAGTTCTATTGGTGATGTCGTGCTAATTTAAAGACAGAGGCAAGGCAATAAAACTATGGAACGACACTCATAAACAAGCTCCTGCAGGTATATTTATAATAGGAATTCCTTTTCCAGCTAACCTATAACGTTTTTTTTCCTTCTCAATCTCCAGTCGTGATAAAGGCAGTGGTCAGTGTGGCAAGGTCAGGGTTTTGACAAATCACCTCCATTAATCTTATACACACCATCATTATGTGCCAGCGAGCTTCTTTTCCACAACACTTATAGTTATGCCCATCAGCACACACTCTTGGTTCACACACACAGCATTACTGAGAGAAAGAAATCACACAATGCTGTCACCACAGATTCTGAAGCAGGAAGAGAGGTAAGGAAGTGCCAGGTTTTATAGAAAGTCAGGCTTTATAGAAATCAAATCCTTCAGAAGCTCTGAGAGCGAGAAGAGAGAAAAACTCCAGGGATTATAGCACAGAGCCAGGAATATGCACGGACACATTTCCACACATACTCGAGCTCAGAAGACAAACTGGAGCAGCTATAAAATCCAGAACTGTTTTCCTGCCTCCATTTTTGTGCACTTTTGATGGACGAAGGAAAGCAGCAAGGTTGACTGTGACCTCAGTACTTGAGATGGACGGCATTCAAACATGTGAATTCCTGATGCTGGGTAAAACGAAATGATCAAGAGCAAAGGATTCGCCAGTTTAGGAACAGGCTTAATCCACTAACAACAACAAAACAATTTTCTGACAATAAGTGACCCTACTTATATACTGTATTGAATTTGACCTGGCCAAAATGCAAAACAGACTGCACACACACACACACACACACACACACACACACACACACACACAAACAAACACACAGACAGGCACATGCACACAACTCATGCTACGTGTCCCGTTTTCTGGACAGAGTCAAGATGATGCATGCTGCCAGAGAGAGAGAGAGAGAGAGAGAGAGAGAGAGAGAGAGGGAGAGGGAGAGAAAGTGAGAGAGGGAGAGAGAGAGAGGGGGAGAGAGAGAGAGAGAGAGATCCTATAATACATCCAATACAACAGCTCTGGCTCTTAAATCATACTTGTTGTTTCATCATCTTATTGAAAAGCATCCAGCACTAGACATCTGTGAGAAAAGGGAAAAAAGACATTGCTCACTGGTTTTAAAATTGTGGGACAAGCCCTGTCAGTAAAGTTCAACTTAAGGGGTGATTAGTGACAAAGTGAATTGAATTTGTTTTGCGACTTTTTTGCAAATTTCAAAATTTGTGGCAAGAGGGTTTTTTTTGCGACTTCCACGTGCAAGCGAATATTTTGCGGGTTAAATATGTATATCGTGTCAAAGTCATGAGAAGGTCGCGTGACAATTCTTGCAACTGATATGCGAGTAATTTTTGTGATTGGTTTGCGGATGTTTGGTGGGAAAAAAACGAATCTCTTGTAAATTGCTTGTTGAAAATAAGCTTTTTGTTCTCAAACCAGTTGTTTTTAATTTGCGCGTGATTAGTGTGAATAATATATGCCTGATGACAAAATATATGGAATATAGTGGATGCCAGCAAGTTTTAAACTGTCCGCGTGGAAGTCTCCAACTTGTTGCTTTTCCTTGAGAACAAAAAACGCGACATGTGCGGACTGTTTGAGATTATTTTGCGTCAGAGCCTTGTTGTGTGACAATCAAATTAACAATTGCCATTTACATCAGTTGTAATGTGTTCACCCCCTAAATGAATATACACAACCTGAGCACTTTTTTAAAAACACCTGTAAACCAACTCATTCATGCAACCATCTACTCAGCCAACTGTGCAGCAGCAGTGCAATGCATACAATCCTGCACCAATGGGAGGGCAGCTTCAGGTCATGTTTGCATCAAGCATCAGTGATGGCTCAATGGTTAAGGCTCTAGGTTACTGATCAGAAGGTCATGGGTTTAAGCCCCAGTACCACCAAGCAACCACTGATGGGACCTTGAGCGAGGGCCTTAATCCGCAACTGCTCAGCTGTATAAATGGAATAGATAAAATGGAATGTAAACCTAAACCATCAGAAAAAAGGTGATTTCAGTCATTTTCACAGTGGCATGATTGTTGGTGCCACACAGGCTGTGTCAAAAATTCTGTTGTTAATCTCCTGAGATATTCAGACACAACAGTCTCTAGAATCTACTCAGAACAGTGCAAGGTGGATGAGCCATCAACAGAATGGTTCAAGCTGACAGAAACGCTGCTGTAACTCAGATAACTGCTTCATATAACTGGGGGTGAGCATCAAAGCATTTCAGAATGCACAACACATCGAACCTTGAGGCAGATGAGCTAAGGAATGATTCCAACATCTCGTGAAATACATGTCACCAAGAATTACGGCTGGTCTAAGAGCAAAAGGAGGTCTTACCAAGTATTGCTAAAATTTCAGAAATTCAGGCCCGTTTAGCGTTCTCTTCAGTCACAATGAGGTACAGTACTTTTCCTGGTATATATGTCTTATACAGAGTTGTGTACATTGTCTCTGGAGCACCATCACACCTACTCAAAAATCTATTCCTGCACGTGGCTTTCCATCAAAGTCAATGATCCATACCCATAACCGGCTCACAGCATGTTGGGTTAAGTGTGGGTCACATCTGAATGATGCCATATTTGACTCCCATTTTCCTCCCAAATGGATTGTTACTCCTTGAAGCCTCTCAAGCATGAATAGAGCTTATACTTTGGGTATGATGCCTGTTGCTCCACTAGTGCATTCACCAAAGGACAAGATACTAAATGATGGAAGACTAGAGGTTATGAAATATGAGAATATCAGGCTAGGGGATTTCAACACTATGAAACAGTATAAAAATGGGTTATTCATTTGGTTTACACATAGGCTCGTATTTAGAGTTGAGCTAAGAAATGTGGGCACGCTAATATTAAGACCTCAGTCACTGCATATTGGTGGGCAATTCTGTCCAACAAAGGTTTTTACTTTATATCCGTGCAAATCAGGAGGACTATTACCCAGGAACACCAGTCTCTGACAGTGTGATGTAAGGACAATGTGTCATGTAATGTTTGATAGATGTATACCCATTATTAGTGTGGGGACGGTGGTGTAGCGGTTAGTGTGCTGGGCTCATGACCAAGAGGTTGTGAGTTCAAATCCAGCCAGAAGTATAAATGGGTACCAGTAAAAATACTGGGAAGGTAACCTGCGATGGACTAGCATCCCATCCAGGAGAAGTTGAACTCCTAAGTCGCTTCATGCTACAGAAATCGGGAATCTGAAATAAAAAAGCAAAACAGATTTATCAGTCATGGTTACAGGGAAGCTAGTGAAAGAGCACATCCTGAAGAGGTGAGCAGGGCTAGCACATATATTCAAATATTTTTTTCTTCATCATCGCTCTTCTGTTAAAAAGTATGCAGTCTAATGGAGTGTCATTAGAATCATATCCAGCCTCAATCAACAGTTGGCCCACTGGGAAGATTAACTAACAAGTCCATTTGATATAAACAATATAATGGCACACAGAGGTGAAGACCGACATAGTAGCAGAGAGAGGCATGGAACGTCAGAGAGAGAAAAAGGTGGGGAGGGGAATTGAACCCAAACATGCTAGAAAATATATCAGAATTATGACTCAATTTCCACTTTAATAAGTAGCTGAAAGAGATAACAAAAAAGTGGCTTTTTTATAAAGAGAAGGGCCAGACAATCAATACTCATATAAAGGCACAGTTAGTGTCTTCTCAGCAGATAGAGGGATATGCCATCTTTCATTGGGCTGTATCCCGTTTGCCTGGGGCAAGCCACCCAGCGCTGATAAAGGGCAACGTGTGGCTTCCAAATCTCATTTTTATTGTCCTTCTCCAGCATGAAGGGCAACTGGCCAGACAGAGAAGCAAACGGCCACCACGAACAGTATAGGAGAATAATGAGAAAAGGAAATGTTTTGTGTGAATGCCATTTCCTGAATAGACACTGCAGACAGATACAGACAGCTAATAAAGTAGGACACCTGCTCAGAAGATATTTAGAAAAGTATTAAATGTCAACTATGAAACTTTAAAATATCTGCTGCATTTTAAGCTCCTCTAAAGCATATCATGACTAGCAGTATTGACTGTAAGCTACTTTTACATTGCTAATGTTTTATACCTATAAAAATTATGATAAACTATAAAAACCTAGTTTTAGTTTGATTTTCATTATGTTTACATGAAGTATGTACTAAAACTTTAAAAAGTGCAGTACTGGGCGGCACTTGAAATGTGGTCTCATATGTAATATGCTGCTTTTTTTATTGACATACTGTTCTTACATTTTTTTTTGTGCTGGAAAACTAATGTTTGGAAATCTAAAGTGTTTTTGTACTAACTTGCTAATATACAAATTATAAAATAAAAACCTACAGCAAACATTATACTTAAAAAAAGGTGCGTCAGACCTGCACAGTACTGAATATTTATGTGTAAGTATATTTATGCAGATGTATGTGCATTTGCATGTATGAATATGGGTATGGATGTACATATTACAAGCACATCAATGTTCCCTTATACTTGATCCGGACTTTGAGTGCACCTGAATTTCCTTGTACGTCCTCGTGCAATAACTGTTCCTGGAGATCTACCTCCCCAAAGACTTCAGCAACAACCATAATGGTGCACACATGAAAGATCTAATAATCAACTTGGGTCTTTATTTCAAAGTCTTAAATCTGAATTAGATGACTACATGGTCAGTTGGGTATGACTGTGGTTGGAGCAAAGGTCTTCATGGAGATAGTTCTCCAGGATCAGAATTGGGCACCACTTATTTATCTACATCTTTCCGGATTTAAAAGAATCTAAGAAACAAACCACAAATATTGAGTTGGTGTCACTAAAGTGATTGGCTTTTTGGAGAGCGCTTCACTTCCGGTGTTTGATGCGTAAAGTGCTGCTTCAAAGATTGCTGAAACACACTTTCAAATCCAAAAATATACCAAAAAACAACCAAGACATCAAGATAAATTCATCTTGTGTGACAGAATGGAGCCATATTTTACATAAAGGTGACTTCTCAAGCAAATTAATTGAAGTCCACAATTTACAGACATACAAACTATTTAGTGGTCCAGACATCATTGTCTACTAGTAAGCAAGTCAAAGCATACAAAAGCCCTAAAGCGTCCGACGTTTTTGTCTGTGGATGTGTAAATGAGTTTGGAGTCAATTGGAATTAAGTTTTTGGATTACTGCTATGCTGAACAAGTACATAAATATTTATATAGACAAAGACTTTATTTTACTTTCCCATGTCAAAGATTTAAGTGCCAGGAAATATCATGTTTTCCCATGTAATATTTGAGTGGTAAAAGCTCGCTGGATGGATTGCATCTGGTGTCAAAGTGATAGAAAGGCCAAAACAGAGAAGAAAGAAAACATCCGCCCATAATTAAAAACATACACACTCATTGGTCAAACACAGTGAAGGTAGTGTCATGGTTTGGGTTTGCATGGCTGCTTCTGGGAGGTTCTCATTAATCTTTATTGATAATGTATGTAATGATGGCAGCAGCAGAATGAATTCAGAAGTCCACTGTGTGTTTCAGTTGCTTCACTCAGACACACATTTTCATTTCAATCCAGAAATGGAATTTAGGCCACTAAATGTGATGGCTTCCAATAATAATAAACAAATTACTTAAAGCCACTTAGTTACAACTTTGAAGGTATGTGTAGGATCCCTGTCTTGAAAAATGCAGCTGTGAACAATAATTAAAATAAAAATAATTCTGGATAATCTGGAAAAGAAAGAAATACTCGGTGTTGGTCTTCATATTTATGGTTGGCTTTACTTTTCCCTGACCATGCCATGTTTTCCGGGGTTTTATTTACATTTGTCAGACGCTCTTATCCAGAGCAACTTACAATTGTCATTTTTATACAACTGAACAATTGAGGGTTAAGGGCCTTACTCAAGGGCCCAACAGTGGTGAGAGTGGGTAAACCACTGAGCTTCAGATCGGTATCACATCACCCTAACCACTAAGCCACCACTGCCCTGAAATGCCCTTATATCAAAGAAATAGCAAATGATTCACATATTATGGCACAGATTCAATCCTCCATGGCTCTAAGGTGTAACTTATGCTGATGGTATGATAATTAATTTTTAAAAATATGCTATGAATGGAAAAGCTGTACTTGGTAGGTCACTACAGGGCTAGACCAAGGCTACTTCTGGTTGGAATGTGAATACAGCTATGAACACTTGGAGACCTAAACAGATACAGAGGGAGTTACAGGCATTATGTCCCATGTCCTAAATGTCATACACAAAGATAAAAGGTAATTCTAGTGCTTATAATCAAAAAGAGTTCAGACTTGATGCCTAAATAATAAAAATATCAACAACTCTGAACCTCACAGCCGTCTTTTTCCTCTTTTCTCCCATTTCAGCTTAAGTGCAAAGAGCGAATGTCCTGCGAGAATAAACATACATCCTCTCTTACAGATGGTGTATTAGTTTGCTGTCTGACAGTGGAATGGAATATGTCATGCTTTCTTCTTGTCCAAATTTCCAAACTTCTAATTACCTTCTAATGATCTTTCTGATTGAGGTGTGTGTGTGTGTGTGTGTGTGCTGGGTTATGCTCTTCCAGCATTGTGATGGCCCCAGAAATGAGGATTAATGGAGCAGCACATGCCAATGCCACTCACAAGCCCAACAGCATGTTAAAACGAAGGTAGCATACCAATCTTTCCTAATACCAAACTATTTCTTCACTCAGACACTGAGTGCAAAATTTTCAGCATACTAACCTCCATTCATATCCATCAGCATTTCATCAACAGTGCATTCATTTCAGAATCCCAGCATGCAGTGGGTTTTTTGAGACCATGCTGTAGATTACTACCTGTTTAAAACTATCAACAACTACAGTGTTGTCAGTGGAGCCATAATAGCCGGTTGTCACTAGTTCTGAAAATAAAGATATGCAATTACTGGAGAAAAACTACATTATGGTTGCAATAAACTTAAGGCCAACACATACAGTGGCCCTGGGAGGTCAACGCACTGCAAATTCAACAACATCCTTTAGGAGAAACATGCCATGACAAAACAGGACACTCCAGGACACTCAAAAGGTATAAGTATGTCTATAGTTAAGTCCGCTAGCTAGCCATCAGTGATAAACGACTAAAACGTAAGTATTGTGCTTCATTTTTTTTTTTGTTTACCCTTTGCTTATTATTAACTATGCAAACTTAAACTTAAAACTTAAATTATGCACACTTAATTGTAAAACATAATTAAACTGGTTATAAATGCATATAATTTAAAGTTTCTGTTGTCATTTGAAACAATTATACTGTCTTTTTGTTACTAGTAGCATGTTTCTGTTAATGTGTTATTGTAGCACCTCCAGACCAGAGCTATGCTTCGACTGTGTGCAGGAGTTCTCTTCCCTTGGGGTCAAGACCAAAAGACATGCAGAATATGGTCCAGAAATTAAGAGGTGTATAGCACCTCTCATATATGCAGTGTTAAGCGAAGAGCAAAGACATCAGCCTTGCAATCAAATGCAGATTAATCCAGACAACCATTTCTCCAATAATGATGTACAGATGCGAAACTTGGACTCTTAAGAAAGCTGACAGCAGGATGAGTGATGTGGGGTTGGAATGCTAAGAACACCAGGGACAGCAATGTTCATTAAAAAAATAAAAAATAAATAAAAAATTTAAAGATTTTGGAACACATCATACCAAATATAATCCATGAAGGGACGATCACTAGGGCCAAGCTCACGTATTTTGACCATGTGATACGATACAATTCACTGGAAAAAGCGATGCTAATCGGGAAGACCATATTGCCAACAAATTCGCTAACCTGAGACTGTGAAAACAGATAGTGATCTAAGCATGGAGCAGCTAAGAGAAACGGTTCCTGTGAAGAAATCATGAAGAGAATTAACACACAGAGTCGCCAAGAGTTGACCGAATGGATGAAAGGATGTTTTATAGCTACACATTTGCTTAGATAACTGACTCCATCATGAATTAATTGCACACAGGGATATACCTAGAGAATACCACCAGTTCAGTTCTGGAGTGTTGGAAGGTGTGAGGGAATATAAGTAAGTACAGATCTTGGATGTGAAAGTGCACTAAAGGAACCAGGCAGGAGAGCTAAGCTTCCCTAGCAGGGTAGCGGGTCTTTAGCCTCTGCTTCCAAATGGAAGAAGTGCTGTCTACCCTGAGGCTTGGAGGCAGACAGTGGATGATCAGACACAGCAAGACTGAGAAAAGCACCACACTATTCTACATTCCCTGCCATCTCATTCCCAGCTACACCGAGCTGTGCCGCTCCTCCAATAACCATGTGACTGCTAACAGTCCAAAACAGTGGTGCTGAAACGGTGCTGCTTTAAAAGCACCGCCATTGCCGAGGGACTGGGGAGCTGTCCTATTCAGCACCACTGCTACACACATCCAGCACATGCAGCACATTGACCTATCAGATGAACTGTAAAATCAGGCCCACCATAAACATTTTGGGGGCTAATATTTAATTTTAATTTTAATTCATTTCATTATTCACAGTCAGTAGAAAACAAGAATTTTGGGGCAGCATGGTGGTGTAGTGGTTAGAACATATGGCCCACAGCAAGAAGGTCCTGGGTTTGAGTATTTAGGCTCGGTGAAGGCGTTTCTAAATGGAGTGTGCATGTTCTTCCTGTGCTTGCGTAGGTTTCCTCCAGGTACTCCGGTTTCCTTCCACAGTCCAAAGACATGCACATTCAGCTAACTGGCTGTTCCAAATTGCCCATGGGTGTGTGTGTGTGTGTGTGTGTGTGTGTGTGTGTGTGTGTGTGTGTTGGCCCTTCAATGGTCTGCCGCGCTGTGTAAGCTGTACCCTGCCTTCACACAGAGTCGGCTGAGACAGGCGTCAGCAAATGAAAGAATGAATGAATAAGTAAGATTTTTCCAATCATGCTTATAAACCTTTTATTTGATAGGATTTCAGAAATCTCAATAATTTCATCCCACACTAATTTAAGACTTGGATTGTTCATGCTGCAAGTACATTACAGACACATTCAACATTTCATCATTAGTGCTTGTGAGGGGTGTGTGGGAGTGAAGCCAGAACATACCAGAACACTTATGTTAGCAGTGAAGGAAAATACAGATGGTACTGAGTAAAGTATTCATTAAGATATCAGGCAGTAATGCAGAAACACCTTTTCCATGATGAGACTATTAACCTAAAGTGACTAGCTACCAGTAACACACATTACTAAGGATCATGGATAGGATTCAGGAGCTTCTTCAATCCTGTGATTTTACTGCAGCCTTCATTCAAGAAAATCAAGAAACTATTTCTCAACAGCAGTCAATACGCATGAAAAGTCAGCAGTGAGCATATAATACAATCATCCTTTTATTCCAATATCTATTATCCACCTGTACCATTGTCTATTCAAAGGGGGGCCATGGTGGTATGTATCACCAACAGAGAGCAGAATAAGCCAAGTAATACAAGTCAAACGTTGGACATTTCACAATAAGAGGGATCACACTGGGAGTGCTAGAAAACTGACAATAAATAAATAAATAAATGGTAAACTAGACAGAAAGGGCATAAATAAATTCAATAAATATGAAACCTAGCATAGCAGGATGCTTAGTAACATCCAGAAGCTGAAGAAATGCCAGGGAATGAATAGAAGGTTGGAGTGTATATGGCAGGTGAAAGGCAAGCTTGCCCTTAAAGCGTGATATGAGCAGTAGGGGTTATGTTTCATAGACTGGAGAAGTGGCATCAACAGCAATCAATGTGACATAGTTACTTTTGCCGAAAAAGTGAGCAGCTCAAAAGAGGACATATGTGAGGCCGATTCTGGTCTCACATCAAGAAGTTCCTGGGTTCAAGTTCCAGGCTCGGAGAGGACGTTTCTTGTTTCTTCATACAGTCCAAAAACATGCACCTTAGGCTAACTGGCTGTTCCAAATTGAACCTAGTTGTAAGTGTGAATAGTTGTGTGTGCGTAGGCCCTATGATGGTTAGTAGAGGTGCCGGAAAAAAATCGATTCACGTCTGAATCGCGATTCTTATTTATTTGCATTCTGAATCGATTCAAATTTTCAAGAATCGAGTTTTAAGAATACTTTTTTTCGCGCATTTCCAACCTTACTCACAATGCATACCCTTTGTCCAGACAAATCATGAGCTGTTGTTAGATTCACATCCCTAATGGTCAGACGAGCCATTCAGGCTGTACCCTGTCTTCGCCCAGTGTCGGATCCAGCCCTCCCTTGGCCCGAGTAGAATTAAACTGTTTTGCAAATGAGTGAGTGAGAGAGTGATTCCAGTCTCTGGCCTAGAATAGTGAAAATCGTGCGATTCCAGTGTCTGGCCGATTATTTTGTGTATCTCTAATTTTTTGGGTGAACAGCTGGAAAGAGCAACATGAAATGGTCCCTAAGGACTGGGTTAAAGTCTTTTATTAGTGCTTTCAGTGTACATCACCTGAAGGAGTTTACTGTACACTGAGTTTTCTATTCCTCTATGTTTTGTCCAAACACCATCTGTATGTCTTTATGAGTGAGTACATAGGAAGCTACTTGTTCCACATCTGAGAAGAATAAAAAGACTGCGGCTGCTGTTACGTGGGTGTCCATGCCATCATTCTTTCTATTCAGCACTTACAAAGGTGGATTCCAGGCTAGTATAAGGGCCTTTTTGTATTATTTAGGGCTGAGCTTTGCACTCTGCAACCCTGCTCATTTTATCACATTCTACATAAAGCAAAAAGAGATAGAGACAAGTGCAGGAGAGGCTTTGAGCTTCAACAGTTCAAAGGAAACCAAGCCATAAGCTCTCCCTCCATCTCTACGTGTGTGTACAGGAGAGTGTAAGAGACGGTGTGGGAGGGAAGGTAAAGTCTCCCAGCTGAATAGTGTAACTCATTCCTCTCAAAGTAAATGGAAGAATCTTCTCCACAAATTTTAACCTTCTGCAACTCCAACTCCAACTCGCTATGAAAAGTGATGCAAAACAAAAGTACATTGGCTTCAAAAACCTTGAAAAATCTCTTGTCTGCAATGAACCTTGTATTCAAATTCTGCATCCCAAGATATTTCCAAGTGAAAAAAAAGATATACATGTTGCAATACTGACCAGAAGGTCATAGACATATACCCTCAATCCTTTAATGTCCAGTTCTTATCAGGCTCCATGCAATACATGGCTCAATATTCAATATGCATTCTATTTATTTCTTTTGCTTATTAATAAAATATTTTCTTTAATTATCTGGAACAAATACATGGTCAGTGAGCTTGCCTACAGTTGCATGATGGGACAAACCAAACTCATGACCCGATCTACTTAGAACCTCTTTGCAAGCATTAAGCTAAGAGAGATTAGGTTTGGTGAAATCAATAGAATCCTCTGCATAAACAACAAACGAACTGTGATTCATGTCATGATGTTAACACAACTCGGTGGCTCTGCTTTAATTTATTCCCCCTCTATGTAGGAAGAGGAAAAGGCTGACTAGTAGGAAGTGTTTGGTACCAAACAGCAAAGAGAAATTATCTTCAAACTTTTTCCAGCCCACCTTCAGTATAACCCCTTTGCTGCTTCCAAAACAAAAGCACCCATGCAAAAGTCTTAAGCACATCCATCACAGATGGTGGCAACTCCAGTCACATTCACACACTATTAAATATTCCAAGGAGTCCCACACAATATATCACTGAAATATCACTGAAATATTAATTGAGACCACAGACAGACCACAGATAAAATGTGCCCATGAGAACATTAATTAGCTTCAAAAAGATGAGCATTTATAACCACTGGCTATACTGACTGCAGTAATACAGCTATTCATTTGCACCTCAAAAGTGATATTTTAGTAACAGTGACTTGCAGGCAGCTGGTAGAATTTAAATATATTTCAGAAAAGATAAAATGTCAAGGCTGATTTCAACAGGTGAGGCAGCAATTCCGCCTTATCTAGCCCTCCAATGGCCAATGGGCTGGTTCATTCGCTAAACATACAACCTTGCACATATCAGTTGTGTGATAAACGTGGCAGCACAACAGCATGTTGGAAAGCATATTTTGAGCCATTTATGGAAATACCTTCTGAAAACCGAGAACTGGAGCTCTGTGGGATGTTGTCAGAGGAAGTGGTTTTTAAATGCAAGTGTGTCATGAATGAAGACATTAATTCCTATGCGGAAAGATTAAGGATCAGCAACAGTGCTGTTGTGCAGACACTGTAAAACATCAAAAACAAAAGCTGGCATAAACAGAGCACATCTAAAACCAGACAAAAAAAGATTTATTTATAATTAGAAAACAGGAAGGAGATGGTTCACAGCACGTGCTGGAGGGTGAGAACTGCTAAAGAAAAATAAAAAGAAAGAAAGGAAAGAAAGAGAAAAATGTTCACATAAAAAAACATTAATTGTACCATTGTTGGTGACCATAGTGGTACCCTCAAGGGTGTCTTTTGCCATTTTAGGGGGTGATCACACTAGAGGTGTGATAGAAAAGCGACTGACACGAATAGATAAAATGTTCTCAAATTTGTCACGCAACATTCGTAGCATCGCATTTTGGTCGCCTGGTTCCTGAACTCATCACAATAAATTCAAACATCAATTTCCGCGAATGTGGCAAAACGAGGTGTTATGGAGTTGTCTCGAAGTCTTCTCAAACAGTCTGCACATGTCGTTTTGCTCGCAAATTAGTCGTATATCATTCGCAAGAAAAAGCAACAAGTTGAAGATTTCCACACAGATAGTTTGAAATTATGGCATCCGCCATGATCCATGTATTTTGTCATCATTCGTATTTTATTCGCACTTTGTTTGCACTAATAACATGCGAATGAAAAGCAAATGGTTTGAAAACAAAAAGCGAACAAATACGCGGCTGATTTACGACAGGAGATCCGCTTTTTTTTCCGCCAAACATCCACAAAAATAATGGCAAATCAGGCGCAAATTGTATGCCATCCAATAATTGAAGTAGAGCCAATAACTGATTATCTTTTATTTTTTTATTTACCCTTTAAATGTGAGAGGTTTTATTGGGTCACCCAGTATAAGGTACAACAGGTTCTGTAATGTACTTTATATTGGAATAAAAAAAAAAAAAAAATACAAAAATACAAAAAAATAAAAAAAAGATCTAAGGTTTTTATGATTGTGGGGATGGTGTTCTTCGAGCAATAATCAGCATTCCTCTTTCCAAACACGCAAATCGGGTTGATGCCAAAGAGCTCAATTTTGGTTTCATTTGACTATGTCATGCTCTCCCAATCCTTCACTGAATCATCATTCTGGTGTTCACTGGCAAGCTTCTGACGGGCCTGTAGTGGATCAGTCCATTATGGCGTAGTGTGTTACCAGTGGTTTTCTTGATGACTGTGGTCCCAACAGCATTGAAATCATTAACAAGCTCCTCCTTTGTAGTTCTGAGCTGATCCCTCACCTTTCTCATGATCATCCTTACCCCACAAGGCGAGATCTTGCACGGAGTGCCAGACTGAGGACAACTGAGGGTTATTCTTAAATTCTTTGATTTTCAAATAGTTTTAAGGACAGTTATCTCTTTTTTAACCAAGATTCTTGCTGTAGTCCATTCCAGCCTTGTGCAGGTCTGCAATCTTTTCCCTGATGTCTGTCTGGCTGGTAGGCAGTCAAATCATTATCTGACTCAATCAAATGCAAATCAGTTTATAACCTTTATATAGTGTGTTCTTTTTTCTTTTTTGTTGTTGTTGATATACCAGAAAACTCACAGACCATTCATTTATTAGTAAGTTGGTTAACAATATGTAGATGCCTTAATCTGCTATAAGCTTGATAGGCATCCTATTGCAAAATCGCTGCAATGTATTTATTGCCATAATAATCAAACCACCCTCTCCTTTTCCACAACAACACAGCCTCCATTGTTTCAACAAGATATTGGGGTGTGTGTCTGAACATTTATGCTGGTGGCAGATGAGGCGTGACTCACAGTTGAAGCTGCTATTAATCCCATCAGTGTTCAGTGGGTTGAAGTCAGGGCTTTGTGCAGGCCATCGGAGTTCCTCTATACCAAACTAATCAAACCATGTTTATATGGACCTCGTTTTGAATACAGGGGCTCAACAATGCTGGAACTGTATGACAGACAGCATTGTGCATAGTGATCTTAAGCTTGTGTGCACCTGCTCAGCCTTGGAAACCCATTTAATCCAGCTCCTGATGTACAGTTATTGCGCTAATATTGCTTCCAGAGACAGTTTCCAACTTGGCCATGAGTGATACAAGAAAAGATAAGCAATCTTTACATGCTACATTCATCAAAAAATGCATAAGTAAACTACTGAAATGTTTAAAACAATGTTTCTCAAACAAAGATAGGAAGGGGTTTGGACATTTCATCATCTACGGTGTCATTCAAAAAATGTAAGGAATCCGGAAAGATGCTTGTGTGCAAGGGGCAAGGGCACAAGCCTAAGCTGAACACCCGAGATCTCTGATTCCTCAGACAACACAGGATCAAGAACCATCTCACCTATTGCTGATGTAACCACATGGGCTCTGGATTATTTTGGAAAAAAGCCAAGCACATATTCTACTAATATAATATATTTATATTCACAAAATTGCTTTTCTCTAGGCTCAGAGGCATCTCAGATGGATGATCACAAAGTGGAAATGTGTACTGTGGTCAAACAAATCAAAATTCCAGGTCTTGGAAGAAACGGATGCTATGTTCTCTGGACCAAAGACAAAAAGGACCAAACTGTTACTAGCAACAAGTCCAAAAGTCAGACTGTGTCATAGTATGGGGTCGTGTTACATCCTGTGGAAAAAGTTACAAAAGGTTAGAAAAGTTACACTTCTGTGGTGCAGCATTAATGCAGAAACGTACATAGAGATTTTGGTGCAACATCTTTTCTAGGGACACCCATGCATATGTAAACAGGACAATAGAAAGACGCATCCTGTACATATTACAAAGGCATTACTACAGAAGAAGAGGGTACAGGTGGTGGACTGGCCAGCCTGCGGTCCTGAATTGCCCCCTGTAGAAAGTGTGCGAGAATGTGTGAGACTCTAGTTATTTTATTTGTGCCCATAGGTAATATTGCTTTGCAATCAAAAAAAGGGAATCTTTAAATACATTTTAAAAAATTATAATTAAAAATGCGACTTGACCCTTTACTTTTTGCAAACATTAAGTAAGACCTGTTTGCAGGAAGAGTAAAATAGAATAAAACCTGAAACCTTAAGTATTTTGAGAAGCAACAGCAACATTACAAAATGGTAGATTCTTTACCATCCCACCTTTTAAAAATTTCTTGCAAAAACAGTATAATTATACAATCTCCCCATGCACTGAATATCCATAATTCTGAAAGAGCACATGCCCCTATCTCCTCCAAAACCTTTGCCTATGGAGGAAAGCAACAAGCTCAGTGTAAATGTTAACCAAAGATTCTCTGGCTTTGAAGCCAGCTTGTAATAAAACGGTGCATTTAAGCTCTGTTCGAAAGGAAGGTTACAGATAGATTTTTGAAATTCCTGCTCTGCTGTATTCCCTGAGAGAACAGCTTCTTAAGCTCCTGCCCATGTGTTTATCAGCATCAGCCAATCCGTATTTCATATTCACCAGACGTAGATGACAACCTCTGCTCCTCTTCTTTCATCTGTTGCTTTGGACATGTACTTTGGTTTCAGCTGTTAAAAGTTGTTTAAAATGGGAAATGGCATTTAAGGCTGAAGCTTGACCTTTTTCCAGCAATCTTCAATCCGCAGCCACATAAACAGTGATAGATCACCCTAATAACACTACGTCACTAGCAGGTCTACAATACGTACACACTTGTAGGGGAGAGCTGGCCCAAAAGTTTGTTTTTTTTTCTAAATATATCATACAACTTTATGAGGATGGATGGAAATTTCTGTGGAAAAACTCATTTTCTACCATATAGGTTAACATGGTGTGATGTCGCATCAGATCTGCTAGGGTTATGTCGGTCGTGTGATCTGTTCTGGCTGGAATTCTTGGGGAATCTCTAAACTCTACTCTCGTTTCAGGTCACCTGACTTCCCTCCAGGGGTATGATAATTGTCAGCCCCGCCCTGATTGTTCCACCTGATCCCCATTGCCTCTCTGGGATAAAAGGGCCGCGTTTCCCCCATCCCGTTGCCAAATCGTCACATGTTTCACGAAGAGCCAGAGTTGGTTATTGAAGCATCGGGATCTTGCCTTTTGTTTAGCACATTGCTACCTTTTTCAAGTCTGTCGGTTGGACGCTCAAATAAATAAATTCCTTTTATTCACCACAGCTGCCGAGTCTGTCCTGCTTTTGGGTTGGTCCGTCATTAGTGTCGGCGTAACACATGGCCAAATGAGCTACACATCAGAGTTATATCTGTGATGCATTTGGCTTCAGCTACATGGATTGTACTGCCATAATTGCATTTCGAGTTTGAAAATCTAAAATCCAGCTCAGGTCATCTTGTATAAGCCTGTAAAGTATTGTGTGATTCTGGCAGTAATAACGGAGGAGTAGGACTAGGTAATTTCATGATTGTGACATCATGATGCTATATCCGGTTGAAAAAGTGAAAACCTGACCATGCAGAATTGTTAGCAATGTCGTGTAGTATAATGTTGCCAAATGTTGTTTGTTTCTGTCCACACATCTTGCAGCAGTTGGACTTTAAATGTGCATAATTATGACATCAAAATTCTGTTTCTGGTTTGGAAATCCAAAATCAGGCCTCATGGAATTCTAGCTATTGTCCACAAGAACAAGTCTGCCAAGTTTCATGTGATTCTGATCGCTTATAACAGAGGACTAGGACTGTCCATCACAACAACACCAACAACAAGGTGACCTCTGGTGTAAAATATATTTTATAACACTATTATTTCCTTATATGATCAAAAACTGAAATATATGCAGCTGTGTATACTTAGCGTCACTCTAATTAGCATAGTTTTCAGAGTTTGTGTGTGCTTTTTCTGTTTGTGAGAGTGTGAGAAACCAAGTCAACAGCCTGTGTAACACCAGTTATAATCATACGGATTCTTGCTACATAGGGTCTCAGACTGCTAAACAAAGTGAAAGGTGAGAGTACTACGAGGAAAAGGAAAAAGATGCAAGCTGCTGTGTGTCCTGACACCTGTCCATCATAGCCATCATTAACAGTTTCAGCAGATTGTGCTTCTGTGGGATCAGACCAGACAAATTAACCTTTGCTTCCCACATGCATAAATGAGCCTTGAGCTCTTGCAGGTTCTCTGGTTGTCCCACCTTTGGAAGGTTCTTATCACTGTATACAAGGAACACCCTCAAGACCAGCTATTTGGGAGCAGGAACAGACCCGGCCTTTTAGCCATCAAAATGTGATGATTTTTAAAGTCACTCAGATTCTCATACTTGCTCATTTGTCCTGCTTCCAACTCATTAACTTT
>JAQMYF010000027.1:10345446-10356183 GCA_030014195.1 Neosilurus mollespiculum
CTTGCAGGTTCTCTGGTTGTCCCACCTTTGGAAGGTTCTTATCACTGTATACAAGGAACACCCTCAAGACCAGCTATCAAAATGTGATGATTTTTAAAGTCACTCAGATTCTCATACTTGCTCATTTGTCCTGCTTCCAACTCATTAACTTTGAGAACTGACTGTTTACTCACTGCCTAATTCACTGTAACAAGATAATCAATGTTATCCATCTTGCCTAACAGTGATCATAATGTTTTTAATGTTGTGACAGATCAGTATATACTTATGCAGTAAACACAACCAGGTAAATAAACACAACCAAAGTGAACAGCAATTCACTTGTCAGAAAAGCAACCACAAGTCAAAAAATTATAAATAAACTGAAAAGGGGGTAACAAAGAAAAAGAAAAGTAATTTTGACTTGGTAAATATGAAAATATTTCTCTTTTTCTTTTTGCTGAATTCGTCTCGGATTTGTCCTCGTTGCCTTTATTCATTCTGCAAAGGCAATTAAAAGTAGTCAAACACTACAGACAATGGAAACAGGAAAATCCACGCACTGCTTAGCAAATTTAATATTCACTTGTTCATTATCTAAGCTGCTTAATCCTAGTTAAGGTCACGGAGAGGCTGGCGTCCATCTCATATGACTCTGGGCGAGGGTAGGGTATACCTGGAAAGCTCGCCAGGCTATCGCAGGGTCAGCACACACACACACAACCATTCACACTCACCCTCACACCTAGGGATGACTTGGAACAGCCAATTAGCCTAATGTGCATGTTTTTGTATTGTTGGAGGAAACCAGAGCACCCGGAGGAAACCCACGCAAGCACGGGGAGAACATGCAAACTCCACACAGAAACACCCGAGCCCGGGAATCAAACCCAGGACCTTCTTGCTGCGAGACGGAGGAGAAACAGTTGACAGAGTGGGCACATTCCAGATTTCTTTAGTTCCATTGACTATACAGTAAATGTCTTTTTGAGTTTTTGCACTAAGGAGGAAGTGGTCAGTTACAACCAGAACGTATCACTGAAGCTGTGAGCTGTTTCCACTGTAGTTGCTGAGGTGCAGAGGAAGTGAAGCGCTTGCATCTGTTTAAAGTCTGCAATCATCCCCTTTGTCTTGCTGACATTCAGAAAATTGCTGTACTTGCAACAAGTTTTGGTGATGGGAATCTCCGACAAGACAGGACTCAAGACAGTACAGTATAGTGCCCTGAAGGGTGTTTGAGCAAGATGATTTGTTTTGGAACCCGAGCATCTAAGGCCTGTTGCTAAGAACCAGTTGCACATTGAACTATTTAGTTCTATTTGAGTGATTGAAGTTTGTTGACCAGTGTATTCATTCCTGCTTCCTCTGTGTTGAATTCTTTAATCCAGGTGTAGAAGTCACTGATTGTGTCAGAAAGGAAGGTGGCTTTGGTGCAGGCAGGGCATATCATAGTCCTATAGATGAATAATCCATCTTTGCCACATGTGCCATGGGCAACACTTTAACTTAAAATATCCGTATTCCATATTTAGTTAGATATAGAGAGATTAGATGAACAACTGGAGAAAACTATCATGCATTACGACTGCCCGTTAGCTTACCACTTCCATTTTAGTGCTGCCTCGTCAAGAAAAACGAACACACATTTTGTCATACATTTTATTATCAATGTTCTATTTTTACCTCAATAAAGACTCATCTCAGTCATAAAGAAACAGTCAGGCAAACATTTTTCATCGTAGTTTTCATTAAAAGTAACATTCAGAGGAAAGATTAGAAGGAAAATTCAAATTAAAGCCTAAGCAGTGAGGTCCAGATGTCCCTCTCACAAGACACTTCCTCTAGCTCTTCCAGTGGGGACACCAAGGTGTTCCCAGACCAGTGGAGAGACATAGTCCCTCCAGTGTGTTGTGGGTTGACCCTGGGGTCTCTTCCTGGTTGGACATGCCCAAAACACCACACCAGGGAGGCGTTCAGGAGATCAGATACCTGAGCCACCTTAACAGGCTACTCTCAAAGCGAAGGAGCAGTGGTTGTACTCCGAGCTCCTCCCAGATGGCCAAGCTTTTCACCCAATCTCTGAGGAAGAGCCCCGCCACCCAGCAAAGGAACCCATTTCAGCCGCTTGTACGAGCAAACTTCTTTCGGTCACTACCAAAAGCTTGTGACCATGGGTTTATTATCTGTACAATGTTATTGTTGCCATTAATTTGTATATTTGTATTAAACTTATATGAACTGAGGGTTTCACATCCTATTCTCACGATTTTCACACTCGTGAGAGTGAAACAGCAACCTTTTTAAACTGGCTAACATAAATTATCAAATGAATTAGCAGATTGCCATATTCGAAACTTTAAGGAAAGGGCACCAGAGGATAAAAATATGCACATGCTCATGTGTAACAGGAGTTAGGAAGGCCTGCTTTCCACTTTGCTTAAAGGAATTTAACACTGCTTTGTGGAAGGTCTTAACTTGCTTCATGCCGCTGGTGAGGTTGATCATTGCTGCCCTGAGTGTGGCTCTCTCCTCATCTGAATGCAACATCACAGGCTTTGAGCAGTGAGCAAATATCAGAGTTCAGCCAGGGCCTCTGACTGGGTTGTGAAGTGATCACATCCTCATCCACACACTTATTGATATAGCAAGTAACAGATAATGCATTCTCCTTCATGTGTGTGTATCTCCTTCATGTGTGCTTAAGAGGGTGTGTTGCCATAGTTTTGGGAGGGTTCAAACTGGGTGTGATGGTCAAAATTTTGACCATGTAGTCAAACCTAGTAAAGTGATGCTTTCCTAAAGGTCTATATAAGTCTTGCAACACTGACCAACCAAGAACTGCGAGGAAAGCTGCTGTTTTTGGAAGATGATATCATGTGTTCTCTTTAAAAAAATAGTGCATAATAGGTACAGTTGCAGGTACAGTTACACTGTCTGACAACAATGTGCAATATTATTAAGCTAAAATTAGTAGCACTCCTCAAGGGGCGAGGAAAGGAGCAGGGAACGGAAAGGAACACACCATGCACAGTGTGAATGAACCATTATACAATGAAATAAACTTTCAGGAAAGTGATCTGCTTAGATTTCCTTTTACTAAATAATTTTTTTGTGAATGTCGTTTTGCCATAGAGGAATTTACAGAACATTTTGCCTAACTTTGTTCTCTACCTGTCTTCATCAGTAAAAAGAAAACATGCTCCAATCTCACTCTTACTTTGAGTCTGTCTTTTCCAAAAGTGGAGGGGAAAAACTTGCTAAATTTATCTGTGAACATGCAGCTGAGACTCCCTCTGGATTTGTAGTTTAAGCAGAATACAATGTCAGATTAGTGCTGGCCTATTTAAATGCAGCATCGAAAGCAGTGAACGTTACCAAGTGCAATTCGACCTAAGAGACTGCGTTTTCACAAGGCAGAAGAATTTGTAGGTGTGTGTATGAGAGAGGAAATGTGTGTGTGAGGCAGAGAGGTGAGAGAGATAAAGGATGCTTTAGCTGATGGGAGGTCAGCATTTCTCCCTGGAGTCCCATTATAGCATGACAGTAAAAGATGTGCTATAAGGAAGAGATACACAGAGGGGCTATACTTGTAGTGTAAGGGTGTGAGAGAGAGAGAAAGAGAGCGAGAGACAGACAGACAAGACAGACAGACAGACAGGCTATGATAGTGTCTTCTCTTTACTGCAGTTGCTAAGCCACTACCATCCATCACTTGTCCACACACACACACACACACACACACACACACACACACACACACATACAGATGCTATTCATGCCTACCAGCACAGGGGAGTGAGTAGCCCACCACAGGGTCATGGATGAACTGTCGTTCATTCAATCGGGTCTGACAGTACATGTGGAAACAAACCAGACAGATCACATGACGCTCGGCACACTGAGCCACCAGAACAGGGCTCCTGTAGGACAAAGCACAGCAGAATGTATTGAGAAGTAATTTTGACCCTTTGCAAGCATGCACTCATTACATAGCCTTATAATTCAGAAGAAAGAGAGTAATTTAGTATAAAAATAAAGTTGTTACCAAATATTTGACTTACTGCATATAAATCATTCAAATAACCAAGTAAACACTGGCTACTTCATGCATTGTAATAAGAGCCATTTGGGGTCTCCGGAACAGGTAAAAGCTTACGGGTTTTTGTTCTTGTAAGAACTGACTACTTTTTTCTTTATGTCAAAATGCTGCTTTAGAGAAAATGCAACCAGGTATAAAATGAGAATTAGGGCCTTACGAAGCAAAAAAGACTTGTGCTTGGGTAGTGTAAAAGTGCATAAATTCTATATATTTTTTAATTAGTGGAATTTTTAACTTTCATTCATGTGCACACTCAGAGCCAGTAACATTACCGTTCTGACAGTTTTTATTCAACTCCACTCAGCCATAGGACATTTGACAAGACAATCACATGAGTGTAGCAGTTCTATTTGTTTCCCTCACTTCATCCTCACACCTCCAGAAGTGCACTATAATGGATTAGTGTTCCATCACTACCATCACCCTGACCACAAATGCTACTGAAGGATTTACGGATAAACAAATGACAAAATGAAAGAATGAATTTGTAGCAAAGATCCCTGCTTTCCTCTGAGTAATAGATTTCTGTTCCCCAAGTGACATGGCTGCACTGCTTCACATGGCTGCAACTGACTCACACTATAATGTAAAGTAATAATAAACAAAAAATGATGAGTGATCCAAGGAAGACCGGTGTCACCTGCACTGCTTATTTCCACTAGTATAAAAAAAAAATCTTCAATAAACAATAAAAATTAATTTTATTGTAAAATTAAATAGAAGGTGAACATGCATTGTGTTCTGAAGATTCTGGAAAAGTTTCAAAAAAATACCTTCACATCTGTAGGAGGAGTTGTGTGTTAACAATGACAAGCCCCTTGCAGACTAATGACCATGTTTTGCAATGGGGAAACCGCCTGATTTAATACAAAAATAAAAAAGGAGGTGCACAATGGCATTATGTTATGAAGATTCTTTAAAAGTTTCATAAAAATCCACCCACAGATGTAGAGGGAGTTGAGGATTAACAACAGCAAGATGTGCTTGTGGAGTAATGACAGTGTAGTATTAGTAACGGACAAGTAGTGACAAAATAGTAATGCGGCATTTACAGCATTATTATTAAACCTGGATTAAATTATTCATCCACTGAGGTAATTATTCAGGATTTAAAAATCTACTGTACACGAGACTCTCCTTAGCACACTGTTAGAAGAAGTCACAGCTTAATAAAAGGGGAATTTGCATAATTTAGAAAGCTTAGGTTGTGAATTCACACCATGAGAAGCACAATAATCGAAAAGACATCATGATGTTACAATAAAACACACATTTATTCCTAAACTACACACAAACAACTTGTATTAAATGAACAACACATGACCCAAAACAAAAATGATCAACAGAACATGTTTGTCCTAATTGACTCCTCGCCCTTCAGTCACCCTGTGAATGCCTGATCCCACCTAATCCTGGAAGATAAGCAGGGTCGGGCCTGGTAGGTACTTGGATGGGAGACTGCCTGGGAATTCCAGGTGATGTGGAGAGTAACAGAAAAAATCTGGCAACCTGCCCTGTAAAAAACTGATAAGAGAACGCTATGAGAATAGAGTCGATGAGCATCATCAGGAAGACAAGACAAGAACTGACTTCATATTTGCTATTCTGACATTTTTGAGCCCCCCCCAAAAAAAAAAAAATGTGGAACTCATTATTTTTTGCTGTCACAAATGTAAATATTTGTAGTCTGGGGGTAAGAAAACACTTCCAAACAATAAAATAAACAACATCACAACATTCTTTTATGTTGTCTGTTGTCTTTCATTGACTATCTGTCAAAATGGGTCATATTTCATTGTGTGTAAAATGGACAGATGTTACAATGACATTTTTCAGCAATTACTTAATGAACAGGTTCTGACACAGACAACGAAGAATCAGCTACTGTAGTTTAAATTTATATGTTTTGGTAGCCCATTTCTATCAAATGCCAATGAAGTTCAAGTGTAACTGTCTGTCCTGACCGGTAATTGGCTTTATTAGACTGAACTAAGTTTCTCGTAATTTTTTTCTCTAGTTTACATGCTGACAATCAAATTCCAGCTTGCTTTTACATTTTCACAGATCAACACTTCTTCATGAACTGTAGTTTAATCAGTAAAAAAAAAACACATACAAAATTTAGACTCTGCATGTCTGGCCATGATATGGAGGTTACATGAACAACCAAAATTGACCTCTTAAAGAATTACTATTGGCTAAAAGTTGTGCTAATGTATGCATACGTCATCATATCCAGGAATTAGAAAATCTTGACTTGCATTGAAGGACAACAAGCATTGTATCTGTATGGATGATCATCTGTCTTTCCGGCTGTTACATAAAACAGGTGACGTGAAAATTCCTTAATGATGCGAATACTCCGTTGTGTAAAACACAATCAGCAGTGGTTAATATCAGAAGCTTCTGCCCAATCTCACACATCGTCTGATAGAGGCCGGCTCATTTAACACCTTCGTTATGCTTTGATGTGCTTCAGTGGCTTGTAAAATATATGTACCTTAAGAAGTTTTCTTCTGTTCATCTTTTTGCATCGTTGGTCTGAAAGGGGTTTTCACCAATGATTCTTGAAAGGTGGAGATCAGCGAAGTGTAGTTTAGAGATTTAGAGACACTGACACTCAAATTCCATTTAGAGAAGCATTCAGCTCTTATTCTGTATTATCATGGAATGGTCAGCACAATCACCGGATCTCAACCCTATTGAGCTGTTGCGGGAGCAGTTTGACCATACAGTACAGAAGAAGAGCCCATCCAGCCAGTCAAACTTGTGGGAGGTGCTTCAGGAAGCATGGCATGACAGTTGGCAAGTCATAGAATTTGAATCAAAGAAAGGGGTTTCTGATCCTGATTGAGAACTTCATGCTGTGATTCTATTTTATTAGGTTATTTTGGTTTAAAGGTGAATGTGAATATCCTACAACAAAGCCCATAAAATTGGATTTAATTCAAACCTAAAAGTTTACCTATAGAGTGCAAGGTACCTCCACCAGGCACAAATGGATTACTTTGACAAGTTCATTAATTAAATATAGGTTTTTATTACAAGCTGGCATAGTTTTTTCAACACCACTGCCTCGGAGGCTCTCTGCAGACCACATGGAGATGACATAGACAGTCTGATCCACTGCATCACACAGTGAAAATTTCTGTGTAGAGAACACTGTACCTTCCAGGAAGAGACCATGGAGACCAGGACTGGGCAAATGAACTGAATCCATTTTTCAATAGAGTTGATTCAGGCCCCACTTACTCCCTCACCCACCATGCCACCACTTCACCCTCATTCAGAACCAATAGGTAAGGCATGAACTAAGGAAGATCAAGGCACAGAAAGCCACACCCCCAGATCACATTAGCTACAGTCTGCTTAAGGACTGTGCAGATGAGGTCTGTGGGGTGCTCATACATATTTTTAAGCTGAGCCTGCTTCTAGAGAGTCCCACTCCAGTGGAAGACCTGCTGTATTGTCCCAGTTCCAAAAACTGCGTGCCTCATGAAGGTCAACCCTTATAGACCTGTTGCCTTAACTTGCTTCCCAATGAAAACCATGAAGAGGATTATTCTCAGGCACCGCCCCTCTCTGGTGAGCAACATGCTGGACCACCTGCAATTTGCTTACCATGCTGGTATTGGGGTGGATGCAGTCATCACAGAATGCTGTCTGGAGAATAGTGAAAGCACTGTGAGGTTCATGTTTTTGACTTCTCCAGAGCCTTCAATACAATACAGACAGCAGTAGTGAAGAGAATCCTGGAGGGGTGGGGAGTGGACCACAATGACCACAGAACTGCTCACCTACAGACCACAGTGTGTGACTCAAGAACTGTGTCAGATGTGGTGGTCTGTAGCATGGGGGGCCCCTCAGGGAACGATGCGCAATCCCTTCCTCTTCAGCCTCTACAATTCAGACTTTAGATGCAATAGTGACAACAGTAACCTCCAAAAGTTATCTGATGATACAGTCATTGCGGGTCTTATCTCTGAGGGAAAATGAGCAGGAGTACAGAGAGATCATCAAGGACTTTTTCGACTGGTGTGAATGTAACCAGCTGCGCGTTAATGCCAGCAAAACAACAGAAATGGTGATCACCTTCCAGAAAAAAACACTACACATCACACATCGCCATTCCAGGATGGCAGCGTGGCACTACAGTAGCATGCAGCGGTTCTGGACACCGCCCTTCAGCTAGCTGGGCTAAACATGTTTCATGCCGACAGGAATGCAGCTCTGTGCGGTAAGACTCGTGGTGGGGGCGTGTGTGTTTACATCAACACGGAATGGTGTAAGGACTCTGTGCTTGTGTCTAACTACTGCTCATCGTTAGTGGAGTTTGTGGACTGTTAGATGCAGACCTTTTTATTTACCCCGGGAACTGCTTTTATTATCGGAGTGTACATTCCACTCAGCGCTAATGCTAAGGAGGCTCTGTGTGAGTTCTACGGAGTTATTAGCGAGCTACAGAATGCTCACCCCGATGAACTGTTTATCATCGCGGAGATTTCAATCATGCAAATCTCAAAACAGTGCTCCCTAAATTCCATCAGTAAGTTGACTTTGCCATGAGAGGGGCAAACATTCTGGATCTTGTTTACACAAACATTCCCAATGCTTATCATGCAGAGCCCCACTCCATCTCGGCTACTCAGACCACACCTCTGTGATGTTGATTCCAGCATACAGACCACTCATCAGACGCTCTAAACCGGTTCTGAAACATGTTAAAACCTGGCCAGCTGGAGCCATCTCTGCTCTTCAGGTCTGTTTTGAGTGCACTGACTGGGACATGTTCAGGGAGGCTGCAGCCAACAGCGACTCCCGGAGCGATTCTATTGACTTGGAGAAGTACACGGAATCAGTGACCGGCTACGTCGGCAAGTACATCGATGACGTGACCATCTCCAAGACCATCATTCACGGCCACTTCCAGAACAGTGGAAACTCCTAGTGCATGTGGCAGGGCATCCAGGCAATCACCAACTACAGGACAACACCACTGGCAGGTGACAGGGATGCCTCCCTCCAAGACCCGCTGAACGACTTTTATGCTCGGTTTGAGGCACAGAACAACACAACAGCGAGGAAGACCATTCCTCCTCCTAACGACCAGGTGCTGTCTCACCAAGGCTGAGGAGAACTCTATGCAGAGTCAACCCAAGGAAGTCTGCTGGGCCAGACAACATTCCTGGCAGAGTGCTCAGGGAGTGTGCAGAGCAGCTAGCAGATGTCTTCACTGACATTTTCAGTATCTCGCTGAGGAAGCTCCATCATCCCAACATGCCTCATGACAACGACCACGGTCCCTGTGCCTAAGAAGTGTATGGTTTCCTGCCTCAATGACTATCGTCCCATCGCACTCACACCAATCGTGATAAAATGCTTCGAGAGGCTCATCATGAGGGACATCAAGTCACAGCTACCATCCTCACTGGACCCCTTGCAGTTTGCGTGTCATCCTAACCACTTTACAGACAATGCCATTATCACAACCCTCCATCTGGCCCTCACACACCTGGACTGTAAGGACACATATGTACAAATGCTGTTCATAGACTTTAGTTCAGCATTCAACACAATCATCCCTCAGCAGCTGATTGAGAAGCTGTGCCTGCTGGGCTTGAACACCTCTCTCTGAGATTCTGGATTTCCTGACCCCAGTCAGTCCAGATCGGGAACAGCATCTCCAGCACCACCACACTGAACACTGGAGCTCCTCAGGGCTGTGTGCTCAGTCCACTGCTGTTCACTTTGTTGACTCACAACTGAGAGGCAATGTACAGCTCCAACCACAGTATTAAGTTCACACGACTGTGGTGGGTATCATCAGCTTACAGAGAGGAGGTGCAGCAGCTCTACAGCCTGCTGTAGATCCAACAACCTGTCTCTGAACGTCGACAAGACTAAAGAGATGGTTGTTGACTTCAGGAGAGCACAGAATGACTATTCCCTGCTGTCCATTGATGGATCCTCTGTAGAGATCGTCAAGAGCACAAAATTCCTTGGTGTTCATCTGGCATTTGAGAACCTCACCTTGTCACTCAACATCAGCTCCATGACCAAGAAAGCCCGGCAGCAACTCTACTTCCTGATTTGGCTAAGAAAAGCCCATCTCCCTTTCCCCGTCCTGACTGTGTTCTACAGAGGGACCATCGAGAGCATCCTGAGCAGCTGCATCACTGCCTGGTTTGGGAATTGCACCATCTCAGATCGTAAGACCCTTCAGCGAATAGTGAGGACAGCTGAAAAGATCACTGGAGTCTCTCTCCTGTACAGACATTTACAATGCACTCTGCATCCGCAAAGCTATCAGCATTGTGGATGACCCCACACACCCCTCACACACACTCTTCACCCTCCAGCCATCTGGAAAGAGGTACCGGAGCATTCGGGCCCTCACAACCAGACCGTGTAACAGTTTCTTTCCTCAAGCCTTCAGGCTCCTCAACTCCCAGGACTGAATTACACAAAAAAATCTCTCTCTCTCTCTCACTCTCACTCACACATACACATATATACACCCAGAACTGTACAAGATTAAAAGAACTAAACTGCACAAAACTCTTACTCCCTCTCACACACATACGCACATACACATACACACACACACACACACACACACACACACACACACACACACTCTCTCTCTCTCTCTCTCTCTC
>JAQMYF010000027.1:10363547-10374466 GCA_030014195.1 Neosilurus mollespiculum
TACTATGTAAAGCTGCTTTGTGACAATGACAATTGTAAAAAGCGCTATACAAATAAAACTGAATTGAATTGAATTGAATTTTTCAAAGCTCTTGCTATCACAGCTTCTAGAGTAGTGTAGCAAAGAAACAAAATATAAAGACAGGACACGGTTCACTATTGTTTTCATATTACTTAATTGCAACATTGCTTGGCAAAAATGCATTTTTAGGCATCTGTCTGTTTTCCGCCTTTAGGATAATGTCTATTAATCCAAAGAGAGTGGACCAATCTGATAATGCCGTTACTGTGTAGTGTATACCAATAACTAATGGCCCCCTGTGTATATGTGCATGCATTCCAAGATACACAGCCATGCAGAAATATTCACCCTCTTTCAACTGTTCCATAGTTTGGCTACATCCATATTAATATGTTTTTTTCCATCCACACTAACTTGCTTGAAAACAACATACCACATGATTGTTCAGGTACACTGGACAGGCATGTGCATCTATAAACTGAAAGCAGATTGCCTTCCCTGCAGTTTGTTGTTTAGATGCAGAAAATGTACAACAAGGGACAGTAATGCAGATAATTAAAACCAAAGAGAGGTCTTTGCTTAGACTGACAACAAGGTGGCTTGTAATTTGTTATCCATGTTGTATTCACCACTGGTCCTTCTGAAAAAAAGTTACGTGATGGGAGTGTGACAAACCAGGAAGATCACATCATCACAGATACCAAGACCCAACCAGGAACTACAACTATAGAATGTGGATGTCTGTAACATTGTTTCCGGACAAAAACACAATCCTGGAGCTTTTCAGGACTTCAAGATGAAGGCCCTGTCAATGCCAGCCCAATCTCCAGACCTGAACCCTACTGTAAATCACTGGAATGTGATCAAGAGGAAGATGGATGGTCATAAGGCATTAAACAAAGCTGAGCTGATTGAATTTTTGCAACGGTAGTGGCATACAATCATCCAAGAGCACCATGAAAGACTGATGGACAGCATGGCAAGTCACATGAAAGCTGTAATGAAAATGTCAGGGTTATTCCGTCAAATACTGAGCTCATCCGCAGTTCAAACATTAGTTTTGTGCTGTTTAAAATTATATATTAGCTTGATTTCTAAGGATCGTTTTGTTATTTTTGACCAGTTGACAAGTGACACTTCTATTTGGAATTTGGGGGAAATGCTGTCAGCAATTTATGGAATAAAACTTCCATATTCCATCTATAAATTGTAAAACCAGAGAAACTGATTATTTTGCAGTGGTCTCAGAATGTTTTCTCCAGGGCTGTGTATGTACCGCACATGATGGTACACTGAAAAGATGATTAATTAAAATACAAACACTGAATCTGAGGAGAAACTTAACAACTAACTTGACTTAAGATGACTTAACAACTAGTGAAAATCCCTTCTGGATGGACAGATCATTTGACTTGACAAGAAATCTTGTAATAACTTGGTTCCAGTCTAGAAATAGGTTTTATAATCTAAGGACTCATGCCTTACAATCTCCTTAAAGGAAATATTGGGCGGTTTTGACTATATTTAAGATATTTTACCTTCCCAAGATGAAATTTTTGTAATGTAATGCATAGTAACACATGGTTGAACCAACACTGGCAGTAGTTAAAGATGCAGGTCACATGTCTTTATTTGCTTTATTTTTTGCCTGTTTTTTTCTTGGCAAAATTGCTTAAAGTGTACTGTTCCAGCCCTGGTAGTGATGCAATTTTTTTTTTTTTTTTTGTCCTATTGGCTGGGCTATGTGCAGCAGACACCAGTCTAAGATAACACATTACTGGCCAGTGCTGAGCTGAGTCGCCAGGAAAATGGTGGAGTGCAAAGCAAACGCCTGCACAAACAACAAGTGCAGAATTCTTGGAAGACATAACATAACATCGGCACAGGCCGTTCTCTGAAAACGTTTCCTTTCGGACACAGTGAAGACCACTTCAACCCGACCTGCTATCGGAGTGACTTCTAGGCAGAACTACCTTTCACGAAGCCTTTTACATCTAAAACCGGATGCCGTTCATACGGAATTCCTTCATATAAAGTCAAAGGATGATAACAGACGGGATCAGCGCCTCATCAAGAGGAACCAGTAAAAGGTAGGAGCCTTTAGTATAACTGGGGAGTTTTATCACCTAAAATGTCACTTACCGCTTGTTTACTTGTGCTGGACAACCCGGTCCAACAAATTGATGTCAATTCCGGGAAAAAAATGGTTGTTACACATTCTTTCAGCCCCCACTTTTTATGGTTATTTTTGTTATAAAATAAGCTATGGATTGCTTAAATGTATTTAATTTCACATAAATTATGCTGTCAGGATGACCAATACCAGTATTCATTAAGCTCTGTCAGACAGGTTTATGATTTGAAACCACTCAGGTGTAGGTTTGGTAGTATATGCATGTGTTAAGAGGCATGCAGCCTTTTCAGTCGCTCCTGCCCTGCCCGTACTTTTAATTCTTTTTTTTTCTTTTTTCTTAGGTTAACTTTGTTTTTTACACAATTTCCTCCAGGATCAATAACGAATTCTGATTCTGATTACAGTTCAAGACACTCATTTTAAGACCGAGGTGGCTCGGTGGTTAAGGCTCTGTGTTACTGATCAGAAGGATGTTCAAGCCCCAGTACCATAATCTGCCGCTGTCAGGACCGTGAGCAAGGGCCTTAAATATATATATATATATATATATTATAAACAAACCTTCATTGATACATTTGCACAAAGTACACTGAGACCTGCCCGGCACCACCCCAACGAGCATAATGTTCATATATCAATTTTAAAAGATTCCTCAAGGTAAATTTGTTACATAGACAACTTGAAGTACACTTACACAACATCAGTGCAGGCAATGCAAGGGACATGGCGCACATTGGTCATGATCAAATCCAGTGCCACCGATGTGTCATCATCACAAGTGGGATGGGCAGCACACTTCAAATAAAACTCCTACACACACACACACACACACACACACACACAAAATAAATAATGATCTAATATCACATATTTATGAGCAGTAAAAAGTATGTGAAGCTTTGCTGTAATAACTGTAACTGAACATTTGTGGTAACTCCTTTATTCATCCATTCTCTAAGCCGAAAATGGCACCCATCTCAGCTGACTCTGGGTAAAGGTGTGGTACACCCTGAAAAGCTTGCCAGGCCATTGCATACACCCATTTACACTCACACGCACATCTATGGGCAATTTGGAACCGTAAATTAGCCTACTGTGCATGTTTTTGGACTGTGGAACGAACACGCATATCTAGGGGCAATTTGGAACCGTCAATTCGCCTACTGTGCATGTTTTTGGACTGTGGGAGGAAACCAGAGTACCCGGAGGTAACCCACGCAAGCACGGTGAGAACATGCAAACTCCACAGAGAAATTCCCCGCGTGCGGGATTTAAACCCGGGACCTTCATGTTGTGAGGCGAACGTGCTAACCACTACACCACCGTGCCGCCCCATTTGTGGTAACTGTTTATCAATTCTTGGCGGATTTTAGCCCATTCCTCCATTATATACATAATATCACTAACATTCAAGCATCACTGTAAAGAACAGCCAATTCCCACCAGTCAATCATTGCTTCCTTATCATGAAACCACCACCAACCAGGAAAGAGCGCATGCTGTACCTGCGTGTTCCGGGATGACCTAAGCTCACATAAGCATATCATAAGCTTACAAACGGCCACTTTCGACCAAACGCAGCAGTTCGTAAAGATGCTGGTGACACAGGAGGTGGTCGCATGATGGAGAGGCAATACTTGAGGGGTGAGAGGTGGCTATGAATTAATTGGGGCAGAAAGAAAATCAGGTGAAATAAAACTGAAATCAAATGGTGAGCATATACCCTCCCTCTCTCCCATAAGAGCATGGCCAATTAGCTCCCATGGACTCCCATTCAAGGACGGCTGCGTGCATCAAACTGGTTTTACAATCTCCAGGATGACCAGCACTCACCTTGTCGATGCACGACTCAAGAGCGCTGTGTCTGATCATTTCATTAACATGAAAAATAGCACTGTCACCAAAAGCTGGATCAACATTTCAAAAATTCTATAAATGTGAGAGGGCGGGGCTATACTTAGTGCGGACAGTTATGGTCCAACTCTCTTACCGCCACTCGGCCATCGCAGCCCTCCGACTGGCACACCCCATGAATCCGATCTGGCAGAAGTACATCATCCCAACATGAGGGTCCCTGCAAACAAAGAAACAAAGATACAAAGGGAGGAAAAAAAACAGTAAATGAGTTTCCCCAGAATAACTAATGCTATTAACCAGTTAAGCTCTTGTAAAATATCAATAAGCAGAACTTATGTTACTTTTGCTAATTAATCTTCCATGCCGAACATAAAGTTGAAAAGAGATTTATTAATAGATGGGAGAATCGGAGAGAAGAGTAAAGCTGTATATGAGGGAAGACAAGCTGAAAAGTGCCCCCAAAAACCCTATTAAAATCCTTTCTCTTTAATGTGTACCTGTCCTCTGGCACACATGCACACCGGATTAAGACACTATTTCCATTCATAATTGTTTTGGGATGAACAACTGCCACACCAGCCAGGCCCAATTAGAATAAGCATTTAAACATTCCGACAGGATCCTTAATAAGCTAGAGAAAAAGGTTAAGAAAATCATTACTCCCCACAGCAGACAGAGGAGCAATAGAGGGTTGGAGCACAGGTGTGACAGAGGGATGAAGTAAGGGCTGGGAAAAATCCAGAGGGCTGTGGTGGTGGGGTTTGGAGATTACAAGAAGACACCTGCTAAGAGACAGCAAGGAAAGGTCACACAGACCCCTGGTGCATCAGAACACACACACACACACACACACGTGAACGTAATGATTAATGAGAAAAAAGGTTATGAATTATTCACCAGAACAACTCAATTGTTCACACCCGTCTCTCCTTCCATCTAACTCTCCTTTTCTGTCCTTCCTTGTCTCTCTCTCTAGACACAGAGAATCAACACCCCATCCAAACAAAGCCTTAATTAGGTTACTGTTGGACAAACAGCACTCTGTCCCTGAGCCAGCTGTGAGAATTTTGCAGCTCGATTTGAGCAGAGTTTGTAATCGAGTGCGCCATATGATTATTGGTTGGCTGACGGTGCTACAATTACAGACTAGAAAACACAACAGTCCAAAACAAACAAACCCAGCAATCATAGACACAAAGGCACTCGTGATGTCAAAAAAGTAAATCAGTCATTAATAGGGTCAAAGCATGATATGGTTCTGTCCGTATAGACACATAAGTCTATAGTCAGAGTGCTGGTCTTGGACCGAATTCAGACTTTAATAGATAATGACATGAAAATGTAAATCTTACATATATAGCAGGATATTTATATATAAAACCTTTGACTGGATTACAGCTAATACAGGGGTGTCAAACTCATTTTCACTGAGGGCCAAATCACAAACTTTCTAGGTCACCAGGAGCTGAACAATCACTGAGCATCCATTTCAAAAAAGGGCAGGAAATGAAATCTGCACGGCGAAATGCAAACTTGGTTTAGGTATTTGTTCCCTTTTCCTTTTTTCACTTTCCTTTTCTCACAACACAATCTTTCTTGAGTCATGAATGACCAGCAGTTTATTTGAAATAGATTGCTGCCACCCAGTGGAAGGATGATGAATTACGTTTCATGGTAATGGTTGATGCAAAGAATGCATGATAATCATATTCTTTAAACGCTCTTGCAGGCCACATTAAATGTGTTGGCGGGTCATATTTGGCTCACAGGCCTTGAGTTTGACACCTGTGACCTAGCAGATTAAATAAGTTAAGATTATGATAAGGCACATTACAGAAACATTCTTAGTTTGTTAAAAAAAATTAAGTACACATTAAGGAAAATGACAAGCCACAAAAAGTATGGTTAAAAAATAAAAGCTGCAAATTCTTTGCAGTCAATGTACACCTGAAGTCTAAAACCCATGGCTATGACCAAGTGCTGCGCTTCGCCCCTGGAGATACTTTGCCAGCTTTTTGTTGGTCTTTCTGCATTTGGTTTTGCCTTCAGGAAGTGAAAAGCATGCTTAGTTTAGCTGACCGGACTGACTGTTTAACAACATTCTTTGCCTTGAGATGCTCTTGGGTTGCTTTGCTGTATGTTTCAGCTCAGTATACGTTTGTATTGTGAAGCGGCTTCTTATTGTTTTATAGCATGTGACTGAATCTGAGCAGAAAGTATAGTTCGGTCCATGGTGACCAGTTCCACTGGCAGCCATACATATCCATGTCCGCTATGTTTCACAGCTGATGTAGCATTCTTTGGATCATGAAGCCCTTCAGTACCAAAATGATTAGTTCAAATTAATGCTGAATTTAAGAATAAAATGACTTGATACTAGTGAAATGATCTTGCTGCACGGACAGATAATTTGACTTGACAAAACATTTTGGAATAAGTTGATTCTAGAAATAGGTTTAAACTCATATTTGACATCTTGCAATCTTCTAACAGGAAATGATAAATGATTGCTAAGATGTTCCTTTCATTCCCCCATCATTCTGGTACAATATAATCTTGGTTACATCTGTCCAAAAAATCTTGTCTCAGAATAAGGCAGGCTTTCTAGCAAAGTCTCACCTGGTCTTGCTGTTCTTGCATGTTACCCTGGGGCACGATATTCACGATCTCTTTGATTCAAAAAAGCACGGAGCTCCACGATTTATGAGCACAATTCGAGCTCTCATCCAAGAAACTTGAAGGAATTGAGTTGCCAAATTTATCAGGATGCCCTACGTACGCTCTGTTACGCTCTACCATGTTTCCATGTTTTAACCAAGAAAAATAACTCTACAATCATCCAAATTAGTTGTCTCCAGGACTTTTGGTGTTGGAGTTCACCAGTATATTCCTTCTGGTAACACCTAAAGTTTTTACTTATCTTTTCTGCCTCTGTTACTTGCACTGGCAAATCTTTAGAACACATATTGACATATACATCTGTCAAATGCAAAGTCAACACTTGGAATAAATTGCAGGCATTCTATCTCCTAAAAAGAAGAAACAGGTCATAAGTGGTTATGAAACTTCTTATCAGTCAACTATCCAATGGATCTTTCTCCGATGGCTCTAAGCCCTGCCCTGCAGGTTACTCTTGCCAAATATCCCACAATATCCATTATGGCGGCTGTTTAATTTGGATTACACAATGACTCTCTCGTGTGTATTCCTGACAATATTGCTGTATGTTTCTTGCCAAATGCATCTACTTTATCTAACAGAATTTCACAGAGAGGTCTCAATTAATTTACTCAAGGGTATGTTCATGACGTCAAGATTATGGACGGAGCAGGAGACAACACAGCTAAGTGCTTGCGTTTAATGGCTTTAAAAAAAAAAGTCCAGATTGAAATGCAACAGCTCAGATTGGTAGGATCTTACTGCACATGTAAAGCAGGTTGAGTAGTATTTATTTCTGTTTTTTTTTACTAAACTACTTCTAGGGTTGGGGCAGTGGTGGCCTGGTGGTAGGGTGCTGGATTGCTGATCCCAAAGGTCAGGGGTTCAAGCCCCACTGTCACTGGTTTGTCACTGCTGTCCCCACAGTGCAGCTAACTGGGTTATCAAAGGCCGGCCATGTCTCTCACTGTCTGTTGTGAGTTGTGAGTCAAGAGTAGACTGCATTGCCGTCAGCGTGTTTCTGCCCTGCGATGGCCTGGCCAGCTGTCCAGGGTGTACTCTACCCTCACCCAGAGTCGACTGAGATGGGCGCGAGCCTCCCCGTGACATTAATTAGGATTAAGCAGTTCAGAAATTGAATCAATGGATGAACTTCTAAGGTTGTTTACACTTACCTGTGTGTGGGACCTGCCTTTTTTTGACTTTGGAAAAAGGATAAAACAAGCTGTCTGTAGATCTTACTTCAGAATTACGTGTCCATGTGCATCTAAGAACCATTTTAGCAGTGAACAGCATCGTATGATATCTGTACCAGCCTGCATGTGTTTGTGGGGCAAAATGGCGCTACAGGACGGTGCAGGAGGCAGGTGCTTAATAAAATAAGGCATTTTGATTGTTTAAAATTCTCTGCATGATTGACAGCATGGAAAGATCCATTAGTGTTGAGGACTTTGTGTAAAATGGCTGCAATTTCTAAAAGCTTAATACCACATAAAATTACAAATAAAAGTCTAAACTTTAATTGCACATTGACTGCTTCAATTCAAATCCATTATAAAATGTGTGACACAATCCAAATACTTATGGACCTAACTGTACAGTATATAACACCAAGAGAGGATATTTTTAGAGATGTATCTCTTTAAAATGTCATTTGCTTGGATGAGTTGTGTTCTACAGTGGGGATCCCCCAGCTGTCTGTGCATGCATGATAGGACCTTATATAAATCTGAAGCACTTTGTCTTTATTTCCTGTGTGTGTCCATGATTTTTGTAAAACCATGTAAGAACAAGTCTTCTAACATGGCATCCATATTATTTGTACCACCATTTTATAGTGAGGAGACAATGCTCTAATTCTTCTAGAAATAGGATCAAAATGTTTGAACTTGGACAGGTGTAAAATTACAGCGCAACACGAGTAATAATAATAACATCATTACCTCCTCATCTACATGTGAAAATAAGCACAACCAATATAGAACTTTTAAATCCAAATGGACGTAAAAGCTGCAGCCACGAGACCCGACATGGACTTGAGAGGAACGAGAATTGAGCATGTACGTGCATCTTGCCGACCGAATCCTGAAGTAACATGCCATCTCTGCTTAGTATCCTCATCCAAATAAGGTGCAGATTTGGCACATGTGTGTTATGAGCAAAATGTTCCGGGTGCTAGGAATCCAATAAGGGATATGTTTGTGCTTTGTGAGTTTTGAACGCAAGTCAGTGGAAAGACTGTTCACAGGCTGAGGCACTACAACAGTCACGGACCGAGACAGCAAACTGACTGACATCTCTAAAGGAAACATGGGAGTTGCACAGCGCAGGACTTCCGCCCCTTCACCCTTGTTTTGTTGCATATCAAGAGAAATTTCTGAGGACACCGTTTGGAGCCAGATTCTGCATTAGACTGGCACAGGAAGCAGGCTACATGGGCAGCGAACAAACAGTCCCAGTGTGCCAAAGACCACCCTGAGCAGGAAGAGAAGGCAGGTGCAGCTTAGCAACTTGTCATTCAGACTTTGGGGTGAGCGTGCAGAGTGTGCGAATATGGTGCAGTGGGACAGATGCTCACATGCTGGAACACCAGATAAAACCAGCCCCAAGGTGCACACACACACACACACACACACACACACACACACACACACACACCTGGTGCAGGCAACAAGTCATACATTTCTGATTGAGCTGAGGTATGTCGCTGTTAATTGCTCAGTTACCTAAGGGCAACAAAAAGTTTTGGTCAAACTGGGTCTAAAATTCAGTTGGCAGTATGGAAATACTCAGCTGCCAGAAATTGTATATTATATTGCTATATGACAAAAACAGCATTAGTTTCAGTATAATCACAGTGCTACACAATGCATTTCAAAATAACTGTAACTATAGACCCTGTGATAGATTAGTGACCAGTAGATAGATCTGCAGCTTCCCTGCAACCCTGAAGGAAAACCGGTATAGATAATGAATGGATGGAACTGTAGGGGTATGGTTCCAGCTGGAAAATGTGAGCATTCTCCTATATTACAATGTCTGTTAATTTAAAAGAAATCACTATTCACAGCTACAGAGTTAGAAAACCTACAGCAAATCTAGGGTTAAACATTAAAACCCAAAGCACTCAGAGAGCGCAAACCTCCACCAAGGAAGGACAGTCTACCTCCTGTTTAACCGTCTTGGCGGAATGAGAAACAAAACGAAAAACTAAATCATTTGTTCACTAACCCATTCCCTGAGCATAAACCTTCCATGAAAATGTATCAATTTAGCAATAAAGTTAATAACAACAGACAAAGAAACGCAGACAAAGACATAACCTTCCTGGCGGAGGTAATAAGTATAGAAAAAGCCATGAGTTCTTCTCACCATGATGATTCACACATTATCCTGAGTTTGGAGGGTGAATAATTAACGATTATGCACCAAAGGCAAGGTAAAGTCTGTTGGGCTTTTTAATCCCAAGCCTACTGGCTCGTCAGGATGGACCTTATCCCAGGGTTCTGTAGCGTGAAGCAACTAGGAGTTCAACTCCTTCTGGATGGGACACTAGCAGGTTATCTTCCAAGTATTTTTACTGGTACCCATTTATACTGCTGGGTGGACAGAGGCACACTTGTGGTTAAGACCCTACCCAGGGGTCTTACCACGGTGGGGGTCTAAAAGGGATTCGAACCCATGACCTCTTGATCATGAGCCCAGCACCCTAACCACTAACCACAAAGGCAAGGTAGATGTCACCAAATAGTCCCAGAGATGAAATGTAAGGGAACAATTCAAGTCACCAACATCCATCAAGCAGAAGAAGCATAACTGTTATTATTTACTACATGGGAACATAACATAACTAAAATAACAGTTATATAGTTTATTTTTACATATTTTAGCCATTAGGTGACATTCATTCGCTCCAAGCAGAGCTCTTTTTTGCACGGCATCTTTTTGAACCCATTCAAATTTTTAGTAAATTCTACATGGAAACATGTAGCAAACTCTGTAACAGTGTGTTTCTAGTAAGCTGATATTACAAGAAAATATGTACTACATAATACTACAAGAAAATATATGCAAACTAATTTCTTCATATTGTGAAGTGTTATAACGATGCCACCTGCTTCAAACAATCATGACAAACCGTAAGTTAGCCATTTTGATCATGCATTACCCACTGAGGATAATACTTTTTCCTCACCCCATAGTGACCCAATCAAATCGTGCCATCCCAGCGTAGTCTACAATATATATA
>JAQMYF010000027.1:10382832-10402645 GCA_030014195.1 Neosilurus mollespiculum
ACAAGGGTCTGTCACACACACACACACACACACACACACACACACACACACACACACACACACACACACCTTTTTCTCTCTCTGAAATACACACAAGGGAGCTTAACTGTAAAATAACTTTCATTTGTTGTTGTTATGTATGTATAGCGTCCTTGACAACCATCACCATTCAACTCAGCACAGCAAAAGAGCCAATCTGCTTCATGATGCACATGGACACCAGATGCCTTCAGCCCCCGTGGGAGCTCTGCTAAAATTCCTTCGAGCCAATGTGCAGGATGGATCAACAGTTACTGGAAAAATTTAGCTGCAGTTATTACTACACAAGGGGGTCACACCAGCTACTGAAAGCAAACATTTGCATAGTTTTGCCACTCACAGATATGTAATTTTATTATACAGTGGAACCTTGGTTTCGAACAAATCGGATCACAAACAAAATTTCGAAGCCATAATTGCACTCAATTGCAGCACAAATGCTTGGTTGTCGAACAATAACAGCGTGTGTGTCAGTCTCACCACACAGCGTTTGCTCACAGAGCACCCACGCTGAACCTTTCTCAGATTTTGGTGATATTTCTTGTGTTACCATTTCTTTGATATTTTTTATTGATAAGCCACCATGGAACATGGGAAATCTAATGAAAATGTAAAGGAAAAAGGAAGATAGTGAGAACAACGATAGTGATGAAGAAAGAAATCATACGAGCTTTGCAGTTCGGCTGCCGACAGGGTTTCAGATGCTATCATTTGTGAGAAAGCACGGCTTTTGCACGAGGATTTGCTCAAGAAAACCCTGGCTACAAGTTCTGAAACGGAAGTGTTTAAGGCTGGTTTGAAAAGTTTAAGAAACGAACTGGGATACACAGAGAGCTTCGGCATGGAGGAGCTTCAAATTCAAAAAAGAAGCAGAAGGATTTGTAAATAAGTTTGGTGCGTATGTGTCTGCTGAAGGTTTTATTCCCCAGCTAGTGTTTAACTGTGACGAAACAGGATTGATTTTGAAAAAAATGCCCAACGGAAGCCTATGGAAGATATGCTAACTCTTTTGCTTTTTGGCAGTGCAAGCGGAGATTTTAAGGTGAAGCCATTGCTTGTGTACCATTCTGAGAACCCCAGTGCATTCAACAAAGCAAGTTGCCCAACATGTAGAGGTTTTTCATTTTTTCATCGAATGGGTCCATGAAGTTTTTGCTCCTAATGTCAAAATATACCTTACTGAAAATAACTTGCCACTAAAGTGCTTGCTTTTGATGGACACTGCTTCTGCCCACCCCCCAGGCATGGAGGCTGAGTTACTTCAGGAGTGTGACTTCATCACCGTGATGTTTCTGCCTCCTAATCCAACGGCACTGATTCAGCCGATGGACCAACAGGTCTTTGCTAACTTTAAGAGGTAATACACCAAAGCACTTTTTCAAAGGTGACACCGAGTTAACTCTCCGTGACTTTCGGAAGAACCACTTCAATATCCTGCATTGCTTGGGTCTTCATGACAAGGCCTGGCAGCACATGACTCTGCAGACTCTGACTGGAGGAACCTCTTGCCTGATTGTGTTGCAGAGATAGACTTGGAAGGATTCGAGACAGAGTATACTGGAGTTGTTGATGACATTGTAGCTCTGGGCAAAAGCATGGGCCTGAAAGTCGACAGTGGCGTCATCGAAGGGTACACAGGACTGAGTTGTCTACTGATGAACTCAAACGCCTTCAAAAGGAGCATCTCCATTGAGGAGATGTCTTCGAGGGATGATGAGGAAAGGGAGAATGTGCCTACTGCGCTTATTAACGAAATGTGTGTCAAATGGGGTGAAGTGCAACGTTTTGTTGAAAGGTATCAGTCTGATAAGGCAGTAGCAACCTGTTCAATGACAATGCTATGTCTCACTTTCGTAAAATTGAGAAAAGTAGGCAGAAGCAAATTTAATTAGATAGGTTTTTAGTGAAGAGGATTGGTGAGTCCCAGGCAGAACCTGCTAGTAAGAAGCAGAAAATCAAAGAGATAAAAGAAAAATCTCCTGAAGTGCAGTTGACCTGAGGTTAAGCAATAACAAGTCTCGTCAGCACAGGTAAGGATGAATGAAATGTCCTCTCTTACTTAAAACAGTATTCTTTATTCAGTTGGTATGTCATATTATAATACGACTGTTGAGTGAGGAGGAGGTCACGAACGGATTAATCCATTATACCTTGTTTCTTATGGCAAAATATGTTTTGGTTTACAAACAAATCGGTTTTAGAACATTTAAGAACGAATTAAGTTGGAAAACCGTACAGGTTCCACTGAATATCGTACTCATTAGCTGCGTTCTGATTGGCTGAAAGCATGCATTACAATTTTGAATCTGTAGGTTATGCAAGCAGTGCATAAGGGTTGCTCCCTTTGCTATTTCCAGTGAGAGCAAAATAAATAAATTAATATAAGACTAGGACTCGGAGGAAATGAAAAGAGCCACAAAAGTCACAAGGGAAATATTTCCGCACTCTTTCTTTATTTTATTTAGACAAAAGCAATAAGTATTTGTTCAAAAAAAAAAACAGCACTTTTGTCTCTTGATTGTTATTTATTTATTTATTTTGCTTGAGACAATGTATAATAAAGCAATTATTAAACTCCTTTTTCGTGATATTTGAATAATCAAGGTCTCGGCAAGGGGAATCTGCCTCTGCCAGTTGCACTTGAATCAACCTTGATTATTCTGGATAGCACAAAAATAAAACTCTGTATCAGATCATTTCCCTCAATAAATAAATGATCAAGTGTAATATTTTTGTCTAATTTGCTTAACTGAATTTTCATGATCTACTTTAAGGACTTCCACAAAAAAAATCATATTATATTTTAGGTCATTTTTATGCAGAAATATAAGTTATTCCAGCCAGAGAAAAGTGGAATGCTGTGATCCCTAATCTTTCACTTAACATCTCTACAGGTAACAGTCAACGTCTCGGCATTGATATTTCCTGCAAACTTCCTTATTTCCTTCAGACGTGTTTGAACTGGATTTCATGCCAATTCGTAAGACCATTGAAAAGCATTTAAACTTCTGGACGAACCTTCATTTCTCACTTGATAGTGAAAATGTCAATTTTACCAAAATCTTTTTTCAGTGTCTCCCATCTTCCTATCATCTAATTGGTTTTCCATTCTAAATTCAATAATCATTAAATTAAAAAAAAAACAAAAACAAACAAACAAACAAAAAAAAAAAAAACAAGAAATAAACCCTCAGTATTGCAGGAATGCAAACTGCTTGGTGGCTTAAATGCCGCAAATAATTTTGTAGGTCATCAGTTACAGTTCATAGTGACATGGATCCCTTCAGAGATGCAACAAGATCCTTGGCTTGAAACTGAACAGTCAATATGTGAAGAACTCTCCATTTTTTATCTTCTTTTTTTTAATTATTTCAAGTTTCAAGAATCAGAAGGCTCCAAAATGGACATTCTACCATTTAAGTCATATAAAAAAATTTAACCAGGTGTAATTATTAATCACACAAACAGTAGAATCATGATTAAATCTGTCTCAGTGTAAAAATAATGATAATAATTTTTAAAAAAAATTCTCAGGGTTATAATCAAGCTCCACCACACACCCACACCAACATCCACACCTTTGGGTCTGTACCTGGTTGTGTGTGTAAATCCTCATTCTCCAGGATGACAGCAAGCCCAGTAGAGGTAGCAGGTAGTCGCGAGGTACTGAGGTCCAACCGGGTCAGACTGTCTATTCCCCTGCTCAGCCTGCGCTGCAACATTAGCTCGGTGCGGTGTGCTGAACCAGCTGGAGGCAACACCACATGTACCGTACTCTGCTCAGGTAGATCATAAGCCTAACACATCAGGAGATAAAAAAATCCAATTAGCCTTTAATTTCCGTCTTCTTAATTTATGTGGAATATCATCTAACACAGGGATGCCCAATCGTTTCCACAAAGGGCCAGTGTGGGTGCAAGTTATCACTTCAACCAAGCAGAAGCCACACTTTCCACCTGTTTTGTCAAAAAAAAAAAAAAAAAGGCTAGACTGCACACTGTTTCAATTTTGAAGCCAGGTGTCAGCCATCTTGGTGAGACCACCTTGCTTTAATGGCGCTTTTGAAAGCCAACACAGCTGGAAAACCCTGAAACTTTTACTGTTGACAGTCAGAATATCTTAAATTCATATAACCTCACCAATAATTTCACTCATATTCGAAATTAAATAAAATAATAAAAATTGTAATTAAAAAAAGCTCTGCATAGCTGAAAACATTGTAAAATGAAATGTACATCTCAGATGTAATTATTTCCAGTTTCCCCATCCTTTCATGCTTTTTAAGTATAAATATGAAGCGGTCTCACAAAATTAAAAACTAATGTGCAATCTAGTGGGTTTTTTCTTTTCTTTTGAGATCAGTTGAAGTGAAAACCTTCACCCAGATTGGACATCCCTGATCTACAATTTAACTAGCATTAAAAAGAAAAAATAAAATAAAAATTAACTTTAATTATCAACTAAATTAAATTCAAAAATTCATACTAATTTAATTAAAAACAGAAGCAATTCCACTCAAAGACAGATGAGACAAAAGTGTTACCCCTAAGGAACCTCTATTGTTGCTATTTTTTTTAATTAATTTTATTTGAAGAGTAACTGCACTGCTTACAAAAATATATTTGTATTTACTCAAGAGGCCCCCAGTAACTGTAAAGGTCATAAGACGTAACTTGCTACACCTGAACACAATTTGTGATTGGACACAAGATGTTTCTGACAAGATGAAGCTACAGTTCCGTAACACTGTGTGAGCTCCAGGGAAATAAAATCCATTATCTGAGTGCTGTACCAGAGTCTATAAAGAAATGTATCTCTGTAATGCATAATAAAGTGCATAAGCAAGGTACTCCCATACTAACTAATATACTGATGTCTACTGTCTTACATCTCTGCCATATGTCTGATGACCAAAAAATTTAATTATTTCAGTCTCAATTAAAAAAAGAATATTCACAGGCGCAATGCTAATCCATCTGGATGAGTGCACTTCAGACCGCTGGGATTAGAACAGAGAGATATAAACATGCCAGTCAAGCACAGCACTGGCACAAAGCCACTAGCAAACAGAAGGAAGGACGAAACTTACAATGAAGAAAAATGACACTGACTCCCCAGGCTGCTGGAATATAACACAATGTGTGACAAAGTGTGTATAAAACTGTGCAAACTTTATCAAGCCCTGTCCAATTTAAAAAAACAAAAATAATCACCCTTTCTCTACAGCCTCTACGGTGTGGAGCTGTGACGTGTGCAGTGTGAAAGCATGACTGATTCTCCAAAATCTTACAATAAGTCAGATTGTACACTTACAACGTCTCACTTCATACCTCTTTATATCAGACCTTATTATTATTATTATTACTATTATTATTATTATTATTATTACGCATTTAAATGAGATGCGGCTGTTTGACTTTGCACAATGTCTTTTTTGCTGATGTTCATTTTCAAATGGGAATTTACGAAGTAAATTACTTCTCCACTAACAAACATGTTGTCATTGATTGTGAGAGACATATTAGAGCACTCATACACATTGATAGGTGACAGGGTCCTTGCATGTGCAAGGGTCTATGCACATGAGAGCATTTGTCAATAGGAAGAAACATGGTTGTGTTATTAGCTATTTAAAACCATCACGTATAACATCAGCGGTTCCTTCCGGTAACAACAGTCCTTGCCTGATTTTAAAGTGCGTGCAAGTGTTACAACTTTAGGCATGCTCAGAGACATGTCTGACTTCCTCATTGGCTTTTAAAGCCTGGTAGTGATGCTAACATGTTGGATTGGCTGAGCCAAGTCACTGATCCGTGTGTCATAACACATTATCGGCCAGAGCTGAGCTGCACAAACAACAAGCGCAGAAATCGCGGAAAACATTTCTTTTGTGTTCCTAAACCAACTGACTACAGAAGCGCCGAATTGGCAAAACATTAGCTGCATAAGCCATTTTGGATTCACATCTCTGGCAGCATTCTCATCCTCAGAGTCACTAGAATGTGACGTCTTACTGTCGCCTCAAGAGTCCTCCCTCTCTGGTTCTAATAGGTAACTTTTCTTTTTTTTTAATTTTGCTATAGTGTATTATTCCCACAAGGGAAATGATTTTCTCTGCGTTTAACCCACCCAAAGTGAGCACACACATAAACAGTGAGCGCACACACACTCGGAGCAGTGGGCTGCCACACACACTGGGGAAGCCCGGAGAGCAGTTGAGGGTTAGGTGCCTTGCTAGGTGCTTGGTTAGGTGCCCCACCACCACACATTTTCCCTGAGTGACCTTTCAGTCCCAAAGCTGCTTACGGCTGTCCCCAGTGTTTACACACATTTCCTAAAAATTACTAGCTGTAGTTGCTTCTTGAACACGGTTTTTATCACCTAAAATGTCGCTTGCTGAATAGATCCGCTTGTTTACTTGCACCGGACAAAACGAACCAACGAGCTAAAGGCACTACCGGGAAAAAACGACTGCTAAGTCTAGGTTCAGCCCCTGCTAGTAATCCACGTGATAAAATTACCCAATTTTGTGCTTTTTTATGGACATTTATGTTAAAATATACTCTGTATCGCTTAAATGTATTACTGTACATGCGCACAAATTATGCTGTAAGGATGATCAATACCAGTACTCTGTAATAACAAATTTAAACTGTGGATCCTCTGGTTTAGTGAAAAGAATGAGAGTTCTAACATACTCAAGTATCTTCAAAAACTTCATATCCTTTGTCATTACAAAGCCTTATACAGAAATGAGGGATGATGGCATGAAAATGAGTATTGATTAAATGTTGCATGATTGATGTTTGAAGGGCGAGACTGTATCATCAATAATCACCAAGCATGCTGAATATGGCACATTATTGTGGCCAACAGCATCAGGGATTTTTTAATAGTACTCTGCTTTTGTTATTGCATGTGTAATCAATGTCAAAAAGGCCTCCTGTGTCAGTCAGTTGACCATTATTATGGAAAGGGTCACACTGACAACACTCACTGCACCTTCAGGGATTAGTCAGTCCGCCTGATATATCCCACTGTTACACTGATGGATTCGCCAAAGTCTCAGAGACAACATTGTGGTTGCCTTAATTTGGTTCTAGGATGGACCATCAGAGAGACTACTAAAATACAGGGAAAACTCCCAAAATATGTAGAGCTGTAGTCTGTAGGTCCTTTGTTGAATTCGTCTATCTTCTAATTATGTAGCCATTTCAATTACCTCTTGAGATATTCAGTCGTTGAATAGGACTGAAAATAAATAACTGATTATGAAGCTGGAAATACATAAGAACTTAAGGTTAATGTTTATCATATAAACAGATAAAATCATTAGAAGTGATATTATGAAAATTCTAAGGGTCCCACCTCGGACATTTACCACATACTGTAAATTTCAGAGTTTCTTAGTATATGGTAATACACATTATAGCTTTAATAATAGTGTGCGCTTAAGCTGACACACTTCTGATCACAGACGCCTGAACATGTGCGTCAATAGAAGGGATAAGACATGAGAAATATCTGAACTTTTTTAAAAATCAGTTATCATGACCAGTTATAGGACCTAGAAATAGCTTAGAACCTTGAATAATAACTATTCAAAATATTGAACATTTACTTGACATATTTTATTTAAAATAATTTCCAGTTTTATATTTAAAAATATACAGTACATATTTATGTGTATATAATTGTTAGTCGAAGGTAAGGTGAACTTACCAAGCCTGAGGAGAGTAATTGTTTAATACATACTACACAGGAACCTAAGAAAAACAAACTAAAACTCAATTTTGATGGTTTATTTTTACTTTTTGAAAAGTATGACTGGTCCTGTGCGTTCATTACAAATGCCACTCGTGCAGCACTATGGCATCTTTCAAAACTCATTCAAAATTGTAATATATACTACACAGGAGCAAAAAGAAAACTAAAATGAAAATTTACTTTCTTATTTTTTACATTTTTAAATTGTGATTGTCAATCCAAGCTTGCAAAAAGTGCATTTCTACAAGTGTATGTCACTGAATAGTGGACTATTCAATTCAGATCAGTCAAACATCCTTAGAACCTGAGGGGAACAATTATTTTAGTTTATACAGACTACACAGGAACATAGCAGGGGGAAAAAAAAAAATAAAACGCACCCCAAATAATGATTTTTACAGTTTATTTTTGACAGTTTGATTAAATCATGACAGACACAGGTGACCCCCTTGTGCTAGCACAAACCGGTCCATAAAAGCTGTATACCAGCTTTTCTTTCAAACTGTTTCACATTTGTGTGTAGTGGTGGTTACATATTTTAACCATGACAGAGCCGGGTCAGGTGAGTTCTACATGCCCCGAGCCAAGCTAGCTTTGTCGAGCTTGTAGTCTGTTTATAGCCTAGTAATTCAGAGTTTAGCACATTTACAAGGAAACATAAGTAGATCGTGCTTTTACACTCATTCAAAGATTAAGTATGTGCTGTATGTGTGTATATGTATATATGTATATGTGCAAAAGTCTTAGGCTCCCTATTTCTTTTTAGTATAAACTTTGCTATAGAGTTAAATTTTTGAATTTGTGTATTAGCAAGTTAGTACAAAAACACTTTAGATTTCCAAACAAAATGTTAGTTTTCCAGCATAAAATGAAATGTTACATAAAAATGTTAGTACAGTATGTCAATAAAGAAAGCAGCATATGTGTAAGAGACCACTTTTCAGATAAAAATATAACGAAGGCTGCTGCGATTTACATGCAAATACAGAATCAAGTGTGACAGTCAACATTTCCAGGAGAACTGTGGCTGGGTCTGTAAGACACTCGGTTGATACTGTACTAGTAAAACTTCGTTGCTATTCTATTTTGAAACAAAAAGTCATCATTAATAATACTGAATTACTTTCATTTATTACTGCTTACTGTGCTTTATAGAATTTGTATGTAGAGATCTTTAATTTTAGGTCATTGTTTACAAGTAAATATAAGGCATCTTTGTTCTACAGCATTCCTTTGCATGCACCTAAAACTTTTGCACAGTACTGTATAGCAGGACAAAGTCATAAGTAAAACCTGTTTCAACTTTACTTATGAAAAAAAAAATCATTATTTTAAATCAAGTATTATTATGTTAATAATGTTTTTTATTCCTAAAACAGCAAAAAGAACAGATCGCACCATATCTGTGCAGTATATGCTAAATATATGTCACACGATTTCATTGTGGCTTCAGACTTTTAGACTCCACTGAACTACAACTGGAGCCTTAGAGAGGAAAACACTGTCCCGTGTCTGCTTCCATCATCTGGATGAGTATGAGGCTATCGTGAATCTGTTGTGCAGTCACTCAGCATTGATATGACCTTTCCGGATTATGATGTGCTCTTTGGAGAGCTCGCTAAACAAGTCGGTGTTTTAAAGACAGGGACGGGCTGCATAACCAACGTCTCGCTACCCTGGAGACATACAATGATGGAATTTCAATTTTAGGAGTGAGGAGACAATCAATGAGTCCTTCATTCAGAATCATAAGCAGTCAAAAAAGATGCTGCTCAATTCTCCAAGGTCATGTGAGGTTAAAGCTATCTCTGATGCCCTAAGCAATACACAAAAATATTAATTTGGAAGTAGTTTACGCAATACTGCACATAATAAATACAAGAGTCTCTGAACACAAACACTGCATTATTTACTCTATTTCCAGCAAGCCACTTCATTTTATACGTTTATCAAGCAAAGTGGTATTGATGTAAAAGAACTACAGGCTCCATTGTGGGGGAGTCATATTTTTATCCTGTATCATGACACGAGATTTTTTTGATGCACCAGCAAAAAGCTTTGTCATACTAGGCCTCAGATAAACACAATTACATCAGCCTTTCTGGCACATTTTGCAATTGGATGTTAGATTACTTTTAGCATCCAACTGTAAAATGTGCCAGGAATGCGGATGAGCTGTTCCGACTTGCCGCAAATCTTACAACAATATATATGTGCGTTTGGAAAGTCGGGCCAAACTGAGTTTGCTGAGGCAGACAGAGACATTGAGGAAACCTCCTGCTGCACACACACAGAAGCAGATGGTGGGGGGAAAGCTAGGCTAAGAGAGACAAAGCCTGCGAAGGCTGTGTGACTAATGTGAGCTGGGAGTTCCAAGTCCCACGGCAGCTCAGTCAGACAAGCACAAGAAGCCTGATGCAAAGCCGAGGACAACGGCATCAAACTCAGTTACTCGCTGTGAGTGTGCGCTGGTAAACAAACGCAAAAACAAAGCTGAAATGAGGAGCCTGTCGTCTCAGAGGCCAGGGTGCAGGAAGGAAAGCAAATAATCTTTGAGCCTGACTGTGTCGGGTTAACCTGTGAAACCCGAACCAATGACGCGACTGCCTTTAGAGAAAAAAACAATAGAAATGGAAAAAAATTAAGCTGAGTGATAAAGAGAACAGAGAGAGACACCCTCCCAAAAAATGTAAGAAATGCTAGTCAAGTTATCAGTTTATTTATTTGACATGGAATAATTTAAAAACTATCACATATCATTCCCAGTCCCAACTTTAGCTTAATGGTGCTTTAGCTAATCACCTGACCGGCCTTGTAATGGATAAAATATGAACTATACCCATTTCATTTTAGTTTGCTTTTTTTTTTTTTTGTACGTTTCCATGTAGTAAATACTACAACTCTGCAGGAGTGCAAAAAGATGCCATTAGCTACACAATGCTCTGCTGAGTGCACGCAGAGCTCACCTGACCATCCGCTGTAAAAATAAACAATAAAAGGCATGATTTAGTTTTTGTTATGTGCCTACATAGCACAGTCAAAAACAATTATTCGTCCTGAGCTCGGTGGATGTCGCTGAATTGAATAGACAATACTGTTCACTGACCTCTACCTTACATTGTTAATTGTAAGAGCTCAGAGCCCACAAATCAAGCCATCGCCATCACTTTAGCAGAGGATTTGCAACAGGCCGACTGTGAAGAATAAAGGAAGGTGTAATAGATAGAGAGAAACTAGAGGAACATGAGAGATGGATGTGAAAGGCGGAGAGAAAGAGTATGAAAAGTGAATGAATGACAGAGAGAGACAGGGAAAGAGAGAGAGAGAGAGAGAGAGGGTAGTGGTGGTACTCCTCAGGGATAGGGAAGCTAATAGAGCGCATTACAGAGAATGCTGCTCTCGTCACTACAAATGTCAGACTGCAAGTCCCGCGGCACGGACAGATAAACAGCAGAGACTGTCTGTGCCTGCAGCTACACACACGCTCGCTTCTCAGACACTACAGCACAGACGTGAGATGAATCACAACACACACACACACACACACACAGGTCTATTTTCCCAAACTCCCCAAATCACAACCCCGTAACGGTTTGACTCGATCACGTAAAGTAATTCAAGGGTTCTATGTCGATACTTTTAAATGAAATCCTTCAGTGTTTTTTAAACATTGTACATCATACACATATACTTCTTTAATGCATAAAGCTTAAATTAAAATAAGGCTGGACTTTATTTACAATAACTAGGCATATATCTTTTTGCAGCATATAAATGTGGAGCTTGTGAATATTGCTTCAGATTCCATTAGAAAAATGATACCTAACCTAAGCCAGTCAGCACCCTTTAGTTCCATATCACAGGTGTTCATGCTTATTTCATTTACAAAGTAAAAATTAGCGCAATTTTAAAAATACTAATTATATTTGGTAATTTGGTTATTTATTTATTAAAATCATAAATCACGTGTGAATGAGCAACTTGTTTGATTTATGTCCCATGAACACAAGGGATACTTATCACATCATCATCATCATTATTATTATTGTCATCATCATCATATTTTTAGAAGAGCCATTCTCTATATACACTTAATTATTGGCATACATTTTGTAAAAGAAAATAAATTGTCTAATCCTAATGAAATCCAAGCTTTGACGCTCCACTGGTTAATAAGGGGTGAATTATAGGCTAATAAGAATAAAAGTAAGTGGCCCGTAAGGTGTTTTGCGCTTAATTGGGTGCTTTGAGGCAATAATTCTACAAAGTTAGATCTGGTAAGATATGTTACTCAGAGGTTTTTAAGCAATAACAGATTCCTAAAAGGCAGACCAAATTAGGTGTCATTTCCTTGCCTTTGAGGCATAGAGAAATATTAAATGAATCTCTCTTTGGATACTTGTGCAGAGTGATAAATGGGCTTTGAAGGATATTATTATTAAATAAATGCCAGTAATTCATACAGCAGTATTAACATAACTTCTTTATATAACAGAATATATTTAATCCTGTTCAGCCTTAAATGAAATTAAATGTTATCTTTAGAAATGTTTACTACTGTAACAAACAAGTTAAAATTTAATTTCATTTAAAGCTGAATCAAATCAGGACAGGATCAAATATGTTCTGCTATATAAAGGAGTTAAGATATCTTTATATTTAATATAAAGATTTAGGCACTGACTAAAGGCGGAGCTTCTGATAGATATTATTTGTATGGTACAGTATAATACAGTACATACTGAAGTGTATATATATATATATGAACAAAATGAATATAAAATATACTCAATCATTTTTATTGAAATAATAATTTTTGTCCTTCAAACTAAAATCCTCAATTTGCAGCTATTAGAGCCTTGCAGACCTTTGCTACTCCTGCTGTCAATCTGTCAAGGTAAAATGAATACATTTCACCCCTTGCTTCCTGATGCATCTACCAAAAGTTGATGGCTTTTTCTCTAAATAGTTCTGGTATAGTTTGGAGTGTTCCAATCAAGTGCTGTCCACAGGCATTGCAAAATGGAGTGATGGCCTCCCTTGTTCAAGATCCCTTTTACCTTGTACAACTCTCCCATTTTGACACCACCAAATCACCCCCAGACCATCACATTTCCCCCACCATGTTTGGCAGATGGTGTCAAACACTTCTTCATATACTCCTTAATTTTGCCTTATTATGCCTTACACATGTTCTTCTTTGTGACCGTAAACTTTAATTCATCTATTTATAGCACTTTTTCCCATCTTCCTTTGTCCAAGTTCTGTGTTCTGTTGCCCATCCTAGTCTTTTTTCTATTTATGACCAGTCTCAGAAATGGCTTTTTCTTTCCAACTCTAGGAGTCGGAAAATGTGTAAAGTTTTATAAAAGTCCAACAAGTGGTTTAGGAGGAGTTGTAATCACAAACTTCCATGGACAGATGGACAGACAGGGTATATAACAAAAAAAATAGGTTTTTACCATCAAATACTTTTCATGTCTAGGATAAATCGGAAATGGTAGTAGGTGTATAGCATGCTAACCACAGAGCTCAGTGATGATAACTAGCTCGCTAGCAACATAGCAACGACACTGTCTAACTATGAGAACATATAGCTTTTTAAAAATATATATTAGTCACAGCACCTAAAATATACAGTTGCTTAGTTTAGTGAGTTCTTTTTTGCCTCCAAAATTATAAAAGTTGGTTATGACTGATGCATACTTAAAGGGTACCTGTGGTGAATAAGTGTTATTAGCTATTTAAAACAATTATGTATAACATCAGCGGTTCCTTCCAGCAACGTCGGTCCTTGCCCGTTTTCAAAGTGCGTGTGAGTGTTGCAACACTAGGCATGCTCAGAGACGTGTTGCCTTTCTCACTGGCTGTTCCAGCCCGGTAGTATTGAGAAAAACATTTCTTTTGTGTTCCTAAACCGACGACAGGAAAGGTGAGTTGGCAAAATGTTAGCTGCATAAGCCATTTTGGACCTAACTTTACGCACATCTCTGGCAGCATTCTCATCCTCAGAGTCTCTAGAATGCGACGTCTCACTGTCTCCACAAGACTCCGCCCTCTCTGGTTCAAAAAGGTCACCATTTCCACCCATTTTCTCAAAATTGCAGCCATAGTTGTTTCTTGAACACATTTTTTATTCACCGAAAATGTCGCTCGCTGAACAGATATGCTTGTTTACGTGCGCTGGACAACCCCACCCAACATGTTGAGGTCACTTCTTGGGAAACAACTGCTAACCCCCGCAGTTGTTTGGTGCTAAATTAACGACTGCTAACCCTAATTTGTTGATTGGTGCGGTATTTGGTTATTTCGGTGAGGATACGCTACTCAGTCATGGTGTTTCTATGCTTAAAATGTATGTACTGTAGAGGCCTAAGCTAAAAGCATGTTGGTCTCTTTGGTTTTCGCTGTCCTTTTTGCTGTAAAACCCTCACAGACACACACACATACACACACCTTCATGTCAGCCACTATACTAATAACTGCCTCTATCTGCTAAAGAGAGAGAGAGAGAGAGAGAGAGAAAGAGACAGAGAGAGAGAGAGAGAGAGAAAGAGAGAGAGAGAGCAAGCACAGGGAGAACATGCAAAATCCACACAGAATTTCCCGAGCGAGGGACTCAAACCCAGGTCCTTCTTGCTGTGAGGTTAATATGCTAACCACTAAACTAGCTTACTTTCTACTGCCCTAGGATAACTAGCATGAACCCTGGTAAACTAGCATTTAGAAAAAATGGCTAAAGAAAGTAAGAGATGCAAATATGATTCTTGATGATCAGCAATGTGCTGTCTATTGTATTCTTATGGACTGTGACGATCAGCGAGTGAGTGCCGGTGATCAGCACTTAAAAACATTTAATAGAGAAATTGTTGGAACACTGGAAGTAATATTGAAATGTGTGGTTGAAGTGATAATAATAAATTACAGTTATTACATCATGCTTTTTATTCTTGATTATTCTTATTCTGAAATGCTTAACGGTTTCATGGAGGACGTTTTTGGACTGTGGCTCTTGCAAAACATTTTTATGGTCAATGTGATTTCTGAGTAGGGCTAGGTTGAGTCCCACTAACGGAATGAATAAGTAAAGTAAACAGGAGTCCTATTACCTGGCTAATAATTTATTGAAATGGATAAGTGATCATTATATATTATGTGCGGATCCAGAAAAACAGATTGAATTTTTGACATTTGAAATAAAAAGATGGAGATCACTGTAAGTGCTTGTTTATTTTGGTGTTAATTCTCATAATCCGTAGAGAAAGAATGGGTCTGCTGAGAGAAGACAACTCTGCTGCATACATCACTTCACTGAACAAATAAAGGACCAATTAGTTCTGCTCTGTTTACTTTGTTTTAAGATGTTTACTTCAATTAAATGAGTTAAGTACTGGGTCAGGTATTGAACTGAAGCTATTCAAACAAAACAATTGAATAGTGAGCAAATTGGACTCATTCCTAGTCCATTAATTTTTCAGTCTGATAGCTGGAGGAGACTTGTGACCATGTGTTCACTGTGATGGGTGTGGGGTTTGTTTGGCCTCCAGGGATCAAAATGAAGAAAGAGCCAAATGTGTTCAGCTGGACGATGCACATGCTATGCTAGCTGCTAACAGGCTAACTGTTGTGTGTTAGTGACAAGCCAGTATATATATATATATATCTCATCAGGTTTTTTTAACTTACAGTTTCGATGTTGCAATCAGCAAAAATCTGTTTGATAGTTTGCGTTAGCCAGTTTGAAAAGACTTCCATTTCACTCACAAGAGTGTGCCAAAGGACAAGAATACGATGTGGATCCGTCAGTTCATATACGCCAAGTTACTGGCAAAAATTACAGTATACAGATATTAAACTAACAAGTCAAATATAAACAAGTGAACTTTTGAATAAAATAACACGAGGTACACCTATGCATAATATAAGGTTCCGTTTACATACATCAGATAAACATTGGCTCATTTACATGAACGCCATTATATGCAAATTACTTCCATATTTACCGTTGCAGAAACGTACAACTTTTCGCAATACAATGATTGGAAAGACTGGAGCCAGGAATGAAAAGCTGTCCTGGTTCCAATAATACCGAACAGTGCAGTACACCCCTCTTCCTTGTCTTCCTTAAGTATGTGTCTGTTATTAAATCAAATGCCAATCAGTGTTAAATTTGCACAAGAAAGAAAGACAAGGAGCCTTCAGCTGAGTACTTTAAACTCTGTGCTGATTTCATTCCTATTTCTCTTTTAACCCTATGATGTTAAACCCATTGCAAACTTCATTGTACTGGCCCTGCGTGCTATTGTAAGAGGGATATAACAATATCGATTTTTGCACTGAATGGATTCTATAAGTAAGGCATTTGCAGATAATAGGACTTTCACTTATATGAAAGTTAACTGACTCCACTAAGTGCAACAGAGGGTGCTCAATATGTGGGAATCTGCTTTAATGCATAATTAATAAGGTCATATTTAATGAAGCACTGTGGATTAAAGTTCAGGAGATCCCTAGGCCCTGTTTACCCTGACAGACTTCTGAATCCATCAGAGAGAGAGAAAGAGAGAGAGAGAGAGAGAGAGAGAAAGCAATGAGAAAGAGAGAATGAGAGAGCAACAGAAAAGGAGAGAAAGAGACAGCGAGAATGAGAGTGACAAAGGAGAGAGAGAGAAAGACAGAGAATGAGAGAAAGAGAGAGAATGAAAGAGAGAGAGTAACAGAAGGAGAGAGAGAATGAAAGAATGAGAGAGAGCGAAAAAGAATGAGAGAAAGAGTGAGGAAGAGAGAATGAGAGAGAGAGGGAGTGACAGGGAAGGAGAGAGAGAGAGAGAGAGAGAGAGAGAGCAAGAAAGTGAGAATAAGAGAGAGTGACAGGGAAGGAGAGGGAGAGAGAGAGAGAGAGAGAGAGAGAGAGAGAGAGAGAGAGACTGAGTGGGAGAGAGTGACAGAGAAGGGGGAGAGAAAGAGAGACTGAGAGAGAGAGCAAGAAAGAAAGAATGAGAAAATGACAGAAAAGGAGAGCGAGTGACAGAGAAGACAGTGAATGAGAGAATAAGAGAAAGATAAAGAAAGAGAGAATGAGAGAGGGAGTGACAGAGAAGGAGAGAGAGTGAGAGTGACCGAGAAGGAGAGAGAGAGAGAGAGAGAGAGAGAGAGAGAGAGAGAGAGTGACAGAGAAGCGAGAGAGAGAGAGAGAGAGAGAGAGAGAGAGAGAGAGAGTCAGAGAGACAGAGACGGAGAGAAAAAGAGAGACAGCGAGCAATAGACAGACACCGTGAGAAAGATGCGGATAAGAGAGTGTAAAAGAGAAGGAGGGGCAACTGAGACAGCAAGACAAGGACAGCAAGGGAGGGAAAGAGAGAGAAAGGAAAAAAGAGAGAAAGATTGAGAGCGACGGAGAAAGAAAGAGAGAAAGACGAAAGGAGAAAGGAGACAGAAACAGCAATAAACAGTGAGATGGGGGAGAGGGGAGAGAAGAACGACAGAGAGAAAAAGAGAATGAAAGAATGACAAGGGGTTGTAGAATGAAAAAGGGACAGGAAAGATATAATGGAGTGAGCCAGGGGACACTTTTGCTGTTTTTAGCCTCAGGTATACTCAAGTGTAGCGCGCACGCGAACACCATGCACATGTAGTTCCTCTAATTCTGCCACGTTCTAATAGACTCCACCTATACGTAGACGAGTACCATACACGCACTGGCATAGCATTTCCCTCCAAAAAGAATTTCATATTTGACAGCTTACATGTTTGTAAGATTAAAAGAAGACAGAGGAGAAGACAAGAAGAGGACCCTTGCATATTTACGAATGAGGAAAACACAACACTGGCCTTACTGTATGCTCAAGCAGAACGAGGGACGCAAAGAGACAGCTTGACAAGCAGGGCTTGCCAGAAAGTGAGACAAAGACAGAGAGAAAAGAGCGATAGGGATACAGCTCAGTCCTGAACACAACCTCACAAGAGTCTGAGCCTAACATTGAGTCCCACCCTGACGCTAACACAAGATGCGTGGTATGTTTCTCACACACAAACAGGCAGAGAAGCTTAGACACAGAATACTGTAACTACCTGCAGAGTGGAATCACCACAGAGCTCTCTCCCAGCAAAAATGACCCGCAGATGATCAGGCTGCACCCCGTGTAGGCGGCCCACGGTCTCCTTCAGCTCTGATACACTCGTTCCCTCTTCCACCTCTACCTCCACCGGATGGCTGGAGTTAAAGCGCACATAAACTGATGAAAACAGAGGAATGACAAAGCATTAATGTTGGATCATGCTGCAGAACATGAGTCAAAGTACGTTTTATTGACATTTTGCAAATACCTGACACAGGCTTATGGGTTTTTTTGTCGTTTCAGCTTTAACTGAGCGGTTTCATTATCAATTCCATCTCTTTTCGGATTTAAGATATGCTGAGTTTCCACTCAAATATCAAAGTCACATTAAATATTTCTCACTCACTTATTTGCTGAACCACTTAATCATGCTCGGGTTGTAGGGAGGCTGGATAGGCATCTCAGCCGACATTGCGTGAACAGCTCGCCAGACCATCGCAGGGCCAACACACACACACACACACACAATCATTCACAGTCACACTCACACCTAGCGCCAATTTGGATCAGCCTAACGTGCATGTCTTTGGACTGTGGGAGGAAACCGGAGTACCTGGAGGAAACCCCCGCAAGCACAGTGAGAACATGGAAATTCCTGATGGGACTCGAACACAGGACCTTCTTGCTGTTATGCTGACGTACTAACCACTACACCACTGTGCCTGATATTAAATATTAAATGATCTAAACAAATGCCATCCTAATAGTTACACTGTATAAACACGGGATGATTAAATGAAAAATATCAATTGAAACACATTTAACAACAGCAGGGCATGAACAAGACAGAAGAACGCAACCTTATGGAGCTTTCCTTCTGATGAATCAGTGCGTGGGAGCATCAACACATTTCCACTTCCTGAAGAGAATATAATGATGCGCAAATTCATGTGTAGAGGGAAGATGGAGGACTGAAGTGTACGGGAAGGAAGGGTTGGGTGGAGGTAGTGGTGATAAGGAGGTGGGGGTTTTGTGGTGGTGGTGGTGGTGGAAGTAGAAAGACAGAAAGACAAAGTTTAAGATTCCGTTTGTTCAGTCACTGTGTGCACATCCCCCCACCCCTTCATTAAGATGAGTGAGATTTGGTGCAAAAGGTTTTTTTTTTTTAATATCGCCTCTGCTTATTATTTTAATTGAAATGAGTCAACCTTTGCAAAAATCCCTGAGGCACAGAGATAAATTCTAAAATGGAAAATGGTTGATGCGGAGAAAATGTACGAGCAGAACCAGGAATGGTGAAGACGTTGTCCTTCTGTGCACACATGTGACGTGCTTCAAGTTAACATGTGCTCTGGTTGAACAATCAATAATCAAGAAGCAGCTGAATATACACAAATCACATTAGGTGATTAAGGATTCTGTGTGGACACACAGTCAAAGCAGAACCTCTCTCTCTCACACACACACACACACACAATACGCAAACTAACCACAAACTCATAGGGACTTAGTCATTCGCAGCTCTTTCAGGAAATTGCATCTGTGGATATTGATGATTTAATGAAGAGTGGTGCAGTGCATTTACTGATTGCCACTAAACAACAACAGGCATAGGACTTGCACCAGCTCTGAGGAGAGGGCTGAGTGATTGCTCGTTGTTAAAGCATGACATTCTCCAGTAAGTTCTTGTGTGACACTCTTGACACTTAAAATAAGCGTCAGAAAGTCATACTGGGAGACAGAACAAAAGATGACAAGCAGGCCAGAACAATGCATGAATCGGACTAACGTGGTGGACAAACGTGATAAGTTCAGATACATACACACACACACATATGTATATACTTATATATATATATATATATAAAATTTTGAGTCGATTTTCCGTAGAACAGTGCTTGATACGTCGAAGTAGAGCTAAATATATTGTATGTGGGAAAAATAATAGT
>JAQMYF010000027.1:10404631-10417555 GCA_030014195.1 Neosilurus mollespiculum
CCCTCCGAGTGTGTTAGGCCGCCCCCAAATACGCATGCGCAACAGTTCGAAAAGAGGCAGGTGGCAGCATTGCATGTTACAGAGGGGGTATGTGCATGCTTACGCCCCTCCCTGGTCAGTGGTGGTCGAGTGATAGGGAAGGCAAAAGTTGATGGGTGGGAATTGGATATGACTAAATTAGGGGACAAAAATGGGAAAAAAATCCAAAAATAAAATAAAATAATAATAATATTTCAGTACATGATATTAAATAGTTTATTATGACAGTTTTGTCTGATACAGATTTTGATCCCGATTTTCCCCTAACATATTCACAATCCAAAAAATCAAAGAACATCGGAGCACATCTGAGAACACTATAGAATTTTTTAGGAAAACTTTGAGAAAGAGTGAAATATTTTGGATGTGTGGAAAAATTTTTATTTTGGTGTCGAATGCATCAGGGAAATGGGTGGGGGTGAGGTGTAACATGATCGGTGTAACATTGGTATGAAATTTGGAAAAAATAAGAGCAACACCGAAAGACATTCTGGTCACATTTCTAGTAAATTTCCATGTTTTTTATACAATATCAGAGACACATTGGAACAACATATATAGGGATGAATCGTAATAACATTGGATGAAACGTTGGAATCACATCGGGAGACAATGGGAGCACATCGAACCAACATCATTATATGATCGGCTCAAATCCAAATCATCGCTATCGTGTGAGCGCACCTTTTCTCATTCATGGACTCCCTGCACTTCAGGTGCCTTTGCAGTCATGTGATCATGGCTCACAGCAATTAAAGAATTGTGGAGGAATAAAATCTGTTTAATGGCTGCACAAAAGCAACCGTTGCAGGATCACTACCCCCACCCCCACACCCCTTCCCACAGTCCTAGTAAAAGAATGCACAACAGCAAATTTTTGACTACTATATAAGCCTTTTTTATTGGGCCTCATTACAGCAGAACACAAATCAGTTCCTCTCACGTGTGTTATAGAGCATTCATGAAATCTCAAACAAGGTAAAACAAAGCAACGAATAACTTTTTCAATTAAATCTTCCTCACCATACCATGTTTGTTAGATTCTCCTAAATCCCATACTATGTCTTACATCTCTTCCTGGCTTTGATGGAGGCAGCTGTCTCAGCATCGATGTGTACATGCTCAAGAAGGTATCCGTGAGATTTCTGCCTCCTCTAATAGTTATCAGGTGCTTTCTTGCTGGTTCTTTCTCTTTTTCTTACACTTTTGTCTCTAATATTATATAGTCATTTTTTCTAGCTGTGAAACCCATAAAAATATTTTTTTTCCTTTGTTATGGTCTCATAAATGCACATCTAAAATTATTTTTTTCCCTAAATGTTACAAAAACTGCTATCACAAACACTCAGCGTAGAAGCTGCTTGCTCGCTCGCTTGCTCTCTTGCTATCTCTCTCTCTCTCTCTCTCTCTCTCTCTCTCTCTCTCTAACACACACACACCTTTCTGTCTATTTGTCAAGAACAATCTTTGATTCTTCATCGTAGTTCATTTGTGGCTTTGTAAACAAGCGTCAGTGTTTTAAATCTGATGTGAGCAGCTACAAGAAGCCAGTAGAGAAAGCATAGCAGTCAGGTGGGATAGAAGAAGTAGGGAAGATTGAAAATTCACCATGCAGCTACATTCTGGATCAGTTGCAGACGTTAAATGGCGCTCAGAGACATGCTACCTTCTACCAGTAACAGCAGTCCAGCCTTGAACTGACAAGGGACTGAACAAGTACTTGAATTGCCTGCATTGAAAGAAATGGTCAAATCCTTCTAATGATTGAAGACCGCTTGCGATGATCTTGGATCTTGCAGCAGCCAGAGTCTGGTTGTTTAGGTTCTAGCGTAATCTGCTCAGCAAGCACAAGAGAGTGGTCTTCGCACACTTTGTCATAGTATACCTGTTTGACATCATCATCATCACTACATCACAATTGGTGGGCTTTGTCATAGTAGATATATATTGCATTGGTTGCGATACCATAGAAACTACTAACAGGATGTGCCTGTCACGTCACACCTCCCAGCGTGAAAGAAAAGTTGGCATGTATGACAACTTCTATGAAAGTTTTACAGTATGAAATCAACAAGGAGACCATGAAACAAATATTAAACATGACAGGCACATCCTGTTAGTAGTTTCTATGGTAACAGTGGTCTATGTTACCTATCCAACTACTAAAGGAGGAAGTCGAAAAGGCACAAGAGTGGTCTTCGCACCTATATATTTAACCTAGACCTCTGTGTATCAACATACAGCACAATTGGTAGACTTTGTCATAGTAGACCTCTGTGTGACATCATCAACATCACTACATCACAATTGGTGGGCTTTGTCATAGTAGATATACATTGCGTTGGTTGCGTTACCATAGAAACTACTAACAGGATGTGCCTGTCACGTCACAATGCTAATTTGCATTCTGCAAAACACTGTGCTACAATGTAAATAAAAATTATTATGGCAAAAGAGATAGGCGAACTTCTTTGTAAGACAGAATATGTATAATTGGCTATCATGACAAATATGTGACAGACAGCCTCATGTGGTGTAAATGCGTATGAGGCAAGAAGTGGTTGCGCATTTTAAAATAATGTGTCTATACCACTCTTGATGGTCTTGCTAGGCATGGAGACATGTACAAGCAGGATTCTGTAAGAAATTAGATTGGCTGAAATACCTAACAGTATTGATCAAGCGCTGTAACTGGGAGCTGGAGATGAGGAAGTGACTTCATGCCAGCACTGCATTAGAAGTCACAAAAACCCAAAGAGATCACTTTCAGAATGTTGGCTGACATTGCATGCTAGATTCTCTAGAGGCTGTGTCAGTCTTCTGGCCATTGATTAGCAATAAAAAAACAGCAACAGCACTGAAAAAATCATCTTAAAATACCGCCAACCCCTTAACCTCCAATTTCCCTCCACCATAACAGTAAAGAAGATAGATTTCTGCATTCCAGAACAGTTTTTTGATGGTTTTTTTTTTTGTTTTGTTTTTAACTTTATTTATTTTTTTCATTTTGTTATAGTGCATTCATCCCGCAAGGGAAATTACTGCCTCTGCATTTAACTAATCCAAAGTGAGCACACACATGCAAACAGTGAGCACACACACACCCGGAGCAGTGGGCTGCCAAACAACACTGGGGGTGCAGTTGGGGGTGAGGTGCCTTGCTCATGGGCACTTCAGCCATGAAAATGGTGGAAGGAAAGATGCAGCTCACTCCCCCACCACCACACATTTTTCCTGCTGGTTCAAGAATCAAACCAGCGACCTATCGGTCTCAAAACTGCTTCTCTTTCTTGTAGGCTAACTATTAAGGCTACGGCAGTTGGAACACTGGGTGAGGTATACTTTTATAAGCTTCTGCAACCACTTCAAGCATAGGACTGTGTACGTTTTAGCATAAATGTGATGGTGTACTCATGGTGAAATCAGAAATCCATATAGCAGTGCTTAATGACAGGGGAAAGGCAAGGAGCTCGGAACTTCTTTGTTGTGGATTGTTTGACTGATCAATATCGAAAATACCTCTATACAGCACAGTTCACAATGTTTACAATATGCCTTTCCTTAACCTAATATTTCAGTCTTTTATTAAAAAACTGGTAGATCATTCCATAGTTTTCCATGTCTATAGTGCTGGATCCAGTATTAGCTGCAGCTCACACTATTGGGAATGCATTTCTAGGGTAAGCCTATTAATGCCCTTGAAAGTTGGCAGTGGATAAAGAGCACCAGGCAGAAATACACCCCTCAGGGGACACCAGCCCACTGCAAGCACCCTGTGCACTCATTTACACTTGGGGCAATTTAGCATGGCCAGTCCACCTACGAGCATGTTTTTCAGGAGCAGAATCAAGCAAAGACATGAGAATATTAAAAATCAAAAAAATTGACAGCTGTACTTACCTTCGCATACGTACTGTGTATGTGTGTTTTAACACACTTTTTAACTGCATTATCATCATTAAAGTGTTTTTTTTTTTTTTGATTGACAGTATTAAGGTCCATAAATAAGGTTCCTACTACTTTACCTTCTAACATAACATGATTTGAATTATTTAAATAAGACATGACAGTCTCTTTTGGATAGCAGCAGCAGCTAATGCGCATAGTTTTAAAAGGCTGCTAAACAGCATATAATAGCATCCTTTTAAAGTAGTACTCCATCTGATAAGAGGAAGTAAATTACATAAGTGCAGTATTATAATGTTGCATAAGATGGCGATTTTCTGCGAACTGGGGAGGGGCTTGTGCCTACGAAAAATAAACAGGTTGTTTAATGGCGTTTCCACACATGGTCTCATGTCTGTTCTTCTCAAATAAATACTAAGTATATCGATGTGCTAATGTCTGTTCGGGATACAACAATAAGCACCTTTTGTCTTGTTATTTCTTTACAAATTAACAAATATACTTTGTTCGCCTTTCTTCAGGTATTAATTTTTTTTTTTTTTTTTTTTTACTTGGGTTTCCATTTCATTGAACCTGAAGGAGAAAGTACAGTAAGTAGCTACGAAGTCACACTTTGAGAACGATTTCAGATATAAACCAATTGATAAATATGTTAAATACAGCCTACTTGAACAATGTCCTTGCTTAAAAACAAAAAAAGTATAGATGGAATAATATTTCATGGATATATATGGAATAATAAATCAGGTGCAGGTTGGGAAAAAAAGAAAGAAAGGAAAAAAAAAAAAAGTCATATCGCCCATCCCTACAAAAGCTATTTTCCAGACTGGAGGAAATTTCCCAGTTCTGACAGGCACACTGCCCAGACAATAACTCAAATTTCCATCCAGAGTTTGGCTCATTTTTCTTCTTCCATAGTGAATTGATAAAGGGAAAATCGAACCACTTTCCAGTTCATGTGTGAAAGTGAATCCTGATGCTCCCTGAACCACGCTTTTATTATCTGAGCTCCAAATTTACATCCGTGCCATCAGGGAAGAAAGAGCCCATTGATGTGATAACCTGGTCATCCAGTACAGTCAGTTCATCAGCTGACTTCATTTTATTTCCACAATAATGTTTCCGATCCTCAACCTGACCAATTGAAGCAACAATGCCATGGAGATTACATGCTGTAATCAAGGCTAAAGGTGTTCCAAGAAAATATTATTGTGAGCGACTTTCTTTTTTTTTAGCCAGGTAGTATAGATATTTCACATGGACTCTAAGACTATAGAAAGGTCTGATACACATACATGGAGAAAAAAATAAAACAGCTGGCCAGGTTGACAAACCTAAGGTATTAATCTCTTTCTGTTTGGATAAAGAGTGAAAGAAAAAAGTATTAATAATGTTTGGTTTAAGAAGAGTACCCTAAAATAGCTTTCTATTACCTCAAAAAGCTAAAACATGGAGCCAGGTCAGAAAGCCATGAGCTACTGCGGCTGCTAAACAAATTTCCATTTGTGCCTTGTGCACTTAGCATCAGTCAGGCTCAGAACAACAGCCTTGAAAGGTCATTCATCACAATATATTGTCCTTCACACTGCACACTGAAACTTTTCTGATCTCAGCGAATATTAATCCTACACTGACTCTCAGCTGGATCGGCTTAAATAGAGATATATTTTACAGCCATTACAAACTGCCAAGCAAACCAAATGGGGCTGATGCTTTGGATTCAAGTACAGTGTTGTCTGTCACAGGTCCATCAGAGACTCAGACTGGGCAGAGAGGTGGATCATTAACAATGCTAATTAAGCATCAGGATGGTGGCTCTCTGCCTACAGCACAGTTCACAAGAGACTGGAAAGACAGCAATAACATGCATATGTGGCTGGCCAAAATACACCACATCCCTAGAGCATGTACTCCACCATACTGGAGAAATGAAGGAAAAAAATAAGTCTTTACTGTTCCTGTGTAAGACATCATTCTCTGGCATACCAAAAAAAAAAAAGAAAAAAAAGAAAAAGATATTAGAGTGGTTTGTATTGCTTTCACTCAATTTGATCCATTGCCAAGCCTCCCCATCATAGGACAATAACTACCCAGAAAGGGTGAAACCAACCACGTGCCTTTAGAGCTTAAGCAGCATCACAGAACAGTTCAAGAAAGGAACATATTCAAAGGAAAGCACTAACTGCCCTCTTCATCATACATGAGGTCATACACCATAACTGGCTGGTATCAGTAACCGAAAGTGGACTCTCCTTTCCCGGCAGTAAGCTAGCTCTCATGGACCCCCAGCCACAGATGGCTATGACATCACTGGGATTCTAAGCTTTTACACATTATCTAGAAATTACACCTGAAGGACACAGGGCTATCAACTAACTGAGTCATCATTTACTGGCAATAGGAATTTGAGAAATGTTGTAGTCACGTACGCAAACATAAAAAGTATTAAATGTGTATGTATGCAAGACATTTCATTCAACATTCAAAACAAATAAGAAATACAGTGTATTACACCAATACAGCTAAGAAACATTGACATTTTTAGGGGAAAAAGCATAACCTTGGTATTTTTTAGGTAAAAAGATGTAATAGCAACAGTTCTGAAAAAAACTAAAAACAAAAAAGCAGACCTTTTGTAAGGTCTTGCAAGATCTTGTAAGATTTCACCTTTTGTAAAATCTTTTCACATGCACACAGTGTCCACTCTTTATTAAAAAAAAAAAAAAAAGAAACAATCACTCTTCGATCAAGTTTGGAGGGTTAGGGTCCTAGTGGTGCCAAACACTTTCAACTTCTTGATTATAGACTTCACTGTGCTCTAAGGGGTTGATAAATCCTTTAAAAAAATTGTACCCATTTCCTGACTTGTGCCTGTCCACAACTTTATCCCTAAGATCTTTTGACAGTGTCTTGTCACCCATAGTTGATTGCTTTCAGTTACAGTTCCAAGCACTAGGATGCTTTAGGAATTGCTGTTTCCAGAATGATTACTACATAACTGATCACAGGTGGAAGCCAATTAGGTTGGTGTACAATAGAAAGGTGATTAGTTACACCTGATTGAGTTGAAACTTGAGATTGAGTTTTAGGTAGGTGTGAAGCTTTAACTATTTCAGAAATTGTGGATTGTGACAGGAGGTTTTCTTTATTACCTTTGGGAGGTTATCTTCGTGCATCTCATTAAAAGTAGCGTGCTTCAAAAAAAGAACAAGCATCAAAAAAGTAAACCTTTCAGCACACACAAAATATATAGGTCGTTAATTTAGTCCAAATCATAGGTGGACATGGTACCAGTTTGCCAACAGTCAATTGTTTTGGTCTCTGATGTAATAGGTCAACCGGAAAAAGCCCAGTAATTTTTTATTATTTGTTTCATTATGTTATATGTGAGTTGGTCCTGCAATAGCCTGGTAAGCTTTTCAGGGTGTACCCTGCCTTTGCCCAGAGTCGGCTGAGATGGGCGAGCTTTCCCCGCAGCCCTAATTAGGATAAAGAGGCTTAGACCAATGAATGAACGAATTCTGTTTTTTTAAGTCTTCATACTAATTTTCTATTTTTTCCAATGTGAAGTGCTTATCAGGCAACATTATTAGACAAAGCACACAAGTAAAAACATATCACACTTAAAGTTAATATTATTATTATTATCGGTGGCAGTATTAATAGTATATACTAATTCAGCATAGAGAAAGTTTATTTTTCGAATCCCTATGTTCTGTACATGTACAACAAGTGAATAAACATATAAAATATCAGATAAAGCTTATTTTACTGTTTAATCAACAACATCAATATGTAACTGTTAAAGTTTAGGGGGCATGCAAGGTAAAGGAAACATTTTCCATTGTGTATACGAAGTACATAAAATTTACTTTTCTTTATTATAACAGTTTTCCCATATAACTGAAATCAGGCTTTATTATGAAACTACTACCTTGCATACTACAAAAGATATGTTTTAATTTCCAGAAAATGTATTTTGTTTCCTATGACCCAGTAATATGCACTAAAAGGCACTTTCAAAAGAGTCAAAGGGTATATTTTAAATATAGTGGGGTGTTTTTACCTTTATTCTAACTGTGCTGAGTCTGAAAGCTGCTACGACTGAGTCTGAGTGCAGTAATAATAAAGCGATTCTGATTCACACAATAACTGCAGCAGCACCGGCTGGACCGCACTACTTCTGTTAACAGCCTAAAATTACAGCTGAAATGCTTAACGTCAATCACATCTTGACTAATTCATTTCAAATCCATTCTGGTGGTGGAGACAAAATGACAAAAATATAAATACTGCTCAAATTCTTATGCAGAAAACACACTTTCTGCCATTGCAATTAAGTAATATGAAAATGAGAGTGAATAGGGTCCTGTTTTTATTTTTCTCATTTGGTACACTATTCCTGAAGCTGTGACAGCAAGAGCTTTAAAAAAAAAAAAAATGTAAAAAAATAATCGCCTTAATTCGTTTTGGTTTCACCTGTGAAGTGTTGTAAGTGCAGAATCCACGACAGGAAACATTTACTTGGATTTACTACTGGACTCCCAAAGGTAAGAAATGCATAATATTTTATATTTTGCATGTTCACATGATTATTTTTTTTACCTCTATAAGCTAATATCAAATAGTTTATAAAGAAAACAAAAACAAAAAATCATACTTTTTTGCTTTTGTAGCGAGATTAAAACAATGTGATGTCATGAGCCTATTTTCGTCCTCCCATGAAATCAGCGTGTTAACTCCAGTACATGTTTCAAAAAAACTGTAAAGTAAATCTTAAACAACCATTCTATACCATCTATTTATCTATTTCAGCAATCAGATAGCAGAGAACAAATCATCTGAGTGTTCTTTTACATATTTCAAGCTTGGTTTAGCCTGCCTTCACAATCCTTTTTTTTTTTTGGCATTATCCCCCTTGTGAATAAATCACATTATCTTTGGAAATATATTCACCGTATTTTGTTATCATTTGTTAGGTGTTACTTGCAAAGTGTTTTCAGTGAATCGGATTGTATAAATCATGTAAATCTTTGCCATCTCAGTCATTAGTTTGAAACTGTATTTAACCCTGGTGGGTAAGTGACCTTGACCTACTTTTTTTCTTCTTATAACAAGTCTCGTGCTAAAAACGTTCATGATTTTGAGTAGGTCAGACCCTAAGCTAAAAAAATTATATTTAATTTCATGTACGCATATTGAATCTCTATGTATTTTTGGACGATATCGCATTTTCATCCAGGTACGCCATTTTTAACTTCCTTTGGCTCTTACTCAAAGCACTACCTTGTGACTTACTCCGTATTAGGCTGGAGCGGGTAACAAGTATGAAAATCCAGTCCATGTGGGTATATTAAATTTATATTTTAGAAAATCAACTGCATTATGTTTTTATAAAAACTGTACTGGAAAAAGATAAACAAAATGTGACCTACCCAGCCACATAGCAATAATTATATATTCAAGTGTTGAAAGAAGCATGACAGAGGCAGATAAAATGCCACTCACACAATTTGCTGATTGTTAAATAACTGTCCTACATGGCATTTCCACACACAAATAGAATGATCCCCTATATAACATAGTGTTAAAACAGGCCACACAGAAAACTCTTTGCTCGTCACCAGTGAATAAAAGGTCACACTTAACATTAACAGATGCATTCGTCTCCCAGTGTCTGCAAGACTGGAAAAAAAATCCTACTTTAAGCACTACTTTTATTAATTGTTGATGTTAAATGGTAGAATCTGGTGCAATCTAGTAGAATCTTGAATGTTATTTAGGCTTCCTCTCAAAAAACCAAACAAGTGCCTCAAGAGTATGAATAATGTTACAAAGAAGTATAAAACACTAAAAAGTTATTGTACATTCATTCTTTAATCAAGCAAAAAAAAAAAAAGAAATTTGATGTAAAATCTTAATAACATGTGGACATTGATATCAAATACTGCTGAAATTATTCAAGTCAATAAATTGCATAACAGAGATTCTGTTTGTAATATTATAATATCAAATAATGTTATCACCCAGGATCAGTTCAAATAACATGTTGCTGTAGGAATTCTGTTTTTGGTACCCATGATAACGCAGAATATGGAAAGTTTAAAAAATAAAGTTTACAAAAAAATAAGCATCACAAAAATGTTCAATTGACTAGTGACACTCGTAATGTCTGAAAGAAGAACACTTCATTAAGATTTTTTAGAAAGTTTAATCATGAGTCATACCTTCTGTTCGCAGAATTTATTTTCCTTCTGTTTGGCATCTTGTGCGGCAAATATGGTGAAGAAACTCCCACTTCCTGACTGAGCATTCTTAGCTTTCCTTTGTTTTGCCGTGGCACTGTGTTTACACAGTGCTTTCTCCTTTTCTTTCAAACACACGTTTGATTTGCAACAGAATGCATGTCACGTTGAAAGTGTCTTTCTTTACACACCAACTCCGAACTAACGACCATGCGATTTGCAGAAAAACGAATAACGTAGTAGGCGTGTATTGACGAGAGCTCATCCAATCACCAATAAGCCTCCCACCGCAAATGGTGTGTGAATGCTAGGATGTGTATACTAGAAATACTGGAGATTACGGAGGGAGTACGCTCACTAGATTTGACTTCTTTGACCTAGTTCAAGTTGTACCGTGGTAATTTTTTAAAAATCCGACGGAAAAGTGCAAAATGGCAGGGAAATGCCTAAAAATCCTACTTTATCCGACAATTTCGTTTAAATCCGACAAAAGTCGGAAAATCCGACTAACACAGACAGACACTGGTTTCCCTAAACTTCAAGCTCCACTGAATTTGTTTCCACTTTCCCAGTCTTTTTTATTAACCACCACGCTGGTGTCCTGCTGTTCCTCTTCCCAGTGTCTAAGTCAGATGCTGACACCTACATGCACAAGGGACTGTGTAACTAATTCCGATTTCAAGCAAAATTTGTTTTCCAGACCTCATCCTCAGGTTTTAATTATAAAGCGAGGCATTTGCAGAATACGCCCTGTGCATTTCAGGTGGCTATTCACTAGCTGGTACAACTGAACCGTGAAATTATTTGCAGGTCTAATCATTGACTAAACAATAAAACATTAATTCAGGGAAAATGGATCAAAGTTAGGTGGTGGACAAAAGTGATCAAGATCCTCAGGGTGCAATCAAAAAGCAGAATGGCTACAGTCTTTCTTTCTTTCTCTCTCTCTTTCTCTCTCTCTCTCTCTCTTTCTCACACACACACAGACACACACACACACACACACACACACACTTTCAAAGACAAATTAAAGGGAAAAACAAACACAGACTAATACAATGTCAGGCCAGCACAAGGTGCCAGAATGGTTCCAAATGCACTTTTACACCAATCGGTCATAAAATTAAAACCACTGACAGGTGAAGAAAACACTGACTACCACCTTTGAATGTCTCCTGGACAAGTAAACTGTCAGTTCTCAAAGTTGATGTGTTGGAAGCCAGAAAAATGGGCAAGCAATAGGATCTAAGTGACAACTGTCAAATTAGAATGACTAGAAGACTAGAAGAGAGCATCTCGTAAACTGCAGGAGTTGCGGGATGTTAGCACCAAAAGTTGTCCAAGAATGGACAACTGGTGGAGTAGCGACAGGGTCATGGACACCCAAGTTTCACAATAGAATGACTGTAGCACAAACCCCTAAAAAAAAATAATAATAACGCTGGTTATGAGAGAAAGGTGTCAGAGCACACAGCGTCTCAGCTTGCTGCATACGGGGTTGCGCAGATGAAGAGCAGTCAGAGAGCACATGACCCCTGTCCAACACCAGAATTTGAACGTGAAGCAAAGGAAGAAGGTGGCCTGGCCTGATGAATCATGTTTTCTTTTACGTCCTGCTGACGGCAAGGTGTGTGTTCAACGTTTACCTGGGGAAGGGATGGCATTAGGATACACAAAGGAAAGAAGGCAAGCCGCTGAGGTAATGTGATTCTTTGCACAAATGCTCTGCTGGGAAACTTCGGGTCCTGGCATTCATGTGGATGCTACTTGGTACTGACACGTACCACCAACCTCGCCATTGTTACACCCCAAGTACTCCCATTTATGGCAACACTATTCCCTAATGGTAGTGACTTCTTCCAGCAAGATAACGCTCCCTTCCACTCTACATTTAGAAGAGTTCAAGGTTCAAGGAATGAAGACCAGTGTTCCAAAATATATTCCCTCGGTTGATGTTGAAGGACACACTGTCTAAACAAGACAAGAGTGAGCGAAGCATGATTTTCTACATTCAGGAGAAGAACAGCAGCTCACGCCCCTGCTGTAGTGACTGAAGTGCCACTGAAATTCAGCCCCGGGTCTAATATACACATTGTGCACAGACTGTATTTAGTTACTTAAGCTTATTCTAAAGTCGGTCTTTTATGCCCATTTATCTTTCAATAGGCTACACTGTGTGAGAAGCAAACCCATTTAGCGTGCCTATTATTTTATACTTCAGGCCTATTTCTTAGTAAGTAAATGAAAATACTGTGTTCCTTTCAGCTATGTTTGGTAACTCATCTATATCTAATGAGCTGAAAGGCCCGAAGTTATTGTACATGTATTATCAATACATGATAATCATCAGTAATGAAGCCTTGTCTAGGGAAACAAGTGCAGCCAATCCATTCCAGCAAAACAGGCATTTTTTTCCCTTTTAGTTGGTCATCCATCTGTAACAGCAGCCATCAAAGTTTATGGTTCCAGAATTACATACTAAATAAATATTTCAGCCAAATTTCCTGCCATCCCTAATGCACATCATTACGATGTCAAGCTAACAAGCAAACTCAAATAGCATACTATTTCATCCCCTACACAGCTCAAATATCTATAAAAATGAACAACATCACAACTAAAGCTACTAAAAAATAAAAAACAGAATTCTCCCCAATAATGTCATGTCATGTCATGTCATTTTCTGAACCGCTTATTCCTAATTAGGGTCGCGGGGAGGCTGGCGCCCATCTCA
>JAQMYF010000027.1:10420743-10433838 GCA_030014195.1 Neosilurus mollespiculum
CCGTCGATAGTGGGGCTTGAACCCCCGACCTTGGGATCAGTAATCCAGCACCCTACCACCAGGCCACCACTGCCCCAATTCTCCCCAATAATAATAATAATAATAATTTGGTTAAGACCTTCCCCAGGGGTCTTAGCACAGTGGGGGTCCAACAGGGATTCGAACCCACAACCTCCTGATCATGAGCCCAGCACTCTAACCACTACACCACCGGCCACAGTAATAATAATAATAACAGTAATAATAATAATAACAGTAATAATAATAATAAACCCTAGGATAGTACATCACACAGTGGTTCAAATGACACAGCATGTGACTGGACTGACATGTGAAAAAATTCCTTTGGATTAATAAGCAAGCTTAAGAGCCAATCACCCAGTAAACAATTTTTTTGTTGTTCTGATATATGTCATTTGTCAATGCCACGGCCATTCTTACATATTTAGAAAGGAAAGGGCGCCACGTGTCCAAATATGCATGAATGATACAGGCTTAATCAGGGCGCAGGCAGCCCGAATGCAGCCCAAAAAGGTGGAAAGTCATGACTTGAGCCCTTATTCAGCCTTGAAAATACCAGTATTTTTTGAAAGACTCTACCTGATACATTCATATACCATGAAATCACGGAGGCTGAATGAGGGTGCACGGAGATCATCAAAGTCACAAACCAAGTTTTTTAGTTTGTTGTAATTTTGTCCCTTGGGACCCCCCCTCCCCTTATGAGGGCCATCATTTTTTTTTCTGAAGGGTGCCAGAGTTTTAGGAAAAAAACAAAAAAACAAACAAACAAAAACAAAAAAACGTGATTTCTGTCAGTTTTGGTAATATACAGTATCTACCTCCACAAAAAATTGATAGGAATCCGGGGGGTTGGGGGTACTGTATCACGCCCTGAGTGATTCTTAGAAATACTGGCTCTTAATTTATTAGTAAATTAACACAAGCACATACCCAGTACATAGCCCAGTTCATATCACACATAATAATAATAATAATAATAATAATTATAATAATAATAATAACACGTTTAAAACTCTAATCAAAGATATTTACAGTTTTGGACCCGAGCATCACTCCAGTGTAAAAATTACTGGCATGAAAGAGAAACAAAAAGAGAAGACAAAAACAAATGCCAGAATATGAACTTAAAAACCCTCATTATAGGATGTATAATCAAACCATGCCCTGCAATGACCAGGGGAGCTGTCCAGGGTGTACATCGCCCTTGCACAGAGTTGGCTGAGAGGGGCACCAGCCTCCCTGCGACCCTAATTAGGATTAAGCGGTTCAGAAAATGAATGAATGAATGAATAATCAAACCATATTCTGCTTTTGCTTTTGTTTATTACTGAACAACTGATTTTGTAGCTTGTACATTAACTGATCATGTGATCATCTGTTTCTTGCAGGTGTGATTTTTGGGTAAAACGCGATGTAGTATTTGTAGATGTGAACCGTAGCAAGGCATACATTTGATGTAGCCATTCCCTAAAATTAAAATATCAGGAAGTCAAGAGAGTGATTTCATGAACTCTGTTTGGGAAATGGCATCATCTGAGACTGATGTGGCCTTTAAAAACCTGTGAAGGTCACTAAAGGACGTCCCCAAAGGGAAAAAAAAAAAAAAAACACAATAAAATAAATATGACAGACAGTAATTCAGTCATTATCCTGCTTTATGTAACATAGGGCTATAATGTTTTCCACTGTAATTAGGCAGCAGGAATCACCTCGTCTAGTGGAGTACATGTCCCCATTCACTAGATTTCTCCAGTTCTTCATGTACCCCCCCCACCCATTCCCCCTTCTCCATCAATTTCTCTCAATCCCATGACAGCTTGCTTGGAGATATGAAAACTCGTGATTGACACACCAATTTCCTTTCTGCCAGCACGCACCAAAGCCCCGATTTCTCAAGGTCCCCTTTTTGTGTGCCTCAGGTGAACTCAGTAAACGGAAAAATGACTGAGAACACATATCAGGCTTTAGAGAGATAAAAGAGCAAAGGTGCTGTTGAATATTGAAGTACGATTAAAATGATTGTTGCTTCATTATCGGATAAGAGGGACGGCAGGTAACTTTTCTCTGAAACGCCTTTTTTTTACTCTGTCACATGACTACTGAAGTCATCAAAGCTTAAAGGGTTCATATCGGCAAGAGATACATGAACAACGTTAACTGTATTTTGTATGAAGTGACATTTCCAGCCCAGTGAAGACTGAACCTTACAGGTCACTTATCAAACCATCTTTTCAATCCTAAGTCTCTCCCTAACACCTTCCCTGTCGTGTTTAAAAGACCTTTAGACCGTTACTGTACAGAAATCATTCTCTGCTAACACAACCCTACAGTATAATAGCCTCTTCTCTACTTCCTCTCAACATTCAAATCCCCCGGAACACTGACCCAACCTCTGAATCACTGCTTTACAAAAGAAACACTAACTGTGGTTTACACTCCACTTTGCAGACCCGAATACCAACTAGAGCCTGGTATGCTCAGAAGGAAAAAAGCCCAAGATAAATGTGGGTACATATTAAAGGAAATTATTCTTGGCCCACAGTCACTCCAAAAGCAGGAAAGACACTTAACTGCAAAGGACCGGAAATCAATAGCAATTTATTCTCTCCTTGGACTCCAAACACAATGAGTAAATAATCCTGTGCTCCTGTCCCAAGAGTGCACCGGTGTCTGTCTCTCGGAATCCAACTCTCAGTTCATGAGCAAACCTGCTTGACCTTACTGATCACTTCTACTTTGCAAGGATATCCACTGTCACTCTTTTACTATACTCCAAGGCAATTAAGCAGAGATAAAAACACCAGCTGGTAGCTACGCGCATTTAATCAATGGAGGATACCTCCTCCTGGTTTTTTTTGTTTTTGTTTTGGCAGAGGTTTTCAACCACAAATATATACATAGTTTAAAAGGATTCAGCCAGCCATCATCCAAAATAAACATTGGACGTGGTCCTGACCAAATGATATAAATGTTGCATTTGACATAACGCTTCCATTTAAAAAAAAAAAAAAACACAAAGCTTTCAGACAGTAGCTAATCTGCATATTATCAATGGGAGAAATAAAAACAAGAGAGGAACAAAGAACTCTCGTACTGTTTCAGGGAGGAGCTGGTGCAAAGTACAACATGCATCAGAAGAATGCATTTTGATATGAATGGTTGTGGAGCAAAGTATTATGGGGTAAGCCACAGGTTACGGCCATGGCAAATGATTAAAGAACTGTAAAATTTGGCAAACTTTGATTAGTGTTTCCAAACACGCCAAAATTGCCATATCAACTTAAAAACTGTTCTCAGGCAAATACATGTATAGTTTTAAGTACGTCTGAAGCAGTACAGCAGAGCCCGGAAAAGGCTGACATTACAAATGACATTACATTGACGTTCCTGGTAAGAACAGTTCCGGAGATATGAGCATTTTAATACTGCTGCAATTCAACCTTGTTTTAAACATTCGACACATGATTTAAATTAGTGCATTTAAATTTCATTTTTATTAAAAATTAAAGTAGCAAAATTTTCAATATACAACTTCAGATGGATACCCATTTTTAGCATTCCATCCAATTCTGGAATTATCTGGTGCAGCTATGATCATACCCGATTTTTAAGTGTGAAATAACTGATATTTATCTGGGGTATCTCTGGCTCTGGTACAATATCAACATGTGCGCTTGGGCCAGAGGTCACTGGTTAAAGACGTCTGGGATACTGCTGCATAGCAGTGGATGTAAAATGCTCAGTAATGAGCCATTTGAAATACATTTTCAATCATAAGCCCACGATACTGCTCTTGCTGCTTCTCCAAACTCTGTGGTTATGCCATAAAAAATCACGCCCTGTATATCAATCACTACTGATTTATTTATGACCACCTTTGTTCCCACTGTAAAGAACACATCCACAAGCAATACTGAGTTCTGTAAAGTTTCCTTTTAGTAGTGACAAATTAATTATTCCCAAATGTAAAATGTATGTATATTTTAACAGCTTTCGTTTTACAGATTTCAGTTCTGCTCCATTTAAATCAAAGTTTAATTTTTAGAGAAATGAAAAAGAAAAAGATTTTTACCAAAAGGAAGACAAAAAAATGTTTGTTTGATTCAGCAGTCATCACCTTGTGAAATTATTTGTACTCAATTAAAGTAATTTTAGCTCATCTTATAAGCAACATTTAATGCACAAAATAATGAGCCTTTGTGTCCGTCATGACCCATACAAACTTCTACCTCTGGAGCGGAATTTTCTGTTTGGAAATTTGTTGTAAAATTGCAAACTGTGTAAAAATCCTCCTACTTTTTGCTCGAAATGCACAGAACTTTGTTTATCGCATCTTGAGAGCAACTTTTTCTGTTTTCACAAAGAGGCAAATTACCAATAAACAAAATTTAATAGCTAGCATGCTAAAGAGAAAGTCTTGCAAAACTTGGCCATTGTAAATACTATCAACATGAAACTTAAAGCTCTGCATCAAATTTTGTGTCCACTGGACACTAAGAGCATTACAAACACGGCAGGTCTAAATCTCAAGAGTGGTTTATCTGATTTATACAAAATTTAGTGGGTACATTCTAGGGCCACCCCTACAACAGGTGATTGCTCACAGTAGGCGAGTCCTATTACGCTGTTTAAACTTCACCGGCAAGATTCAAAGGAATACATTTGAATTTACAGCGAAGACAATGCTTCATTGACCTCAAATACTAAAAATGGCACATGTGCACCACCAAGCCATCGAATTGTGCAGATGTTAAATTAAGTCATATGGCAATTTCGCTCCCGCCATTGTGAGAGCGTGACAGTGCAGCTCTTGAGCGTATTCCTCACAACGTTTCCCATTCATGGTGAGTGCAAAGTTCACACACATTCAGGCTTCACGTGGTGTATAGATATCACATTATTCGAAATTAACAGTTAGAACACTTACATTTTAAAAAGTTTTTAATTTGGGTCTCAGATGGTAGAGGTGCATGCTGGGAGTATGAACATTTGAGAACTGATGGTGTTCTAACTTGTTCTCTGTGTGATAATGTAATCAGTCATTTGTTCTGGTAAACATCCCGCCCGCGCACACACACACACACACACACACACATGCACATACACACAAAGACATGTAATATGAATGAACGTGTAACTCTGCAAGTGAAAGGCGGTGAACAGAAAACTTGGGTCAGAAGCATGATCCAGGGGTGCGAAGGCGTAACATATTACACGAGCCCTGACAGCGCACCGGCGCTCCATGTATCATGGCAAACAAAAAGCTCCAATCAACGACCTGAGAAATTTCTTTTTTATAACATAAAATAAAAACTCATTATAAAACAATTATATATTATAATACAATAAAAAACTCAATATAAACATTGATGATGTTTATGATTACTTTTGAGGGATTATGTTGAAAAAAAGAAGCTGATAATTTATTGCGCCTTGGGAAGCCATCACTTCAAACGAACAGAGAAGATTTTTACACAAATTAGCCAAAACTAACCCAATATTATTTTGTTCAGGGCTGTGGATTTCTATTTAATATGTATTGAAGATTTGAATTTAAATGACTGAAACTTTGCAGAGAGTGAGTCAGTGTTATCAGAACCGTTGTGTGTATTCTGGATTAAAATTGGTTCATGAGAAAATTATGATTTGGAGATTTTTGCACTGGATCACTTGAATTAATCACATTACAGCCAATGACTTGATTTATTTTATCCCAAAATATTTTGTTCTCAAAACGCTTGTAGTGAAAAATCAGGCTGAATTTGTGATTTTATACCTAAATGATTGAATCGAGCCCAAATTATTGGTTTCTTTTGCAAATTTCACAAAGCAAAAACCGGATATATCACTGATTTTGTGTTACATATTACATAAGAATCGAGACATGTTTGACAAAGTGGTAAACAGCTTTAAAAAAAAAATACATAAATAAATGTAAAAAATAATAATTATAATTTATTTATTAAGGTGATATTTAGGGCAAAGTTTGATTGAATATACAGTCTCCACTATGGCAAGTGTCAAGATGACAGCTTCAATTTTTTAATTGAAAATCACTTTCTTAAATACAGATGAAACACTGATGATGCTGAATTTTATCAAATTATAAGTGCAAACACTTTATTTATTTGAATAATAACTCATAACTTTCAAAGCCCTTTTGTTCCGTCTTGTCAGAATAGTCGTCTTCTTTTATTTCATTACTTTCCCTGGGGTTTTAATTTTTTGCCGTAGTGTTGTTTCAGTATGGGTATAAAGGTATTTTGCGCAGGTATCATATCAAAGTCATAATTTTGCTATCGTGAACCTTTCTCATTTTAACTCAGTCCAAACCTTTGTTGTGTGTGTTGCAGACAGTGAGTTCTACCTTTGTTGAAACAAAATAAAATTAAGTGTGTCAGACTAAAATACTGGAAATATGTTCTTTGTACTTTGGTCAGTTCAGTAAAGGTTTACGTGAATTAATATATGAGATTTTGTTTTGGGGTTTTTTGGGGTTTTTTTTTAGATTTTCAAAAATACCGAGACTATTCTGGAGTCAGCAAGTTTTTTTTAAATACATAAACATGTAAATATTGGAAAATATAAGCAGAAATTATGATTTATCATTGCATGTTCCACTTGATCTCAAACTGAAATGTCTTCAGTGTATAGAGAAAAGAAACTGAACTGGCCTTCAGAGACGACTCTGCGTGGCTATTGAGATTAGCTTAAGTAAGATCAATATTACTGAATTTTTTTTCTGTCCTCCAGCTATCACCAGTGATCAATTCACCAACTCATGGACATGGGTTGCTTGTATCCATGGTTACTTTGAAATTCCCACAATTACTGAGCTTTTAATGGACAAACAATGACAAGACAGGCGCATCCTCAAACTGAACGGTTTAAGGCAGAACTTAACACACAGTGCTCCAGGTCTTGTTTAAATGACATTCCTATTTCAGGGATGTGTATTCCTATACTCAAAAGGCCAGTGTGATGGCTGGTTAAAGTTTCAACCAGTTTTGCTATTGACTGGTCAAACCAAAAACCTACAGCCATACCAGTTCTGTGCAGATAAGACTGGACACCACTGTCTTAGTTTTCCGACAGATGTCGGAAATAAACATGTCTTGCAGGAACACCTTCATGGAGAGTTTCATCTCATGTACCTCATGATCCACAGGGTCACGTTCAACCAGACAGTCACTTAAACTCTGCTGCTCATACATTAACTTCCTGGACTCATAACCTTGTCTTTCAAGGAGAATTAAACCCACACTTAATAAAAGCTTGCCCTAGACCTGGAGATCGCAAATTCGAATCCAGGCTGACGCCACAGCCATTTGTGACCAAGAGTCCATGGGAGCTAATTGGCTGAGCTCTCATGGGAGGGAGGGATGGCATACGCTCACTTCCCTGTCACTCACAGCAATCACTAGCCAATCACTGGCGTCTGTGAGCTCATTCGTGCGAAGGGGTGGATAGCACTTTCCCTCCGAGTGTGTTCGGCTGCCCCCAAATACGTATGCGCAGCAATCTGTAAGGAGGCGGGTGGCAGCACTGCACGTCACAGAGGGGGCATGTAAATGCTGGTTGGTGGTGATTGTGTGACTCGGAAGACAATGCTTGACGGGTGTGAATTGGATACAACTAAAATTAGGGGAGAAAATGGAGGAAAAAAAAAAATCAATAACTAATAATAATAATAAAATAAAAATAAATAAATACATCAAAGTTTGTATACCTCCCACAAGATTTTTCCTGCCTTATCGCATCCTGCTATATTGGAACTGACTACCTATTCTCGCGATTTCGCACTCTCACGAGACTGAAACGAACTACAAACGGCTGCCTTTTCTAACAGCCAACTGCAAACTGTTGAACACATTTTAGCAGATTCTAACTTAGATGATGATAAACATGTACATATTTTCAGTGTAACCAGAGAGTTTGGAAGGTTTTCCTTTCATTCTGCTTTAACAGTAGTAGCTACGTCCATGGACACAATTTTGTATTGTAATTATTGTAACGGTTTGAATCTCTGGTGGCTATGATTTTTCTTAGCAGACATTTTCGAGCTCCCCTTCTCAGCTCACACACAAGTTAACATTATTTAAATGTTTGTGGTAATAATTTTATTTGTTTCATTTGATTTGTTATCTGCACACTGTTTACATGTACATTTGAATTAAGTTGTTAATTTTATTATGTTGTTAAGTCACTGGTGTTTAACTTCCTTCTACCCAAAGTCTTAGTCTCTGTATACACAATATTTATTTGCGCAAAGGAAAATTCTTTAAAGGCGCGCATGAAATTCCTGTATGTAAAAAAACACCAAAATATATAATAACAGAATGACCACCTACGAATTAGATCTTTTGCTGTTGTTTTCTCATTTTGTGGTGCTGGCCAATTTTTTATTTTTTTTTTTTTAGTTTTAGACACACTAAACCCCAAACTAGAAAATGATGGGAAGGTATATCAAATAAAAAAAAAAACAATGATTTTTTAATCTTTCAACTTTATTGTACTTAAAAAATAATAAATAAATAAATAAAACAAAATAAAAAAGGCACATGCATTTTATTGCATTATATATCGAATACCAAGTTGGGACGATAAAGCAATTTCAGTAATGTTGCCATTCCATTTCAGTACACTGAAGAATTTCGGGATTAAAGATACCAAGTGATGAGGTGTTTCAGGTCTTAGGTTGTCCTGTTCCTCCTGCAACCTGGTAAGGTACACAACACTACAGGGTCTTTAGTTTTGAAATTTTGCCAAATTTGTTGATATGTGCATGAGCATCCCTGCAAAAAAGGCTGCTCCAAAATCCGTATTTACATTTCAGCATTAATGTTACCTCACAGAAGTGTAAAGTACCTTCACCAAGAGTGCTGACAGAACAACCTCATACCTTATCAGACCCTGGCTTTTGGACTTGCTAGTAAAAGTCTGGATGGTACTTTTCACCTTTGGCCTGGGGCACGTGGCATTAATCTCTTAAAAAACTGAACACAATACATGTTTGGACCGCATGACGGTAAGAGACTGATACCTCAGAGCCCAGTACATCTGTCAGCACTACCGCACATCTTTAACAGAATCCTTTATTTTTGAAGTAAAGTTCTAACTGGCATTTGTGGATACAACTCCATATTAAAGTATCTGACAAAGGTTTTCCAAAGTAATCATGAGCCCACATGGTTACATCAGCTATTACATGAACGATGGTTCATGTTGCAGTGTGTAGCGCATGAGGGAACAGAGATCACGGATGTTCAGCTTAGGCTTGTGCCCTTGCCCTTTATGTATCGAAATTTCGTCAGATTCCTTAAATCGTTGAACGCTATATGCTCTGGAGGATGAAATAAAATATTGCAGAATATTGTTCCTGAACATTTTAATAATTTTCTCATGCATTTGTGGACAAACTGGAGATCCTGTGCTCCTCAAACTCTACATGTAGCTATTGCAGCATATTTCTTTTGTATTAAATCCCACAATCACCTGGTTGCATCACCTGTTCCATATCACAACTACATATTTGCTCACTACTAGCCCTAAATTGCCCCCATCCCAAGTCTTTTTTGGAATGAAATGCAGACCTGGATGTACATAAACAAATGAAATTAAACTTACCAGGCAAAACATCAAATATATCAGGTTTTACTGTCTACAATAACTGTGTGTGTGTGTGTGTGGGGAGTAAACCTTTTAAATAACATTGTGCATACAGGACACATTTTTTATTTTTGTGTATGTCTGGGTATCCTGTATAAAATATAAGCCAGCGTGAGATTCCCAACACAGCAGTAAACTTGCCCTAAAGCAACTGTGTATTACACTGCAAAGCATTTAAGTACCAACAGTACGACCACTGGCTCCATCATGCATTTACATGCGTTTACTAGGAAGTGGCGTTAATGTAAAATCGTGTTTTTGTGACATGATTCCTGGGAGAGATTCCATTGCAGACAACAAGCAGCCCCAAGGGTGAAGATTTTCTGCTCAATTCATCCCCATTTTCTCAGACGAGCACCAGTCAGCTCTCTCAGACCAAATCCCTATCTTGCAGCGATCAGTGAACACCTTACATCTCAGACACACAGCAAAGACATAATCGATATGTCTTTCTTTAGTCTGAAGCTCCTAAGGGACGGTACAAGCTTTCTGTACAAGTGCCCCTTCCAGTTAGGGTCATTCGTTACATTTTAAAGAGCCACAAGAAAGGATAACTTTGTGCCGGCTACTTAAAGTTACAGTAACATTATTCATAGTTAATTTGCAGTTGCTACTTCATACTGGTGTAGGGTGCAGTGAATCCAGCACAAGGAACACTAGGTGAGGCAAGAGACACACCTTGAATGGGATACAGCATTTCTACTGCAAGACACGTTACCTTAGCAATGAATATACTCACATCTGGAATTTGAATACATTTGTTAAATGTACTTCTTCCGGTCAGGTGAGCTCCAGGCACCATGACTAGAGCCAAGTGCCGTGTAGCTAAAGGCATCTCTTTCTAGATTAAATTCAGAGTTTTAGTACAGTCACAGTCACAATGTGGCAGTGATACGGTTGTGCGACAGTGCTAAGACAGTCTACCGAATCGTCATTGATATTGTTACGAATCACTATGATAAACTGACAACTTCGATAATATTTGTCACAATTTTACTGTAGTATGACATCAGTAAAATCTTCGTGAAGTTTTTTTTGGTCAAATGAATCCAAGGGTCGACCCCCAACCCCCCCCCAAGCTTGAGATGCATATAGATATAGATAGATATATATATATATATATATTTTTTTAAATATTACTGATAACCGAAGAAGACACTGTTCCATGGCAGGTGCAAAGAGCTGCATAACGGCACCACTTTAAACCCTTTTCATAGTTTTAGTAGTAGCATGCAGAAACATAAAGAAAGAAAAGCAAAATAATCTACATTTTTATACTTTATTTTTATTATAACTTTCTAATCATGATGGACATTGACGAGCTCCTACAACAGCAGACACAAAGCTAGGGAGTTGAATGAGGGCGTAACTTTAAACCCCTTTCACAGTTTTGGTAGTGCCATGAAGAACCATAATGAAAAGCAAACTAAAAAGAGATTTCTGCATTTTTAGTATTATTTTAATAATGACGAGCACAGGTAAGCTCCCACCTTTTTGTGCAAAGTTAAAGATCGACATAACAGCATCTGTGAACCCTTTTCAGAGTTTAAGCAGTTCACAGAAAGATAATGAAAAGCAAACACTTCTATATTTTTATATTTACATATTTTAACCTTGACCAAGATGATGGACTACACATTTTTTGAACATTTAAAAAAAAAGAGACGGCACTCTGTGGTAGTGCAAGAATCACTACGGCTGAGCAGAAAGCACACAGGTTTGCAATGTCATTAAGAAGTGGGAAATTTGATAAATCATGCTCTACCGTCACAAAAATCGTATATGTGGGAAAGGTCCCTTAGTAGAGACAGTACACAGAAAAAATGTTTACTGTGATTCTTTGTCAAATGCATGTCTTCAATGAAAAACGCGACCCAATTTTATCAACAGATCTTTTCAGCATACATTTGTTCTTAAGAAAAAGCACTCTCGGTCATCCCGTCAGGCTGACATTTGCTAGGAGTCGTGTTAAATGGCTAAAGTTTAACGATCAACTAATGTTTGTTCAAACATTCAACTCAGTTAGCTTTTAGAAGCTTCTTTTTGTCTTAGCTTGACAGCTCGTAGTGATGCCAGGTTGCCAGATATAAATAAAAAGTCTGGTAATGACCGTTTATGGTGCAGTTGGTGAAGTATATGCGTTTGCCGACCACCATGTATCAGTAGCCTTGGTGTCACTACCGCGAGTCCGTATAAGAGACTATCTTCACCTGCTATGCTGCTGAGACTCACCAGCGTGTGAGTCGATGAAAATCATAGGCAGACACGGAGGTCATGAAGTCTTGCATCTTGCATTAATGTCAAATCACATTTACAAAACCCTCACAAGTCAACAGACTGCAATTAATATTTAACAATATTGCGCAAATACCTAGTTTGAGACTACCTCGCACTTACTTTCCTGCCTTAAATTAACAAACGCACACGCGCTTATGTATACTACAAAAATCTGATTGGCTTCCTTGTTGCTTGTAGCCAGCAGAAGACATTTATTCATGCACTCGAGTTTACTGCTTAATAAAAAGGATTCAAGAAACTATCAGGTCTGGACTGCGATTCAATTCAAATCTGAACATGTCACGCAGGAAAAGAGGGCGTTTATAACTGTCAAATTTAACCCAGGTTTGTCTGAAATTGTGCGAGACTGCGGACAGCTACCTGAATGTCACTCGGTCACCTTTACGTCAAAAAACAACCATGAATGGAATGAAGTAGAAGACCGGGATACGACACCTGCGGACCTATAGGACTTTGATATAAAATTTGAGGTTCGACAAGAGCATGCCAATACTGCATCTGCTTCACAGCTGCCAAATGCATCTGAACTTCTCATGGCAAGGCCAAGGATCTCTCCTGCCAAAAAAACTGTCAGGTAAACAGAAGTCCTTATCTAAACAGGCAGAGAATACAGGCCTGATACATTCCTTAATTTAAGCCTGTGCCCATATTCAATCAATCATTATTATTTAATTATTAAAAGCTATTCAATTCTGAAATGTATGAGTTTATTTGGATATAGCGATCCCATCATATTTAAGCCACGTGTTAGGAAGTTTACATAATGGAATTAATGTAGTAGCTTCAAAGTTGCTATAAAATTCATGCCAATTAAGAAATTTGATTAATAACACCAACGCAACAATGAAGTAAATCAACAGGTATGCCCAGCTCTTCTTCATCTTCATCTTCTTCCGCTTGTTCCTGGGTCGGGTCGCGGGGGCAGCAGCCTACGCAGTGAGGTCCAGACGTCCCTCTCCCCAGCCACTCCCTCCAGCTCTTCCGGGGGGACGCCAAGGCGTTCCCAGACCAGCCGAGAGACGCAGTTCCTCCAGCGTGTTCTGGGTCGGCCCCGAGGTCTCTTCCCGGTCGGACATGCCCGAAACACCACACCAGGGAGGCGTT
>JAQMYF010000027.1:10437146-10447175 GCA_030014195.1 Neosilurus mollespiculum
AGTGACTGTAAAGATGACTTTTCACTGCTGGTGATATAGACTCTCTTGCTGCAGTTATTTAGGACTTACAGTTGTGGCATAACCAACCGGACTACATGTTGGACTGTAATGAAATTTTTCTTTCATTCTTACTCAGAAAGAATGAATGCTAGGAAACAAAATAAACCAGCTTGTTGTAAGGGTTTTTTGTTTGTTTGTTTGTTTTTAAGATTTTGTTTTTAGTTGAAAAATAATTTCAGCCTATATGTCACATTAAAAGTGCAAAAAAACCAAATTGTTCTCATTTTATCAGGGTGTATACTTCTTATATTCACTGTACACCACAGGTGTCAAACACAAAGCCCACAGGCCAAATCCGGCCTGCCCACAAGAGCTTTCAAAGAATATGATTATCGTACCTTCTTGGCATCAGCCATTACCATCAAATCTAATATATCCTCCTTCCACTAGGTGGTGCCAGGTTATTTCAAGTAAACAGCTAGTCATTCATGACTGAAGAAAGATTCCATGTAGCTTGTTGCTTTTAAGCGTTGTCAAAAAAGCAAGTGAATAAAGGAAAAAAGGACAAATGCCTAAACGAATCTACTTGCCATGCAGATTTCATGGTTGTCCTTGTAGAATAGATGATCAGTGATTATTCGGCCCTCGATCACCTTCAAATTTAGTGATGTGGCCCTCAGTGAAAATGAGTTTGACACCCCTGCTATATACTGTATATATTTAGTATATATTACATGGGAAAAGTGGCATGATCTGATTGGTTCACTATATCAGGATCAATAACAATTGAAGGCCGAGAGGAATATCTCTGAGTAGTCCCTGAGACGGAACATACTTCTCACTCACTCATATGATGAACTGCTTAATCGTACTAGGGTCATAGAGAGGCTGGTGCCTATCTCAGCCGGCACTTGGGCGAAGGCAGGGTAGACCCTGAACAGTTTGCCAGGCCATCACAAGGCAACATACACAACCATTCACACTTACGCCTATGGTCAATTTGGAACAGTCGAGTAGCCTATTGTGTGTTTTTAGGCTGTGGAAGTAAACGAGAGTACCCAGAGGAAACTCATACAAAACTCCACACAGAAACACCTGAGCCAGGAACCAAACCCAGGACGTTCTTGCTGTGAGGCGTATGTGCTAACCACTACGCCGCCATACTGCCCAGAACATAATTCTGCTTCTGCATAATTTTCTAAAGGACATGGCTAACACTTTTGGAACATTGGTACAGTAATTCATTTTGAAAGATCTTATGTGGAGCTCCACTTTTAGTCAGTGCCTAAATGTATGGTATTTTACTTAACCCTCTGTTGGTGAAACCGATGAGTGTATGTACTCTCTTCACTTTTTCCCTCTGTAGTTATAAATATTGTAAAAATATTAAAGCAAGCCACAGACTAAACACTCCTCCTATTATAAAACAACAGTTGAGACCCTATCAGTTCAAGTAATGCCACACAATGTGTGACTTGTACAAAACTTGAGTCTTAAGAGTTAAGTTGAGAGTTAGCAAGAGGGTTGTGTTAAAGACACACAAACTACTCCCACTCACTCATTTGCTGAACCGCTTGATCCTATTAGGGTGACAGGGAGGCTGGAGCCTATCTCAGCCAACAAATGTGAAGACAGGGTACACCCTGAACAGCTTGCCAGACCATCACATGGCCAACACACACACAACCATTCACACTCACACCTAGGGGACATTTGGAACAGCCAGTTAGCCTGGTGTGCATGTTTTTGGACTGTAGAAGGAAGTTGGAGTACATAGAGGCAACCCAAGCAGGCAAACTCCATTTTGAAACGCCAGCGCCCAGGTCTCGAGCTCAGGTCCCTCTTCGGTGAACTGCAATGAAACTACTGTAATGAAACTCATCAATGCTGGTGTTAATATTCACATAATAACCATTTTTGAAATAAAAATCTGCAATCCTTAAACTTGCAAGGCCCATACTGTAATGAAGTTGCCGATTTGCCACATCTCTAGGTGATGAATTGTTTATTTAAAAAAAAAAAAAAAAGCATTTTCACCCCATGGCCTTTCCTCTGCTTTTGGAGTGCCCTCTACTGGGTAGTGGACCTTCAAAACAGAGCTTGAAAGGGTAAAGTTTAAAATGTCTACCTAGAAAATGGGACATCACTTAATATATCATCAGTAGCCAATGATAGCCCATAGGTAATAAACCAGCGACAAGGCATTCCTATTCTCTACATAGGTTTTCACAATGCCAGGTTTCGGTTTAATTGGTACCTGGACACTGTAGACTCTACCCCCACACATAAACATCCACCTCAGCTGACTGTATCCTATATTTCATTTTATATTATATTTTATTTTATTCTATATATTTTCTTTGTTTTCTATTTTTTTTTTGCATTTTATATTTATACTGACCTTTAAAATCCTTTAAAAAGTTTAGTTATTGTTATTGTTCTTTTCTTCCTGTTACTTTGATAGTTTATTCTTTACATTTTGGACAGTCGTACTAAGCATTTCACTACATATTGTACTAAGTATAATTTGTATGTGACAAATAAAATTTGAATTTGAAATTTGAATTTGATTGAGTTTGAAAGGATTGAGTTTATTCTCAGCTCATTTATTTCACAATTAGTGCTACGGTAGCATATTTCAACAAAGTAGCACAGATTGACACCAGACATGGTGATACTAGGTAACTAGGCTTTAATCTTCATGCTGGGTTTAATAAATGAATAGTACTCTGCATTGTATATATAATTCTCTTTTTTGCTACCTTAATTAACTATGGGACAAATTTAACCAAGTGTACGGGACAGAACAAGGCATGGTAATCAAATGACAACAGCATGTTTACACATCAGCTATTTCACTGGAGTCCTGCCCACAGACATTCAGTTAGATCGGATGAGTGGGGAAGTACAAAGAAACATGACATTGAATAATATTCCAAGCTTTATACAAGGAACATGGAAATAACTATACTGTCATTCACAAATGTGAAGTTCTGTTGATATTGTAAATAGCAATTTTTCTGAATTGTTTTTTATAACGATGCAGTTACATATTACTTTTGACAGGGAAGTGAAAAAGTATTTGTCCCCAACTGATTTCCTTCATTTTTGTTTATTCATAACACATAATTGTTTTTTATCTGCAAACAGATTTAGTATAATACAAAACATACTCTGAGCAAAAAAAAAACAAAAAAAAACAAAACAAAAAAACAACAACACATATTCCAAAGTACTTTATTTCTTTTTTTTACAAACTTGTTTTAATTCGTGGTTTTCACTTATAAACTGCATTTTTTAGGTCCTGCCACAATTTCAATATCAGGACATTGACTCTAGAAAAATTTCAGCCATTCTGAGGTGGGCCTGCTCTTACACTTCAGAGAAATGTGAACCATTACATCAAATCAGGTGTTAAGTTGCATTTTGGACTATATGTGTTATGTATATTTCCATATTCCTGACTCAGTAAGATCCACGTTGGTACCAAAATCATTATTGTAGCATGTCTGGTTGCTGGGATCTGGCCAGTTATGTGCAGAGAATTTTGGACATTTCAAAATGGAGAATTTTAAGAAAAATGGGTAAGAAAGTTAAGAACCAATGAACTTCAATATAATAAGAAAATAACACCATGAAATTATTCAAATACATTGAATCATACTAACAGGTATATTTAATATTTATGCAGATTTGTAATGTAGTATCAAAAACTATGAAAGGGGTGATGTACCTTTTTCTTTCTCATAGCTCAAAACTGGCCCGTGTGACTTATTATATGATTCAATGTGAGGGGTCACAAATAAAGTACTGCATGACTCAATTTTGCATGAGATCAATTTTTCACATCGCAAATGATCAGACATTCTCCTTTAGCACTTTTTGACTGAGAGCTAAATTATCTATTATCAATTATTTCAAGCTGCCCAGGTCCTGAAGCAGCAAAGCATCCCCACACCATCACACTACCTCCACTCTGTTTAACTGTGCACGTGAGGTTCTTCTTGTGAAAAGCTGTATTAGCTGTCTCTGACGGGAACCATGTCTTCCACTTTTGACTCATCATTCCATAGAACAATATCCCTAAAGGTTTGGGGGGTAAGCAATCATTTGTTTTTTTAGCAAATATTAGACAAGATTTATGTTCCCCTTTCTTAGTAGTGGTTTGCACCTTGCCACTCTCCCATGAATATTATTTTGTCCAGTGTCGTTCTAATGGTGGAATCATGCACACTGACATTGACTGAGCTGAGAGAGGTCTGCAACTCCTCCAGTGTTCATCTGTCGTTCAACATTTGTTATGTTGCCCACTAAACCTCTGTTTTTTGTTTATACATGATAGTTCTCACAGTGATTTGCTGGAGTCCTGAAGTTTGAGAGATTGATTTGTAACTCTTCCTGTTGATATATTTCAATAACATTCTCATGTCTTGAGATATAGTGTGCTCTCTGTTTGTTGAAATCTTTTAGGGAACTTCACAATGCTGGAAAGGTTGTATTTTAATGATGTCTAGATTCAACAGGAGTTGCAGTAATCAGTCTTGGGTGTGACTAATCTAATTTAACCTTTCATCAATAGAATATGGTTTGTGTGACTTTTTCACATGGGTGATATAGGTTTTGGTAACTTTTTTCCTTTCATAAACCATTCCATAAGGTCATTTGACATATGTGTATTTTGTTTACACAGATAGTCTTTTGTATAATACCAAATTTGTTTGTATACTGTGGTGTAGTAATTAGCATGTCCACCTCACAGCATGAAGGTCCTTGGATCAAGGGTTCACTTACTTTTTCTTCATACTGTAATAATCAGGAAAAAATAATTGCTTCGGTGTCCTCTGGGTATTATGGTTTCCTCTCGCAGTCCAAAATATGCACATTAGACTAATTGTTGTTACAAATTACCCCGAGGTCTGAATGTGAATGTGGATAATTGTGTGTGTTGGCCCTGCGCAAACTGTTCAGGGTGTACCCCTCCTTTGCCCAGAGTCAGCTGCGACAGGCCCCACCCTCCCCGTGACATGAGTAGGATTAATTGGTTTGGCAAACAAATGAACGGATGCATTTCAGTGAGTGAAGCACCGTGGTCTAGTTCTAGGTTAGAACTTTGTGTCCAACTGGGGCTTTTTGTGTGAAGAAATTAGAGCACAGCAAATGTGTGATAAAAAGTAAATACATTTTATAAATTCATTAAAAGTTTTAGCTGTCAGAAAAGTTGCGACTGGGGAAATAAAAAGCCGGAAAGTAAAAAAAACAAAACAAACAAACAAAAAAAAAACCCTGCATTTACAAGTTGTGAAACAATTTCAGAATAATGGGCCTCATTCAAAAACTGTTCTTATGAGGAAATTAAATTTCACTTATGGACTTTCCTGACATTCACCAATATTTCCTTCTCTGAGATTTGTTTTTAGCTATGAACAGAATCTACGAACACGAAAGAGCACTCTTACACACATATTGGTGTGGAAGTGATGTTGCAAAATCACTACTGTTTCCCTTAGTTTTCATTTTCTTTTTCTGATTCATAATATAAGGTCAGAGACTTTTAACCATATTAAACTTTTCAAATAACTATTTTTATTATGTTACAAAACATCACGCATTGGGGTCAGCTGTGGTTCATGGTTAGAGAAGCGGTTTTGGGACCAAAAGGTCGTTGGTTTGATTCCCGAACCAGCAGGAAAAATGTGTGGTGGGGGGGGGGGGGGTGTGAGCTACACCTTCCCTTCCTCCACATTCATGGCTGAAGTGCACTTGAGCAATGCACCTAACCCCCAACTGCTCTCCAGGTGCTGCAATGTGTGGCAGCCCATTCCGAGTGTGTGTGTGTGTGTGCTCACTTTGGACGGGTTAAATGCAGAAGTCAAAAAATCCCTTGCAGAATTAATACAGTGTAAAACAAATAAATAAATAAATATTATATAACATACTAATTATGCTCATTAGACACCATGGTATATGATTAAATAATAATTCTTTTTATAGGGTGATTGTAGACCAATTCTTTCAAAACTGGAACAATTGCACATTTATTTTGACTAGAATAATTTATGCTACAGCTCCTACACTGGAGAGAGAAAATGCATCTTCAAAGCCCACATGGATTTATTCATAGACACTGACTTATAAGCCATTTTCATTTACCAAGAACATTTCTGATGGAGCTGTGCAGCGCCCTGAGTCGGCACTACAGGCCCATACCTGACACTCCTGGCAGCTACCACCAGATGTTCAGGTTCAGTCTGCCCTGGTCTTTTTTGGCCACAGGGACATTTCAGAGGCAGCTTGGAGACTAGGTGGGTATATTATAGATATCAGCCAATTTCTGGAAAGTATAAATCTACTGGCCAGACAATATATTAAATTCCTCTATACTAAACATAAACTGCTTCTAATCAAGGGATTTTGTTCTGTTGCTGCTCTAACCAACATTATAGGCGCAGTAGACTGTACACAATCTCCTGATCCATTCCAATACCTCAACCATAAACAGTACCACTCAGTGAACTTCCAGATCACCTGCACATGCCACAATAATATGTTAAATATGGTCTCCCATTTCCCAGCCATTTGTTTTTACAATGGCATACTGCATTTGACAATCAGCGATAAGTGCTCGATGAGGTTGGATATATTATATCAATTTAATACACCATAAATTGTATACAGTTTATAAAAATACAGCCAGTAGTAACTGATTAACACATTAGAGAAGGTGCGTACAGGAAAGCACTTGCAGTTGCTAGTTAAATCCAATTCAATTTGGTTTTATTTGTATAGCGCTTTTTACAACTGACATTGTCACAAAGCAGCTTTACCTACTAAAAACTAATTTAAAAAAAGAATTTAAACAAACCCTACATATCCCTAATAAGCAAGCCTGCAGTGACGGTGGCAAGGAACTCCCTCAGTTGACACGAAGAAGAAATCTTGAGAGGAACCAGACTCAAAAGGAAACCCATCCTCATTTTGAGTGAAACCAGATAAAAATACACACCATGCAAGAGAAACTTCACCTACAGTCTGACATGAAGTTCGGTTGGTTGTACCACAACTGTAAGTCCTAAATCATTTTAGTAAGAGAGTTTATATCACCAGCAGTGAAAAGTTATCTTCATAGTCTCAGAGTGTATCATCTGGGTCCATATGGATCATCAGTAGCAAGAGCGAGGGGCTTCCAAGATGAGAGCACACCAGGACGGACCACAGGACTCAGGAGTCAGAAGGATCAGGAGGATCAGGATCACTGGCCTCCCAGAAGCAGCATGTGTGCCTCAGCAAAAACACCCCTGTGTTGGGGGTTTTCCTTAGCCTCTGATTTTGGGTCAAACCTCTTATTTCCCCATTATTCACCCTACCTAATATATATATATATAATCTCATCTTGAATTAATGCTGTGCAGCAGGGCTTCCCCTGTTCAGCACTTCCATGAATTTGCAGGTTTTCTTTATCCTTCCTGTCTTCATGAGTATTTGTGTGTGCACATATGTCATTTTATGGTTATCACCTAACCTAAATAGGCTCACACTTTTAACTTATGAAAACAATAGAAAACAGCATTATAAGAACATATTGGTGAACAAATCCATGGATTAAGAACATTATGAATATGCCATAGACCACATTTACCAAATAAATAAAAAATAAAAATTAAAAATTAAAAAAAAAATTAGAAAAGATATTGATGAATGAGGCTCTTTGTCTGTGACAATTTGCTGTGCCATCCAAATGATTCAGAACATGATTCAGAAACACTGCTATCTTTTCTGGGTCAAAGCTCGTTTAAAATGGACTTGGAAAAATGGAAAAATCAAAATTTGTTTTTGGAAAACATGGATGCCAGAGACAAATCAGAAGAGGGACCATCCAACTTGTAATCAGCCTTATTGTTTTGTATAAAAGTCTACATCTCTGCATTCCAGGAAGTGTTCCTGAGCCAATGCAATAATTGCAGAGTTATGCTATGTTGATAACCTGCAAGTCTTCAGTAAATAAAGATCAAGTGTGCTAAATTACACAAAAGCAACATGGCTAAACTGTGCAGCGAATCAGTGACCAGTAGGTAAATGGAGGAAGTACAATAATAACCACAGTTAAAAGATTTTCACCCTGGCATTTTTCCCTTTGTAATAAATCAACAGATCACAGATATGACACATAACACTTTTTGTTTATTAGTTAAATATTTTGGCAAATAAAAAACAGTATCATTTTAATGAATTGCATATACATTTTTTCCAGATTAATAGAGGAAAAAATATGGAATTACTCAATTTTGAGAAAAACACTAAAAAACGAAAAAACAAAAAACAACCATAATTAGGAGTTGTATTTTTGTCTAACAGCATCCTGATTCTCAAGCTGTTGGTATGTATTCTTGCAGAGTTCAAGAATTAAAAAAAAATTATTAAATATGTCAACAAGGGTTATTCAGTTTCTGTTCATTTATGAATCCTATTCATGAAACTTCATTCTGCATTACTGATTTTATTATCAATCATTTTTTATATGCAAATCCTAAAAATGAAAGGTTTTGATCTTTGAAAAAAGGATTAGATCTATTCTGTATTAGCTTAGATTGTTTGAGTTTCTGTATGTTTGTAGTGTACACTTTAATAAATGCAAGGAGCTGTTAAATCTGGTGAAACGGTAAATGATGTAAATCTCATTAACATTCAAATTGAAAAAAGGCATCAATGAAATGTTTCCTGCATCTCTTCAAGTATGCTGTGGCATATTACAAGCTAACTCGCACCATAAAATGATTGACTAAACACGGTTCAATTTGCATATTAATGAGTAAGATGACAGATTATAATATTTGCCCATTTTGCTTTTTCCCCCAACAGGGAGCAAGTCTAATTTCAGACATTTTATTTCCCAGAAATGACTGATAGTTTTTAAAAAACAAGCTTTATAAATAACTTCATTTTCTACTTCATTTTGTCCCTCGGATTTTGGTTCTACTTGAGGTGAATAGAAACAATTAGGCAAATTTTCTTCTACGGCTTCATACTCCATGCTGTCTCACGGTATGATGCCGGATGTTGTCATTTTAACCTAAAGCCTTTTTTAATGTAGTGTATTTTGGGAACAAAAAATGTCTGTCTTTTTCAGCATTATACTGTCAAAAGGCCAGCAATTTTCAAGAATTTAGACAGTTATTACAGGGTATTTTTTTTTTTTAATTCAAATGTCAAATCATTTTAAAGTGCCTGGAGGAAATCACTGTCAGAAATGATTGGAGGCTGGCTTGCTTGCTTGCTTGCTTGCTTGCTTGTTTGTTTGTTTGTTTGTTTGCTCATTCATTAATTCATTCATTCATTCATTCATTTTTTTATTTATTTTGTTATTGTTGTTTGTTGTTGTTGTTGCTGCTGTTTTTATTTCTTTTCTTTCTCTTATTTATTTGTTTGTTTGTTTGTTTGTTTGTTTGGTTGTTTGTTTGTTTGGTTGGTTGGTTGGTTAAAAGGGATTTAAAGGATTCAATTCAGTTCAACTGTACTTATATAGCACTTTTTACAACTGACATTATCACAAAGAAGCTTTAACTTGGTAAACACATTTGAACCTGTGATTGTAAACATTTCTCTATAAAGCCTATACATCCCTAATGAGCAAGCGTGTGGCAGCAGTGACAAGGAAAACTCCCTCACTCGACACGAGGAAGCAACCTTAAGAGGAACCAGACTCAGAAGGAAACCCATCCTCATTTGGGTGATTCCAGATAAAAATACAAACCATGTAGCAAAAGCTTCACTACAGTTTAACATTACATCTAGTCTTATAACTGTAATGGTAACTGTAGGCCTAAATCATCTGGGTAAAAGAGTTTATATGACCAGAAGTGGAAAGTCATTTTCACAAATGTTTGTGTTTATCAGCAGGAGCGGAGGGCTTCTAAGATGAAAACTATAACTAGTAGTAACACTTGAGGATGGATCAAATTTCAAATTCTAATTTTATTTGTCACATACAAATTATACACAGTACAATATGTAGTGAAATGCTTAGTACGACTG
>JAQMYF010000027.1:10462864-10483281 GCA_030014195.1 Neosilurus mollespiculum
TTTACTGTTTTGTACACTTCAGTACTTTGTACTCTTTACTGTTTTGTACACTTCAGTACTTTGTACTCTTTACTGTTCTGTACAATTCAGTACTTTGTACTTTTTATTATTTTGTACACTTCAGTTCTTTAAACTCTTTACTATTTTGTACACCTCAGTACGTTGTACCCTATAGTGTTTTATACAATTCAGTACTTTGTACTCTTTAGTGTTTTGTACAATTTAGAACTTTGTACTCTTTAATATTCTGTACACTTCAGTACTTTGTACTCCTTAGTGTTTTGCATAATTCAGTACTTTGAACACGTTACTTTTTTGTACACTTCAGTACTTTGCACTCTTTACTGTTTTGTACACTTCAGTACTTTCTACTCTTTACTGTTTTGTATACTTCAGTACTTTGAACTCTTTACTGTTTTGTACACTTCAGTACTCTGTATTCTTTACTGTTTTGTACACTTCAGTACTCTGAACTCTTTACTGTTTTGTACACTTCAGTACTTCGTACTCTTTACTGTTTTGTACACTTCAGTACTTTGAACTGTTTATTATTCTGTACATTTCAGTACTTTGAACTCTTTACTGTTTTGTACACTTCAGTACTTTGAACTCTTTACTGTTTTGTACACTTCAGAACTTTGTACTCTTTTCTGTTTTGTACACTTAAGTACTTTGTATTCTTTACTGTTTTGTACACTTCAGTACTTTGTACTCTTTACTGTTTTGTACACTTCAGTACTTTGTACTCTTTATTATTCTGTACACTTCAGTACTTTATACTTCTTAGTGTTTTGCATAATTCAGTACTTTGTACTGTTTACTGTTTTGTACACTTCAGTACTTTGTACTCTTTACTGTTTTGTACACTTTGGTACTTTGAACTCTTTACTGTTTTGTACACTTCAGTACTTTGTACTCTTTACTGTTTTGTACACTTCAGTACTTTGTACTCCTTAGTGTTTTGTACACTTCAGTACTTTGTACTTTTTACTATTTTGTACACTTCAGTACTTTGTACTCTTCAGTGTTTTGTACAATTCAGTACTTTGTACTCTTTACTATTTTGTACAGTTCAGTTTTTTGAACTCTTCACTATTTTGTACACCTCAGTACGTTGTACTCTTTAGTGTTTTCTAAAATTTAGTACTTCGTACTTTTTACCGTTTTGTACACTTCAGTACTTTGTACAGTTCAGTAATTTGTTCTCTTCCTATTTTGTACACTTCAGTACTTTGTAATTTTTACTGTTTTGTACACTTCAGTACTTTGTACAATTTAGTAATTTGTTCTCTTCCTATTTTGTACACTTCCGTACTTTTGTACACATTAGTGACCCAGTCTGGCAAAATGAGTCACAGTGACCAAAAGCCCAAAATTGAGTTAGCCATACCATTTAAAAGAGGAGACTCTAAGCTTTAAAATGGCATGGCTAACTCAATTTTGAATTTTTGGTCACTGTGGCTCGTTTTGCCAGACTGGGTCACAAATGGGAATTTGACATCCCAGTCCAAGTACAATGCACCATTGCCTTAGCAATAATGAGCAGAAAGGTTGCATTTCTCTGATTTAGAAAAGTTGAAAAAATGTCAGCGAAGCAGTCTAATGAACCTGCTAGACCAGAAAGGGAGCTGAATGAATAACTGATTGCCCAGATTCATTTAATCTGCATGCCATTTGTCATTGTAATGATGACATGGGCAGGATTGTAATACGGCATGAAGCGTAGACTCACTTAACTGGTTTGTGTTTATGTTGGATTTATCTTTGTGGTGGTGCTGGTGCATTGAATAAATAAGCTTTTGTAGGGTTCATCCTTAATTAAGTGTGTCTCTTTGCAGTTTTACAATCCTTTACATTTTTCCCCTTTAGGAAACTGCTTTCAAGTGACCGCAACCCTCCCATCGATGATTTAATAAAGTCTGGGATTCTGCCTATTCTTGTGCACTGCCTGGATCGAGATGACAAGTAAGACTATAAGGCTTGTGTGAGTGTGTGTGTGTGTGTGTATACGATATACACACACGTACATACAGCCACTTTGGAGAATGAAGCAAGTTTAACCTTGTCCCCTTTTTGTCCTGAAGTCCATCTCTGCAGTTTGAGGCTGCCTGGGCTTTGACCAACATTGCTTCAGGGACCTCGGAGCAAACACAGGCAGTGGTGCAGTCCAGTAAGTCTTTTTACTTTTTTAAGTAAGCTCCAGAGCGCCATACTTATGCAAATGTCATAAAGACACGGGTTCGATTTTGTTGTTGCGTCTGTACACACGTACCCACTCAGGTAACCCAACAAATGAAGAAAATGGCGAGGGTAAAATGTATTGCACACATCAATGGCGCTAAGTGCACGTGCACTTCACAGCTCATTCTCTTACTTGACATAGGCAAACTTATGCATGCAAACGTTTTTGGAGCTCAGCTTTTGGGCAGTGCTTAAATATTATTTGTATTTTGCGTGAATGATTTTGGTAATGTGCAGTGTTTTTTAAGGTCCCGTATGTGGATTGTTAGGTTAAGTTAGTATTTCGGAATGCAATATATTCACAAAAGTTTTCCTTGTGGCGTACTCTCACTCCCTTGTGGATCACAGTAACCCTAGCCAATCAAGGGCATCTGTACATGAACTCGTGTGTGAAATATTTATGAGGCTGCAATTCAGATTTCATTAACACGGCAGTGACTTAGTATTCAGAAAACAAAGTGAGTTAGTCTTGGAGAGACTGCGTGTTCACAATGTTGGTCCGATATGAGTCAGCACTGTTAGAGACTGAAATGACTGAGTCATACTGTCATGCTCTCTCTTACTCTTTCTCACCCTCACAGATGCAGTCCCCCTGTTTCTAAGGCTGCTCCACTCCCCCCATCAGAATGTGTGTGAGCAAGCTGTATGGGCTTTGGGCAATATCATCGGTAAGTCACTGCTTCACCCCCTGTCTGTAAGCCATCAATCCCTCTTTGCAGAGTTTTGCATAACCTTGGGCCAAATAGTTTCTGGGTAAATTGTTTATTGGCTTGTAATCAATGCTCTAGCTGAAATTTAGATGAGTTGTTCTGTTAGTCTGTATTAGGGATATACATCTCCACCATTGAGGCATTACAATGCAAATCTCAGTGTATTACTGCCTAAGGTAGATTTGAAGCAGTTACTAATGCAGTGCAATGCAGTACATTTCACCCTTATCGTAATACAGCTCATTTCAGTGTGATTGATACAAAACAGTACAGTGCCATTTAATACGGTACACATCAGGGGCTTTTTCATCCTATTTAACAGTTAAGCAATTTCAGGATGTTTAGGATTTGCAGTGAAGCGTAGTGCAGTGTGCTGTAACTCCCACCAGCAGACTGATGTATGTTTACAAGATTTTTATAACGGCTTTCAAATGTAAAACAGGCAGCCTAATGAGACCAGTATTTGGCTCCCGTCGTCTTTTCAAAGCTTGTTAGTGCGAAAAGTTTGTAAGGAAATGACATTCACCAAATTTGGTGGATGGGTTCCCTTCAGGAAGGTCTCGGTTGCGATTGTATGTCGGTCACCTTGACCTTGTTCCGAGGTCACTTTTCTATATTCGCCTTTGTCAAGGTTTGGTAGTGCGATAACCTTGAAAGGAAATGACATTGAATCACCAAATCTGGTGGATTGGTTCTTCTCAGGAAGGTCTTGGTTTGGGATTGTGCGTGGGTCACCTTGACCTTGTTCCAAGGTCACTTTTTTATCTGCTTATATAGGGTTGTTAATGCTTTGAGTCTTTGTTGGATAACTTTGGAAGGAAATAGCATAGGATCTAAATGTTCCTGATGGCAGGAGCATCTGGACCCCTGTGGTCTTATTTTTTTTATCTTGAGCTTTGGCTGCTGCTGACAGTGTAGATGAGACCATGCTGAAGAGAGGAGAAACCAAACTAAATATAAAATTATTGGTCTTACTTTCAAAATAATAAAGGTGTAGTCCCTCTACTTATATTCATAAATCATGTTTTACTGATAGATGTTAAACAATGCATTCTATCGATGCACTTGCAGCATTACCTTTTAAATCGGTACAACGAGGAGATGAATCTGGCATTTCCTAGTGTGTAGTGTCAATTTAGAAGGAACACTTCAATGTACATTAGCTATAATATTGTGTTATCAGTGAAAGCCCTCAGTTTTAGGTTAAGTTACACAACACATCTCTACAGGAGGTTTTGAGTCAAATCTTAATCACTTAAAAAGTCTAGATCATTCAGGCAGGATGTGTTTGGTAAGCACTCATGAGTTGATTCAGGTGTGATGTTCTTCTAGGTGATGGTCCCCAGTGCAGGGACTACGTGATCAGCCTCGGTGTTGTCAAGCCCCTGCTATCCTTCATAAGCCCCTCCATCCCCATCACCTTCCTGCGTAATGTCACCTGGGTCATGGTTAACCTGTGCCGTCACAAGGATCCACCTCCACCCATGGAGACCATCCAGGAGGTGTGTTTTGTGATGTATTGGATGCTTTTATTCCAGATGAAGCAGTGTGTAATGCTAAATAAAGCAAATTTTGAGAGAAATAATGTAGACCATATTGCCATGATCAATTATTCATTATTTTCTTTATTTATGCAGATCCTGCCTGCACTGTGTATCCTGATCCATCACACAGATGTCAATGTAAGTTGTCTCAGACATGATATCACAAAATCTGTGTACAAGGCATTCTCATGTGATTGTGTGTCTCAGACTCGGGGTGTGGTTCAGTATTCTGAGTGTAACTCGTTGTGATTGGGCAGATTCTGGTGGACACGGTGTGGGCTCTGTCTTATCTGACTGACGCCGGCAATGAGCAGATTCAGATGGTCATTGACTCTAGTATCGTTCCTCACCTGGTGCCTCTCCTTAGTCACCAAGAGGTCAAAGTTCAGGTGAGTTTAGTGCCTTGTCAAATAACAGTCTTAACAGATAAGGGATTGTTTCCTTGTGTTCGGAATGGCTTTACAAGACAGAACGAAATGCAGCCTGTCATGTTACTGAGAAAACGGAACAGTGACTGGAAACTTAATATGATCGCTGTATTTTTTTAGACTGCAGCACTGCGTGCGGTGGGGAACATTGTGACCGGCACCGATGAACAGACGCAGGTGGTGCTGAACTGCGACGCCCTGAGCCACTTCCCTGCCTTGCTCACACACCCCAAAGAAAAAATCAACAAGGTACACACCCACTCGCAGTCATTATTTATTATTGGGGTTGTTTTGTGATAATGTGTTGGACATGATGATAATGGAGACTCGGCACTTTGATGTGTGCATGGTTTATGATTTTGTTTCGCGAAAGTACAGGTTACCAATATAGTCAACACCCTGGAATGAAGCTCTGCCATGGAACAAAGTATAGATGTAGACTCTGAATGGATTAGATAGGCATGATGGTACTTTTAAGAAGGGTGGGGAAGGGGTTTGTGATAGTGTGAGTGAAAGTGTGTGTGTGTTTGTGGATTAGCTGTTGGACTGGGGGTACTCAAGACCACTGAGTCGCTGCAGAAAAAGGAGTGCATCTGAGGCTCATCATTCATAAAGAGGCTGTTCTGTGATCGAGCCAGTGATTAAAGCCTCAAAACTGCTCCCATCCACAGCTCTCACAGTGCCGCTGTCTTGCTCAGGGGCTGGGGATCCTTCCACAGCTTCCTGCAGTCTGATCCAATACTATGCTTGTACACAACACGAAATGTGAAACCGCAACAACGCGCTAACCTTGGATTGAATGTCTCTCTTGCAGGAGGCAGTGTGGTTCTTGTCTAACATCACAGCTGGGAACCAGCAGCAGGTCCAGGCAGTCATTGATGCTGACCTGGTGCCCATGATCATCCTTCTTCTTGACAAGGTTTGTTTTCATGTCTGTATTTGGATTATACAACAATAACAGTGAGATAATAGATTTATTATGAGTGAGATAGATATTGTGACCCAGTCTGGCAAAATGAGTCACAGTGACCAAAAATTCAAAATTGAGTTAGCATTTAAAAGAGGAGACTCTAAGCTTTAAAATGGTATGGCTAACTCAATTTTGAATTTTTGGTCACTGTGACTCATTTTGCCAGACTGGGTCACAATTCAGAATAACCAATCAGTGTAATGTGCATGTCTGTGGACTATGAAACGTAACCAGCGTAATAGTGCAGTTTCTTTGTTGTAAAAATAGTTCAAATAGTAACACAAGCATGAAATTTGGTACAAATTTGGTTCAGAATACACACACTACTCCATCATAAAATAACAATGGCCATCAGGGATTTAGATTTTGGTGTAGACCTGTTGACCTTTCTGTCAATCCGATACTGTTAAGTTTAGTTTTTACTACACAGAGCTTCACTGAAAACACCTCATAATAAATGTACAAAAAGAGATGAAAATCAATTTTCTATTATTATATTAACACCAAACGTTTTCTTAATTTATCTCCCTTCAGTCAGGAGCTTTGACATAATATTAGTGTCTAGATTAAATTTTGAAATTTCTTCTTAATTTATTACACATACCTGGTATCAGGAAGTTTTCATATGGCTGGTAATAATTTGCAGAAATTCACTTTGGAAATACCACATATTTAGCAAAAGAACAAAATGCACGATGAATTTTTCTCCTTTTAGAATTTTATCACATCTGTAATAATCTATAATAAGGTTCTTAGAAACTGAATCTGGGGGAAAATTTAACAAAATATGCCAGCATTTTTTAAAATTGCATATTTTGAGAGAATGGTAAATAAAATTCTCTTTTCTTCAATTCATTATAAAATAACATCATCAAAATTTATATTTACTCTAATGAACCAATATTGAACCACTATAGTCATCTAGAAAAAAAAAACCATAAATATATATACAAATAAATACAAGCCCAATCTGAAATAAAACACTTGAAAAAGACATGATTCAAAAAATGTGGGCACCATCGTGAATATTGACAATTTGAGATGATCCCAAATTACACTCACACTAAATTTCATGCTTGTATCACAAAACAAATTATTCTACTGATTTTTGCAACTAAGCAACTGCACTAACCTTGAGAAAACCTGTGTAAAACACAGGGGGAAAACACACAAACACAGAGACATCCTCACCAAATAAAGGGCTTGAGCCCAGGACCTTCTTGTTGTGAGACGAGAGTGCTAATTACTATCACCGTACCCCTCATTCCAATATTCATTCATCATTCATTCATTTTCTGAAGCACTTAATCCTAATTAGCGTCACTGGGATGCTGGTGCCCATCTCAGCCGACTCCGGGCGAGAGCAGAGTACACCCTGGAGAGCTCGACAGGCCATAAACACGCTGACGGCAATGCAGCCTACTCTTGGCGAAAGTCAGCAATGGTTCTCTTACATGCCTCTCACCATAGACAGTGAGAGACATGGCCGGCCTTTGATAACCCAATTAGCTGCACTGGGGGGGACAGCAGTGACATCACGTTGATAGTGGGGCTTGAACCCCCAACCTTGAAATCAGTAATCCAGCACCCTACCACCAGGCCACTACTGCCCCTCATTCCAATATTTTTTTCTTTTAAACTACAGTTATGTAATCCAGTAGACAGTGACATCTAAAGGGTTGTTCAGCTGGGGGAGCCCAGATCCTATATAATACCTTGCTAGAGAAGTATTCCCTTTCAGGAAATATTTACAAAAAGATCCCTTATGGAAAGGGGGAACTACCAAAATATCCAAAGATGAGTGAACACTTGAAGATGAGTGAATTTAAGTGAAGGAGTTTACTGAATAGATGCAATTTAAAAGTTGTGTCTCATTAACATAAAATCTCACTCAATCATTCACTGGTTGAACCATTTATTGCTAATAGGGTTGCGAGGAGGCTGGAGCCTATCTCAGCCATCACTGGGTGAAGGCGGGGTACACCCTAATTAGCTCACCAGACCATCAAAGTGCCAACACACACACACACACACACAACCATTCACACTCACATCCACAGCTAGGGTCACTTTGGAACAGCCAATTAGCCTAATGTGCATATCTTTAGACTGTGGGAGGAAACCAGAGTACCTGGATGAAACCCACACAATCACAAGGAGAACATGCAAATTCCACACAAAATAGCTCGAGCCCGGGACCTTCTTGCTGTGAGGCAGACGTGCTAACCACTACACCACCATGCTGCCCTACATAAAATCTGTATTTTCTTTATTTATAATTTATGTATCTCTGCATCAGATCGCTGTACAGATCAATCAATAAAAATGCAAAATCTCCAAATGATATTTTGAATGCGCACCCATTTAGAAGTAATCATCCAATCCAACAAAGGCTTTTAGATAAGAGACATAAATAATCTTTTAAACTGTGAATGCAGTAATATATATAATATATGTCTATAGTAAATAAGCAACAGAATAATTCATTAGCTTTTCATTTAATATGTATTTATATTAATGTAATAGTTTAGAAAGTTAGGAGTCCAAATAGTGTAAAAGGCTGGATATAGGGGCCCTACCAGCAGATGGTGCCCTAACTCTGGTGCATTTGGGGTCATAAGGATTGCAAAGGACACCAAAAGGACACCGCTGAAGTTTGCTAGAACTCTGGTCAAATTGCATGAAGCTTTATGCACTGATTTTTATTTTATTTATTTATTTCATTTATCTATTAATTCATTTATTTATTGTCACAGTTTGCAGAGGAGAGATTTTGGCTGATCCAATATTTTGGATTAGGCATCATGTGTACACAAGAACACAAAAAATGTACACAAGAACTCACTTGTTATGTGTACTCAATTGAAACATGGAGAGAGAGAGAGAGAGAGAGAGAGAGAGAGAGCGAGAGAGAGAGAGGGGGGGTGCTTGTGAGAATTTGGACAGGATCTGGTTCAGGACCTCCATATTGTCCCCCAGTGCTTGGCAATACTCTTCAGAACCCCTAGTTCCCAAAGTGACATTCAAGGAAAAAGAATACAATATTGTGTTCAGGCAGGCTCAAAGTTAGGAAGACTGCAGAGAGAGGGCAGAGGGGAGGACGCACTGAGCAGGCAGGGGTAATGAACAAGTGAGCAGAATCTTAAAGCCTTAACGTTTTTGTATCTTTCATTTATGGGCACTTAGTGTGGAGATTCATATTCAAATGGACTTGGGCTGTGAATTGACTGCTCACACATTCTCAGTCATATACTGACCTCCACCCATCAGCCCCTATTGATAAAAAAACAAAACAAAACAAAAAAAAAACACCCCCCATGAGTAGAGCTAATTAGAATGAACATTATAATCCAAAAGAAAGCATCTCAATCTAATTGTCACTCATGCATTAAGCGTATTTTTTATTTATGTATTTATTTATTTATTTAGGCAGCTTTGAAATCTGAGGTTCCCAGCATAAAAAATTACTGGGGGTGGTTTGCAAATAAGACCTGTTTTTAACACTAGCTATATCGTGAATTTATCATTTGCCTAAGAGTACGTGTTAGGCAATTGTGTTCTTTTTTATGGCACGATAAGAAAAAATATAAAAATGTTGGCCAATAAACTCAGATCTCAGATGACCTCATTGGAAAGTCATTCTCAATGGAAAAGATGCATGTTGTGTCCCAGAGTGAGTATAAATGGTTTTGTGTGTGTGTGTGTGTGTGTGTGTGTGTGTGTTGGCCCTGTAATGGACACATTGAAGTCTCAGAGGCAGACACAGTTCAGTCTGTTTACTCATGTTAATCTCCACTTTATATTTCTGTCATCTCACTCTGGGACACTACATGCACTAAACAACACATAACACACCAACACACCTCTCTCTAGTTACCAGCCTCTCTCCTGTAAACACTCAGGGTACACGCATAAATAGGTGCAAGTTCACACGAGTGAAATTCATCAACATGTTACCTGCTGGTTCTACCTGAAACCTGATGCCCTCACTGCCGCATAACCATGCTGCCGTATTTACTGTAAAATAAATGAATGAGAAAAGACAGGTGAATTAACCTGCACCTCCCATCTACCTTTGTCAAATCTAGTGTCACATAAAAATGAGCCACACCTACCAAACAGAGTAATACATGAATACAAGGCATCAGTTAAGCATCAAATTTAGACACTGTATTGACTTTTCTGTTTACAAAAAACCTGACCGACCCCTTTGGAATTGGATATGAAGACCACCAGACTGTTCCAGCCACTGTGCGACTCCTTGATTACTCCCATGCCAAGCCCTGAGTTTATCCAGAATAAATTTCATGTCCATGTATACAACCACACCTGGAGAAGTCTCAGTGTGGTGCTCTGTGCGGTCATCATGTTCTGGTAGATGCAAGAACACATACGCAATTTCTTATTGCAACTAGGCAACCTGTGCCCCCTTTGGGACTGCAACAAGTGTTCTTCAGAGGGGACCAAGATGAATTTCCCCGCATTTTTAGCAAACTCCGGTCCCAGCTCTGCCCTCTCCAGAATCAACACGGCCAGAGAAAAACGAGCCTCCTCTCTCCTGTAAGCACACTGACAGTACACATAAATCGGTGCTGGCACACAGGTGAAACTCAGCGACATGGGACCTGCTGGCTCCACCTGACTGCTCTCACGCCCTCGAGGTCACAGAGACGAATTAAACCCCACCCAAGGGCAGCATGTAGCATTCGCACTAGTTAAACCCTTTCTGAGGGTCAGTTGCTTTTGGCTGTGGTATGGATGACCTAGCGACGGCTTAAAACTGTCTTCAGTGTCAGCTGCATCCATAAAACTTTTCTTGTGTGTGCAGAACCACTGACTGAAAATGTGTGTGTGTGTGTGTGTGTGTGTGTGTGTGTGTGTGTGTGTGTGTGTGTGTGTGTGTGAAGTGTAAAAGGTCACCAGTCTGATTCCTTCTATTCTATCGACCCTTTTTTTTCTAGGGTTGTGCCGTGTCTGAACGAGATCAAATCACCTGGAATCCTTCAGATGTCTCTGGTAAGCCTGGCTTCCCTGCCAGCATTCAGGGGAGTTCCTGCAGGAAAACACACAGATGTACTGACTGTGTTGCATATCTCCAGTCAACATTGTGAAGAAAAACCCAGAAGGTCAAAACCCTCCAGCAGTCACAAATCACATCAACATGTGAGGAGGATTTCCATCACAGCTGCTTCCTCATCTGGATAAACAGGACAGGAAACGTGAAACCTATTCTTCCTCTGGCTGAGCTAGGTTAGAAATGGGAATATGGGGAGGGATCCTATAGAGCTCGATAGCTGATATTTAATCTAATTTTATATAATATTAGCCCAGCAGTTATGTTCTGGTGATAGCGACTGGAAGGATCGAGAGTTCCAATCCCAAGAAAGCCAGAAAGCCAACACCGCGTCCATAAACAAGCTCAAGCTTGACCTGCTCATAAATTCTTTAAGTGAATCATGCATTACATGTATAAGGTGTGCTATAATAGGAACAACAGCAGCAGCATGATGGTGTGATGTGAAGGTGATGGTGAGAAGTATCTACCTTCTGAAGCTTGGGGAAAAACCCAGATTGTCATATTACAGACAAATCCATCCTGAAGACAATATCTGGATTTTACAAAGCCACTGAAAACTCCACTGATGCTCACAAAGCTACAAAGTTACTGATACTGGAGCACTTTGAAATGTGTTTTTTTATTATTAGCCCTAGATTATGCACAATGCCCAGCACAAAAATGATAACATATTTGAATTAAAGGCATTAAAGACATGTTTTCAGAAATATTTTTGCAATTTTTCTTAAAACAATTCTCTTCCCATCCAGAGATCATTAAATTAATAATATAAATCAAACTCTTTGATAATAAAAACACAGAAACTGACATCTGTAGCAGTTGCATGGCTGTAAAAATGTGCAGACCATATAAAATGATCGAATGGCCTGCCTTCCTGTCTACTTAACTACCTGCCTTCCTGTAAACACTGTGGGGACACAATCCGTGAGGCGTATTGCCGACATAACTGTCAGAATTGTTCATCATTGTCAGAAAATCACTCGCACTAATTTCAACAACCCTGGCCATTTGAATTAGGTCAGAGTCTCACAGGGGGCAAAGGCCATTGTGGAAGACATTAATCACCATTTCCACTCAGTCTGGCCTCCTGCCTTCAGGAAGGAGGTATCGCTTTCTTCAGCAGGACAAGTCTAAATTAGTTATTCATTTTCTAATAGATATCTGAGATCATTTGTCCCATTAACTGTTGGGTTCCATAACAAACTAGAAGCACTCAAACAGCGCAAACCTCCGCCAAGGAAGGACAGTCTCTCTTTTGTTTAACCTCCTTATCAGAGGTAAACAAAAAACTAATCATTTGTTCCTTGACCAAGGCTTGCCTGAAAATTTTACTCTAATTAACACTTTTTGGGTAAAGTTCATAACAAACAGACAAACAAACAGACAAACAAACGTCAGCATAAACATAACCTCCTTGACGGAGGTAACTATAGGTTAACTTGCTATTACTGTGCACTGTATGTTTAATTCTTATAGGAACAGAGATGATTAAGTCCTCCGTACTATGTGATTTTATATATCATATATGCATATTTATGTCCTTTTTAAATTTTTTTTTAATTTTTATGTTTTATGTGGGGCAGCATGGTGGTATAGTGGGTAGCATGTCCACCTGCAAGAAGATCCTGTGTTCGAGTATCAGACCTAGATCAGGCGTTTGCATGGGTTTCCTCCGGGTTCTCTGGTTTTCTCCCAGAGTTCAAAGACATGTACATTAGGCTAATTGGCTATTCTAGATTGCCCCTAGGTGTGGGTGTGAATGTGAATGTAAATGGTTGTGTGTGTGTTGGCCCTACTATGGACTGGTGAGCTGTTCAAGGTGTATCCCACCAGTGTTGGCTGAAATAGGCACCAGCCTCCCTGTGACCTTAGTAGGATAAAGCAGTAGTGTGTGAGTAGGGGAATGACTGAGTGAGTAGGTGTTTTATGTGATTGTGTGTATATTTGTGCTGACTACTTGCTGTGAACCAGATTGCCCCTTGGGGACTTTAGAGATAATCCATTCATCCACATTGCAGAGGCTAATAGGATAGTCGACAGCTGTGAGTATTAACAATAACCATGACGTTGTTTACATTCATCATGATGATCATAGGTGTTCTCTTCCATGTAAATGAGACATGAAGTACTTGGACATGACAACATATCCATGACCCCCCAACATTCTCATTGACTCGACCTCTCAAGATAATCACGCACATGTGTTTTAAAACAGTGGCTTTGGAGGGAAGCCTGAAAAGAGGGGATGGAAAATCATTTGCTCTGTCTTTAACAGAAACTTGAGATTTGCATTATAGCCAGCCTGGCGAGCTGTCCAGGGTGTACTCTGCCCTCGCCCAGAGTCGGCTGAGATGGGCGCCAGCCTCCCCTACCCTAATTCGGGTCAAGCGGTTCAGAAAATGAACGAATGAATGATTATAGCCAGCCCTTTGATGAAAACCTTTATCCATATAAGACTGAGAAATTCAAAGCTTTCAGCCAGAGGGGCAAAATTAGACAGAGGTGTTATTCTTAACCATCCTTAACTTATATGGTGAAGTCACTTAACTATAGTAAAATATTCTTGGTAAATCATTCCAGTGTGAAAAGCTGAGAGTTGCAATGCATTATTTCCTAAGAGAAATACAGAAATGACAGTGTTATTATTATGACAACATAGCATAGTACCGAGGCGAGAAAAAAAAGTAATCTCATTTTCTGTTAGCGTACTAACGGGATATTATAATAAGTAGCTGTAAGAATAACGATCAACCATGGAATACATTGTTTTGGTTTATATAATCCTCTGTTCCAGCATATCTCAGATCTCTGCGATGATTCATTTGCATTTGTTTTATGACATTGTATAACTTTCAGTGCCCTTCCGCGCTAATGGAGCCTCCAAATCTCTCCTGCAGCTATGGGATTTACTCTCGTCTAGGCCCGTTGCACCCCTCAACTGTATGAACATGCATTAATCCTTCTGATGGTATTTTTGTTGGCTGCACCAGAGTATGGATGTTGCATTCGTTGTGTGATATTAAATAAAACTTTACTGGAATAAGTATATTTTGACATGCAAGAGGAGACAGTCGTAAGCACCCCGGTCTGTCGAGTCCAGGGATAAGAGTTAAGTGTCAAATTGATTAGATGGAATTTTAATTGCTGAACTGAATAGTTGAATTAATTCCCCCACTGAAAGCCTAATAGATACAGAAGCATGAAATGTGATGGCCTTAATGAGTTGATAGTAACATAAATGAAAAACACAAATGATCAGTGTTTTAATCTATAATCATTTTTACACAGTGAGAGAGCCCTCCAAGGGAGTGTTCCAGACTAATTAATTACACTTATCATGTTGCGTGAGGCAGCGGGAGCATGCTGTCTCTCCAGAAATCAGTGTTTGCATTCTGTCTCATTCCTGTTTGCATTCTGACCCCATGTAAATTATCTGATTCCACATTCCTCTCTCCTTTAAGGTTGTCATCCACAACTCCGACGGCCACGATGAGATCTTATCGGCTAGCCTTGGGTGCTCCACGTAGTGAATAAAATAGCTGTGTGTCACATCTTGTTTCCTATTTAAAAATAAAAAGGGTATTTAAACCTTAGAGTTCAACTGTTTTAAAAGGAACAACATTCTTAGGCTGACAAAAAATGGGTATTTAAGTAAACTCAGTGCAGTCAGGCATCACTGAACACAGATAGATGAGAAGAGGCATCGTCTGTGTTCATTTATTTCTAGAATTACTTGCTAATCTCTCAAGTAATGCATTGCATCAGGCTTCCTATTAGCCATTCCACTTAACATGCATGCTTAAACTTGCTCAAAGGCTTTCTCAGTATTAACAATGCATTTTAAGTGGAATGTTTTCTATCATATTTTTCCAGTAAAAAAAAAAAAAAAAAAAAAAACCCACTGCCTTCCCTTCACCCTAGGATTGCTGTTTTCTTATTAACTTTCCCCAGTTCTGCCCAACAGGAAGTCTAGATATGCATGCTTTAAAATTCCCCATCTGCCTTTATGAATGTAAATTACGTAGCCAGTGGCATAGCGTCAGTGTTGGGCTGAAGTAGTGTTGTCCAGGGTAAACGGCAGTACGGTGCCTTCTGTTTCTCTGCAAGTCTTTCTACTCCACATAGAAAGCCATCACAGATAAGGGCAGGATAGACAGAGACAACATGTGCTCGCAGTCATAACACGCATGAGAGATGATATCACTAAGGTTGCAGTTGTATCAGTTGGGCATTAGGAGAAAGGGAAGAGTAGACAATGAAATGATTATCCTGCAGGGGGCATCAGGTTCAGATCCTGGTGCTTTTGAAGAAGTGTGGGATGAGCAGGAAAATATGGCAACTTTCATGATAAAGTCATCCATCAATATTAAAAACTAAACAATTGCATATTATAAACAGTACACACACAACAGGCTTCACATGTGAGAGGAAGGCACGCAAGTTTCTAAAATATCATCAGTAAAGAGAATAGAATGTTAGTAGTCATCTACGAAAGTGTGTTTTCTGAATTTTGAATTTTGGTACCGAGTTTTTTCAAGGCGATAAATTCATTTATTCATTCAATTTCTCAGCCGCTTAATCCTAATCAGGGTCACAGAGAATCTGGCGCCCATTTCAGACAACTCTGGGCGAAGACAGGGTACACCCTGAACAGCTCGCCAGGTCATCACAGGGCCAACATACACACAACCACTCCCAAACACTCACACCTAGGGGCAATTTGGAACAGCCATTTAGCCTACTGTGCATGTTTTTGGACTGTGGACTGTGCAAACTCCACACAGAAATGTCTGAGCCCAGGAATCGATACTTTTTGCTGTGAGGTGGATGTGCTAACCACTGCATCACCCTGCCGCCCCAACGCGATAAACAAGAACAGAAAACATCATGGCTAAGTAACACAGCCTTGGACACAGTGTCAAGTGTTCAGCAGCTGGCCAGGGTGCTTTCTCATAGGTTAGCATGACCACTATAAAAACCAGCAAGATCACCAGCCTCTGCAGTTAGCCCTGACTTTTCATCAGATGCACATCACAGACACATCTTTCACACTTCAAGCATGAGATATTGATTATCCTTCCAAACAACTCTGCATCATGTAGGTTGGAGCATCTGATACAGAATATTATTTTGCTTTTTACAATATTTTATTAATTCATTCATCCATTTGCTGAACTGCTTAATCCTTATGGAATGAATTTATTTGGCACTAAAATATATATTGAATACACAATACAATATATATAAAAATTGACACAGAAAAGTTTGATATGCAATCTTATTTCCACTGTGGTCCCCACATTAAAATATAACATAAGCAAGATTAGGCAAAAACTGGTTAAATAAAAAAAAATAATAAAAACAAATAAATAAATATTAAGTGCATATAAATTTAAAATAATATTTTTAAAATGTCAATTGGTATATATATACCATATAACAAATATAAAAAATAAAAAGCAAGTGTGCAAGTATTTAATGACCAAATAAAATAAGAAATATTCATCAAGTATAAAAGAAAATAAACATAGATGGAACAGAAGACATTACATGTGCAAACAATAATTAAAACTAAAAATAACATATAAACACACAAATTTACAAAACATGCTAACTCTACATGCAACTTCTGTAATTATCCAAATTCACATTCCATTAGCTCATTGGTTTGGAGGATACTATAGAGATGGAATTTTTTATTCTAACACGTAGGGAATTCCATACTTTAATAGCTGTATAGTAAAATGATTTCTGGCCAAAACCATTTGTACTGTGGATAGCTAATGAGAGATGGCTGGATCCAGTGTTGTAACTATGTGATATTGAAAAACACCGCCAAACTCATACACGCTGCTTTTATCTGTTGAATTAGCAATAATTTGCAGGCTAGAATTGCAAAGGGATTGTAAAATACTATAAAACACTATCGCTGTAAGAAAACCAGCTTTGCCCACCATCTTGCGGTAAACGTTATCCTCTGCACACACTCTACAATCTTCACCTTCTCCCTTTTCCCCCTCCCATTTGCCATAAATTTTATATCATAATTATGTGAAAAATATCTTAGAACAATAAACATTTCACTTGATGTGATACTGATTGGTTCCTTTCTTTTTTTTTACTGTTATGGAAGTGATAAGCTTCCGCACTTTCATTCATTCGCATTGAAGACACTCCCTGAGCAATATGGCGGCGCCGTAGACGTAGGGTCGCGGGGGAGGCTGGTGCCCATCTCAGCTGAGGGCAGGGGATTGCTCACCAGGCCATAGCAGGAAATACTTTATTACAAAATAATGAAGCAAACAATTATTGTCAAACCACAAAGACTATCCTCCAATTAAAGTTACCCTCATGAATCGCAAAAGAAAAATATTACAGTTAAGTGTTATGTCAGGTGGCATGGTGGCATATTGGTTAGCACATCCGTGTTACAGCAAGAGTGCCCTGAGTCTGAGTCCCAGGCGCAGAAAGGGCGTTTCTGTGTGTTCATGTTCTCCCTGTGTTTGCGTGGGTTTCCTCCAGGTACTCCTCCCAAGGTCCAAAGACATGCACATTAGGCTAACTAGGTGTTATAAATTGCCCCTGGGTGTGAATGTGAATTGTGTGTGTGTTAGTGTTAGCCCTGCAATAGTCTGGTAAGCTGCTCAGGGTGTACCCCGCCTTCACCAGGCTGTGATAGGCACCTAAGCGGTTTGGCAAATAAATTAATAAATTAATGTAATGTCCTTTCAGATAAGATTTCCTGATAGTATAGCAGGATCACTACGATGCTTGGAAAAACCGACTAGCTAATTTCCATATAAAATTGAATGACAGTGAACCTAAGACATTTGATACATCAAATGTTTTTTTCCATTACTTTGCTTCATATACAATTTTTATTTGTCACAATATTTCATTCATTATTATGAACGTGTTTATCATCATCATCATCATCATCATCATCATCATCTTCTTCCGCTTTTTCCAGGGTCGGGTCAAGGGGAAAGCAGCCTAAGCAGTGAGGTCCATATGTCCTTTTCCCCATCTACTTCCTCCAGCTCTTCCAGGAGGGACACCAAGGCGTTCCCAGACCAGCCAAGAGACATAGTCCCTCCAGCATGTTCTGGGCCAACCCCGGAGTCTCTTCGCGGTTGGACATGCCTGAAACACCACACCAGGTAGGCATTCGGAAGGCATTCTAATCAGATGCCCGAGCCACCTCAGCTGGCTCCCCTCAATGCGGCAGAGCAGCGGTTCTACTCCGAGCTCCTCCTGGATAACTGAACTTCTCACCCCATCTCTAAGAGAGAGTCCTGCCACCCTGCAAAGGAAGCTCATTTCAGCCGCCTGTATCCGACATCTTGTTCTTTTGGTCACTACCCAAAGCTCATGACCATAGGTGAAGGTTGGAATGTAGATCGACTGGTACATTGAGAGCTTTGCCTTACATGATAAACATGCAGAGGAAACGTCATTGATGATGTTGTAATCACGTCACAAAGTAAATTTCACATCATTTTGCACCCTGAAGTCACGTGGTCAACACATCACTAATTACCAGTAAATGACAACTTTTTAACTATTGATGACATCTTTTCAACCAGTATCGGGGCCATTCGACAACCAGTTTATCACGTCTTCTGTGACCAGTTTCTAACCAATATGTGTCCTTTTATAACGTTTTTCTAACCACTTTACAACCAACATACAAGTGTGCTGGTGACTAGTTTTCAACCACATTTTGATCTTTCCACTTTTTACTTTCTGGTATCTGCAATTGGCTTTTTCTACATGTTGGCAATGTGGTTGATCTGCTTCATGCATGGGGCCACAGAATTTTAACAACAGTACTAAACTTCAGAACAAATCCATATTGCATAATACTCGCATGCAGTTAAAATATAATGTTCTACTTGGTTATATCAAGGTGTACTCATGTCATGGCAACGCTTCTGCCTTGTGCAAAGTATTGCGTGTCCCCTCACAATCAAACTATTGAAATTTGAATGAACTAAACTTTTTAGAAATAAAATATACAACTCTTTATGTTAAACAAGTAAACAATGCAACAGATTGACTACCCTGCAAAAAATGTTTTATAATAGTTCTATAGAAAAAAGTTCTTTAAAACATTAGGAGCTTCAATAGAAAGAAGTTCTATAGAAACATTGTGAAACATTACCAGCAGCTATATAGCCATGAAAAATAGGGATTTAAAAAAAATCAGAATCAGTTTTATTGGCTAGGATTGTGTACACAAACAAGGAATTTGACTCCGATTTTACTTCACTCACCGTACAGACAAACATTTAGGTTAGGCTTATACAAAAATAAAGGCAAACAAGGATAAATATAAAGTGAAGAAATAAACTGTAAAGAATATGTGCAAAAATGCAAAAAGTGACAGTGTAATATAAAATTTACATAGTAGTGCAAAAATTGTCACTGAGATTGAGATCGAGTGCAAACCAGTGTTGGTCTGGTACCCCAATGGAAGCAGCTGGTCCCGTGGATGTTCCCCAGTCATATACATGTGAGGCTGTGTTTGGTTCTCACATATCTCCAGAATCAGAAACTACAGCGTAATGTTCCACACCATTCCTAGTGGAACGGGATACTATCCTGTTCATTTGGTTTAACAGCTGTGGAAGGCCTAAACAATGAGAATAAGAATTCTTTTACAAACTAGAATAAAATTAATTAATCACTGAGCCTTTCATTCAAAGTCATTCAGAGAAGATTATCCACATCTTATGTATCAATCAGTTCAGTTTCCATCTGACCTAAATATAGTGCAGATATGATATTAAATTGGTCAGGTAGTACACAATAACTGAGGCTCTATATTCCTAGAATTCAACAGTAAGTTCATACTAAAATCTTTTTATTTTTATAAAGTTCCAGCAACTCACCACTTATTATGATGACCACATTTCGTAGGGAAGCATTTTCCTTTCTCAGCTCCAAAACTTCTTTTCTGAGAGCCTATATCTATCTATCTGTATTTGGTTCATTATTACAGTGAACAACATAGAAACTTTAACTTGAACAAATGAATAAATGGAATTTTACACATTACAGGATTTAAAAGACCGCACCAAGCAGCCAGAAAGAGGATCACAGAGCCATGATGGATGAAATGACTATACTATGGCAAAACCAGCTAAGAAGTTGTTATAAAAACAGTAGAGTATCACCTCCAGTGACCTTACATGGCCCCTAAATATCATGCACTATCGGTAGTAATACACTTACAGAAAGCAGGTTTTCTTTCAGTTGGCCACTGGCATCTTCATTCAGCATGTTAAGGACAGTCTTCCTTTCTTGTCTTTATAATAGAAACACAAATAACACATTTGTTTATATATATATATATATATATATATATATACATATACACTCACCGGCCACTTTATTAGGTACACCATGCTAGTAACGGGTTGGACCCCCTTTTGCCTTCAGAAC
>JAQMYF010000027.1:10483381-10499687 GCA_030014195.1 Neosilurus mollespiculum
TGGCTGATTAGAAATTAAGTGTTAATGAGCAGTTGGACAGGTGTACCTAATAAAGTGGCCGGTGAGTGTATATATATGTATATGTATGTATGCATACATAAATTACAGAAGATTTCCTTTGTTAATCCAGATATTTTTTTATCTAAAGGAACACAAACAACCAGTTTTCTCTATTAAAACATTTTCTATAAAAATTATTCAGTTTCTCAATAACAACAGGACATCGTACAGTCCATAAAATTTCATTTGATCCTTTTAAAATAACCTAAATAAACATAGCCGACATGCACATTGATCTTATACTACTCACAATGCCTATGTGAATGGCGAGATCTGTGGTGTAGTGGTTATTTCGATTGATTGAGGAGCTGTAAACCCGGATTTGTATCTCATGCCTGCTGGTGTTTTTTTTTTTTTTTTTTGCAAATAAAGATTTTATTACATATTTGTCACCTTTTGGAATAAAAAAAATCCTTCAGCATATTTAATTTGCTTAATCTAATGTGTTTAAATGTTCAGTATTTAGCCTACATGGCTTTTACCAGTGGATTGGGCTGATAGACCTCTTGCTATATTTGTAATACCGTTCATCCACTGAAATAAAGGACAAATGCTCAGACACGACAAACACGCACAGCAGTGGTAAAAAAAGACATCACAAACACGTGACATAATAATTAGTTGCATAGGTGGAGAACCCGTAAAAAAATTAATGATGAGATGTCACAATGACGTCAAAACAAGTCATAATATTGATGACCAGCAATCCACTGACAGACAAGAAAGATTTGCCTGATTCAGTCATTGTCATTTCCCGTATTACATACCTTGCGTCTAATTATCTTACATCCTATTAAAAAAAGTAAAAAGCCTAACTGAGACGTGAAAATGACGTGATAAACTGGTCACAGTGTGACGTGTGATGGGAGTGACGAGATCCCACCAGTTTTCAATGTCATTATAACGTCACTATATTTGCTGGGTCGGTACTCTGGTGCTAATTACGTTGCTGTCCAGACCTCAAAATGGTTGTCAATTTCTTTGGACCAATGATTATCTATAATAATACACTCTACCCTCGATGCTATTGACCCTGTTTTAATGGATATCGGAAGCTGTGGACAAAGCCTGGAGTAGCCAAATCTGTCTGGGAGGGCTCGGTGGTTGGCAAGTGCAGACTCGAGCCACTGTTTCGATAGTCGGCCGCGAAGCTGGCACGCGCGTCAGTGCGTACAGTAGTGTCAAATTGGATGATATGGACGTAGCATTTTTCCTTATTTTTCTGTAATGAAATTGTTGTTATTACCCACTTCTGAACCATTCTGGGCCGGTGCTCCCTCCTTTTTGTCCGTTAACTCAAGGGTCAAGTGTACAAACTTATTGTGCACTAGATTTCTGGCCATGACAAGATGCTGATTAGCCTTTTCTCATGGCCTATTGCTACACTTTTAATCCTAGCTGAAACCCATCCTATAAAGCCACTGGGGTTTTTTTTTCTGAGTAATGCTTTAGCATCAGCTATTCTGTTTGCGAATGAAATTAGGAACTTTCCATGACAACATGCATGACAAGTTGTCTGATCTGCTCTCAGCAGATATGGAATTACTCTTAAAGTTCGCTACCATCAGCTAGAACTCGTATGTGTCCTCCAGCTGCCTGCAGTGGACACTGACTGTCTTTGGTCTGAACATAATGCACATCTGGGTGAGAGTTAGAGGGGGAAGGAGAGACGTAGGGAAAAAAGAGGAATAAAGGAAGGATGAATGAATGAATGAATGGCGGGAATGCAGAGAAAGAAATACAGACATCTAAAATGGGCGCTGTTGCAGCTTGGCCCAGGCTGAATGTTGCTCTCATTCTACGTGAGGGGCAAACAAATGGGTTACTGGCTTGCAGGGTTGAGCCTTAGCTTTATTTGGAAGGCTTCTGCACAAGCGGCTGCTCTTTGGGAACTATCAAATATGAATGGAGATGTTTGTGACAGCCCAAGTGAGAAGTCTGGGAGAGTTTGTGTTCATGTTAAAAGCAAATCGAACATCTGAAGTTGAGGGATGAAAGTGATAATTATTACAAAGGTAAACTTCACACAGTATAATTCTATCAAATGTATTCACAGATCTAGTGCAGATTCAAACTCCTCAAAGACAGTCACTCTGGCACACAGGAATCCGTCTAGACCGTTCCCCAAATTTTTCTGAGAAATGTTGTTATTCTGAGTTTTTTTGCAGCATGCCTATTGTTCTGCATGCCAGTGTTTAGGTCAACTCTACCCTGATTAAACTGAGTTTAATTTATACCCTTTCCCCCTCTCCCTCTGGTTTAGGCAGGCCATAAAGTGGCAGCCATGTTCGTCTGCTCCCAATCCATTTAGCTGTCAGAGCATATTAAAACAGCGCTTCATCACTAAATCGTGAACAGGCGCTCCCCCAGCTAACCAAATCAATTCTATCTCTCTGAAAGGTAAAATGTAATTACCTTTTCTGTTTGCTTGTTGTTGCTGCTCATTTAAATGACAATGATCTATGTATATGGCTGAACTGACAGCAGGTAAACATGTTTCCCCAGGGCTGGCTAATAGGCTCTTCAATCAGAAGCTGCTCAGTGCTCTTTGACAAATAGCTGCAAATGAATATATGCACAGACACCTACACATGCACGAAAAATACATACACAGTTTTATTGGTTTAAGAATGCTATTTGGGATTGAAGGAGTCAACTTATCTTTGATCCGAGGCAACCTGCAGTTGAAATGAATGTGCGTTATGATTTGTCTATCTGCTGGTTAAAGCCTACCTGCGTCTCAGTCAGAATGTGTCATGCTTTTCTCCAGAGACAGACTGTATGCTCTGAGTTGCCTTTTGCCTTTGAACAGCTTCATAGCCTGCGGCTGCCCACACTATGCAGTGGCTTATTGGGAGCCATGGGAGAAATGTTCAAAGAGTGAAATTTTATTTTGTGCATTTATGCTGCCCCACCCTTCAGTATATGACTGACTCAACTAGTTAAAAACATCCATATTTAATAAACTACTAATCTTTAAAGATACTGTATAAGGGCAGGTTTTGATTAATATGAAAGTCTGTTATTGCCTTAATGGAAATTCTCTTTAAACATCAAGAGTTGAGGTCAAATCTTAGCATCACTCTTTTCTCTCAGCAGGGAATTCAGCAGTTTTTTTTTTCTTGTGGCAGGTAAAAGGGTGTAAGGTTGAGTTACCTCAAAGCTCCACAAATCCTAGGGATTCAAAGCAATCAGCCATCACATTGTGGAAGGAAAATCAAACATTAAATCCTCCTCCACGTCCAATCTTCCTCTCTTCCAACAGTTTTCTAAGGAAGGGTTTACCTTGTGTTTTATTCTGACTTATAATCAATAATCAGTCATCATCATCCTGGTCTTACGGAACACTAGATTTCATGTATTTTAAATATGAAATCCTCATGTGGTTTAAATTCACCACTGTTGCTCCAAAGCACCTTTTAAATGTCCGATATTTGGGATGGATGGATTTCATGCAGATATAATGAGAAAACAATTAAAGTAGTATATACCATTTTATTTTAAATGAAAGGTTAACATTAATAACAACATAAATTGTTTGATTTTATCAGTGCAATACAGACAGTTATGGACCTGGCAGCTACTCCAAGTTCAGTGGCTTTTAGCATTATGCAAGAAAAATAAATCCACTACCTGGGTCCTACTGATTAGAAAATAGCACAGGGTTAATAATAAATTGATCTGGCAGAAGTGCATATGCATAACCATGGGGCACTTGGAATGTGATATGCTATTAGCAGTACAGTGGATTAGCAAAGGAAGTAGGAATGAAGAAATCTGAGTGATCGCCAGTGAGTGATGTAATGAGACTCAAGGTGTCTCCTGTCCCAGAAGGCCTCGGGAGGAGTTGCTATCAGTAATTACCATCTCATATTACGCACAGCCTCCTTTACGAATCCCGAGGGACAGGAACTTGAACAAGACAAGAAGTCAGTGGAGAGGATAGAAGAGGTGCATTAATTTCTCTGATCTGCACTATTTGAAATGGTTGGGTAGAGATTTTCTTACACTAGCGAGATGACCAGTCCTGACACCTAAACCATCTAGCCCTCGTAAATTATGATTTGATTAATTCAATAAATGTTTACACAGGTATTAGCTGCATTAAAATTATCAGATCGGCCATGACATTAATACCACCTGACTGGTTTGTGGCTAGACATGCCCATACGTCGCAAGGTGTAATACAATATATGTCCTGACACCTTTATATCATAGGTAGCATTAATAGATTCAGCAGTTTGTGCTGCAGTAGCTCTTCTGTGAGATCAGAACTGTCATATTAGCCTTTGCTCTTCACCTGCATCAATGAGCTTTGGGCATCCATAACGTTCTTCTCAGTTACCTGGTTGTCCTTCCTTGGAGCACCTTTGGTAGGTACTTACCACTGCATACTAGAAACACCCTATATGACCTACTATTTGGTAAATTAATAGATCCAGTCATTTAACTATCATAGTGTGGCCCTTGTCAAAGTCACTCAGTTCCTAATGCTTGGTCATTTTTCCTGCTTCCAACACATCAACCCTGAGAACTGACTGTTCACTTTCGGCCTAATATATCCCACTCCTTGGCAGGTACCCCTGTAACTAAATGTGTAACACCACTGTAGCTACCAAGCTTTTCACCATAGACATGGAACATGGCATGGATGGTTGTCCCGCATCCATATGGTGGTCATGCGTTTCCACCAGAGGAAACCCAATAAGGCTGCTGCATCGATGAGTTGATGGTGATTGGCAGTAAACTAATATTGACTTGCATAGTGACGACAACAACGACAACAACAACAACAACAAAAAAACAGATTTATTATTAATAACAAAATTTGAACCAGGAAATAGAGTCCCATACACCACCACTCAGACTGGCACAGAATAAAAATCATACACTCTAATTAAGGTAGGCAAACCGACCTGCAGATAAATGAATCTTTCTGGAGCAAAGGCAGAAATCAGAAGTTTGACAGAACATAAACTTGTTAAACAGATAATTAAACTAACAGGGCAGAATGAATGTGGAAATCAGGAAGTGAAAGGAAAACTTGGGCTCAGACACAGTAAGAGACATCTATTAGGATCTCTGCCTTTAGACAGTGACTAAGTCGATATATTAATGGCTGATCAGTTTGTATGGTGATTTGTGCTAGTAGTTAAAAAATGCAGCATAAAAAAGTGAAACATTTGCATAATTATAGGGATACTTTAAATAGTAGTTTATATCTGACTGCTTGCTTGACCCATGAAATTGCACTCTATAGCTATTCCTGATTGACTCTTATAATTCCAGCATTTAGAAATCCTGCTTAACTTTGCAAGCAAAGAAGACACAGACCATGAAGCATTTGCATTATACTTGTGGTACTTTCCCATGGCCCTCTTGATCAGTCACAATGAAAAGCTGAATCCCCACACCCCAGCCTCCTTCCATTGACCCTTTCTGCCATCCCCAGTAAACAGTTTTCTTTGCTAAGTAAATAGAGGCAGAGAGAGTGAACAGCAGTAGAAGAACCCATGAGGGAACAAAAGATACAGCCCAATTATCCCTGGCAAGGACAGCAAGTCCGTCTCCTGTCTTTCTCCCAAACACTTTTAGTGTGAATGTGTCTATCACTCTTCCTCCAATGCCATCTGCAATGGCATCCTCTGATTTCCCATTGCAGACATTTCAGATCAGCCTGCAGTATCTGTTAAAGCTCTGATAGCGAGTCAGTCCTCTCAGGGTCGTACACAGTGCTGCACAAAAGATGCAGCTGGTGCTGTGCAGAGATACAACGGATATAGAGTAATTATGCAACAGAACATGATGCACATAGTTGGATATTTGCGAAAAGTGAATACAAGATTATTTTGAGAGTGCACGTTCATGAATCTGCTATGTGGGGCAATAGACCAAGACCAAACTCTAACAAATGGATTTCAAAATCTTGTCCTTCGAGAAAGGGTTGCAGTTCAATGCATACTCAATGCATAGTTGTAGCATTTGCCCAATTCAGAACCAGCGTTGACAATATTTGCTTCTAAAATAAATGCAGTGCCAAAACCTTCATAATAACTCCTAATAGACTATACTACTAAATTCATTTGTTCCAGTGGTACAAAGGAAAATATATATTTTTTTGGAGGAAAACATACTGAATGAGAACTCTGGGGAAAGAATTCTAAGCCTCAGGCACATCAGCAGGGATTCCTAATAAGAAATATTGATTTCTGTGTTTTCTTTAAATGGGTCTGAGGCACCAGCTGTGAGAAACATAGCATAATGTTTTAAAGGTTTGTGTAATGATAGGGACTACACATGCTGTGAGTCTGTGGGATTAGGTGGAAGATTGAAATGCGGAACTTCTATCATGAGAGAGAGAGAGAGAGAGAGAGAGAGAGAGAGAGAGAATAAGGAGGATAAAGAAAAAGGAAACTTTACTCTCCTTGCAGAGATGGAGCTATCCTAAAATGGATTAAATTAAATGGTGGAAAAGGAACCAAATAGGGAATGTAAACACAGAGATGAATGAAAGAAAGACATTAAACTGAGCCAGAAAGGAAGACAAGAGAGGAAATAATCCTGACAGGTCCAAATCACCTTCTTCCGGATACCCTGTGAAACACTGGGCAGGTCCCTGACATTGTGCTGTTGTTTAACTGGTCAAATGATTGCATGAGCACAACAGAATATGCCATTGTTCGAGTGCTGAGGGAACAATGTCCACTCCACCCCTTGATATCATGTCAGTCAAGTGCTTTCACCAGTGGGTGGCTGTATCCTATTACCCCCACCCCCAGCATTGTCACCCAAATCCAGTGCTTGTTCAGGAAATGCTGGCTCAAATTGTTCCTGTCCCTAGAAAACATGGGTGGCTGGCCTCTTGAGGCACAGCTGACGATGGAAATATTTGGGCCAGCACACATAGTTCTCCCAAAAGCATTACAAAGGAGTCCATAGTCAGTCCAAACTGCCAATGCCAGACACTGAATAGACCCATGACAGGAGGGGGCTAATAGAAATACTGTGAATAGTGAGACAAAATTAAAGGAAAGATATATGTTTGTTGTTCAAGTCATGCCAGGCATTTTGAGAAGGGCTCGGATGAGGGGAGTTTTTGTGTTTTTTGCTAGAAGTGGCCCCTAAGTTATCATTCATGTTCTCTCGCACTGTCTGTTTCACACATACACATATACAAACTAATCCATGGTTGGTACATTCTGTCTATTGTGTAGGGGTTGTGAGAAAGGCTGTTTTGTGAGGCAGAGGCTGAAATGGGGGTAGGGGGAGGACAGGAAGCATAAGCAAGTGATTGTGTTTTTATGTGACGATGTCGCTGGCCAGCGGTTCCAGTAGGGAGCTGGTACTGGTCATGTGGACACACACAGCCAAGGCATTATGAAGCCTCTTGCTGCCATGCTGGTGCCATCTGACCAAGCTGTGATTGGCTGTCTAAAGAGATCAGATTTTTCACGTTTTCTAATAATAGTGTTGATTGTATGAGGTGTGTGGTATATCCAGCTTCATATGCAGCAATAAATGCATTATTTTTACACATAGTGTCCCAACCACCCCCACCCCCTTTTTTAGAGGCTTGAAAGTAATGGAGCAAATCAAGTTCTTTAGTCGATTGTTATCAGAAAGATCCACCAATTAATAAATAGGTACATAAAAATAGTTGGTGGTGGGATGACAAAAAATTACATTATGATGGAGTTAAGATTAATATGGGGGGATAGGCCTGGGGGGAGGCTGTTGTGGTTATTTGCACTTGGTTATTAGAGTAGTCCTTCTTCTACAAGACCTGAACCTTCACCCAGATTGTAACAATTGGAAAAGATGGTGGGCACAGTGAAATGGACCTTTGAGGATATTATGAGAAAGTTTCATGCAGTGGGAGGTGGAAGTGGTGTTGATGTCTGGCAACATAACTCAGATGATTTTTCCTGCAGTGTTATTTACCCACTGCACCGCTGCTTGCTCCACATTAGTGCTGCAGAAAAACCACACTGAAACATGGTATCTCAGAACACTCTCGATGGCACAGTGATAATAGCCTTTATGGCAGGTTTTCTTTTTTAGTTGCCTTAGGTAAAAGTGGTGCTGTTAGGCTTCCATAATTTAAAAAAATTGTGTTGGTGTCTAAACACAGTTCCTGTGTCACTGTCAGGCCCAGCAACTTGAAGCTGGTTAGCCGCTCCACTTCCTTGAGCAGTGGGTGGTTGCACTGACTTGATCTCTCAGTTGCATTTCCCTTTATATATATGCAGACTTGTTGTTTGAGAAGAAGCACTATGATGTCATCTGCAAATTGAGTAATGTAGTTTGAAGGGTAGAAGGGGGAGCACTTAAGTATATAAAGTGTGTATAGTGGACTGAGGACACATCCCTGTGGGTCACCAGTGCTGATGGTCAGTGGTGATGACTGGCACTTCCCAAATCTAACTGACTGTTTGCAGTTTGTTGAGAAGTCCAGAAGCCAAATACACAGTGAGGTATTTAGGTTTAAATCAAGAATTTTTGTGATGAGTATCCCTGGCAGAATAGTATAGAGGTATGCAATTATGAAGAGCATATAGATGTGTGTTTTTCAGCTCCTGGTGATTCAGTGCAGTATGAAGCATCTTCTATCAACCTGTTCTTCCTGTAGGAACCTGGTGCTGATCAAAAAAAGCTGACATAGTGTCTCTGATGTATTTCATGACAAGCCTCTGCAGACATTTGGTGGTTAATGGGTGACAGTCACAGGACTATAGTCATTCAGGCATGTGACTGCTGTCTGTTTTGGTACTGGGATTAATGTGGATGTTTTGAAGCATGGAGGAACATATGAAAGGACAGGAAGAAGTGATTGAATATGTTTGTGAAGACCTCCATTAACTGCAAAGTCTTTTATGATGCATCCCATCACATCATCTGGACAAACCTTCCTAAGGGTTGATGTTCCACATGCAAAGTCTTACAGTGTGTGGCTGAAGATGGGTGTAGCATCACTGGAGGAAATGGGCTGTAATACTTAGTTTCTGTTGTTCTTTTCAAAATGTACATAAAACAGCTCCAGTTCCTTGGTTAGAATGGTACTACTGTTTGCAAAGGTTGTCCACTTATAGTTAGTGATTGCCCTTATCACCTCCCACATTCAGGATGGTGAAATTGTTAAAACGTTGTGCAAACTGAGCTGTCCAGTTCTGTGGGCAGCATTCTGGGCTTTTATTAGTGTACATTCCTCATGTGTCATTCATGGCTTCTGGTTGTAATCCATAGCTGTGGTTGTGTATACCTCAAGTGCTAATCAAGGATCACCCATTCTAGGTATTGCTTATGGGCCGAATATTTTTAATTCTTTGCTAATATAGGGGGTAAAAAAGAGTGAGAGGTGGACAGACAGGCCTGGTGGGAGTCCAGCTATGCTTTGTAGGACTTAACTCTAACCCTACCTCTACCCTACCTTTTTTCACAGGTCGCATTATGGTAGAAATTATGCAGCACAGTCTCGAGACTCTGGAATCTGAATGTGAAAGCACAGTGAACAAGAGCACTTGTACACCATGCCCAGCAATCCCCCATAATCATAACATTTTTTAAACTACCTTAATAAACATTGAAGAAAGCTAAAATCCGTTTACAGTTTGCTGAATCGGCAATCTGTCAGTTACATTTTGGTGGTGGATGAATATTTCTAACATTCTTAGATACCTTACAACACCATCTTATATATCAACTAAAACTAAATTGGAATCTAGGGTTTCATCCTAATAATGACATTCTCTGCATGCATTGGCATGTTCTTGGAGCAGATTTTTATTGACATTTCCCATGAACAACTGCGAAATGCAAATTCAAAATCTTCTGTCTCCTTAATTTGTCATGAAATAATGAAGAAACAGTCCATAACTGGCCATGAGACCACTTATCATTCAACTGTTTGAGTCTCTGAAAACGGTGGAACTCTCATTTTTCAAAGTTAATGCAATATTTTTGGTACATCCCTTAAATTTCAACTGAACATTCTTTGTTGTCATGCACAGAGACAAAATTTACAAAAATTGTTACACTGTCCTGATATTTAAGGAGCTGACTGTACCTTTCATTCATTCATTTTCTAAGCCGTTTAATCCTAATTAGGGTCGCGGGGAATCTGGCGCCCATCTCAGCTGACTCTGGGCAAAGGCGGGGTACACCCTAAACAGCTTTTCAGGCCATTGAAGTGCCAGCACACATACAACCTTTCACATTTACTCTCACACCTAGGGGCAATTTGGAACCACCAATCAGCCTACTATGTATGTTTTTGGACAGTGGGCAGAAACCGGAGCAAATGCAAGCACTAGGAGAACACGAATACTTCACACAGAAGTGCCCCGAGCACGGGAATTGAACCCAGGACCTGCTTGCTGTGAGGCGAACATGCTAACCACTGTGCCACCGTGCCGCCCATGACTGTACCTTTGGTACATAATTGACCCTAAAAGACCACTGATGCATCTTTAAAGCTTTACTTTAAAAGCTATAAAAGGTACACCACAGGTACATGTCCTCAGGTAAAAGATAAATACTAAATGTGCACAGCTTTATGCATGTTTGCTGGCAGCACTCCAGTGACAAGGAAAAGAACTGATTGATATTTTTATTGCGGAGACTGGGAGTCTCTTTAAGAATGTCTGCACATTATAGATACATATATTGTGAGACTTTCTTTTCCATTTTGGTTGTATTTTTTAGGGTACTCAGTAAAATGACATACAAAACCCACTTCCAATTACGCATACCATTGTTTATTTGAGGGAAATTACTTTTTGCTCTATATTCATTCCAGCTCTGCTGAGACAAAAGAACAAAACACAACAAAAAATGAACAGCTGTCTGACTGGTCAAGTTCATTTTCACTATTGTGACTACCCTTCTCATCCTCCTGCTCATCCTTCTCATCTATCAAAGCCTTCATTGGTTTCCATGGTGACAGCTAGCATGGAAATGTGACACACTTGGGCCAAGAGTTTAATGCACGCATTCTCTCTTGCATATACACCTTCACCTGCATATCCTAATGGTCCGGAAAGGTGTTAATGCATTTTTTCAGTTAATTAACCACTTCAATTAATACCAGGGATCTGTGGAGGAAAGTGAAAAAAAAGGGGTGGAAATAAAGACAGCACGGGAATTAAGTGGGAGATAGAAAAAGAGAGGGATAATAATGTTGAGTGGTAAAGACAAAGTGCATCATTGGTTGTGTTTCCTTGTAGGATTAGTGCGAGAGCAGAATGAGAAATTATGCTCGTAAATTTTAGAGCTTTGTTAATGGTCTGTAACTTTTCTAATGGTCTTGTTGACTGTTATTGTCTGGCCACTGCTGTACTTATTCTGAAATTTAACTTCACAAATGAGAGCTGAAATGAATCCTGAAAAGGTCATTCCTAGCAGCGTGTTATTTGCATTCACTTATTGTTGGATCAACTGTGTGGCAATGGTGCTCAGGCAATCCACATCCAAAATCAATGCAGTTGCTGTAAGAAAAGGACAGAGCTGTGTAAAAATGAAGTGAAAGAAAAGCCTCTTAGATAGGACTTAATTAAATATAGCAAAAGCATATTATTCATCACTATAAATCTATAAATCTGGCTGTGGGGATTATTTTTAGTCTAATGTTATCCATAGACAGCTACCACATTGGTTCGGATTTTCTTCTCTTTGTTTTTCTCTCTTCACTTATTCTCCCTTCAATTCCTTTCTACACGTTCTGACCAAAAACCCTCCAAAAAATTAAGCATGTTCCAAAGCATTTAGACTTCTCCTCAGGCTTACAGTTGATTAAGAAAGTGCTGGCACTGCCAACTTGATCTGAAGGCACAGCAAAGAATGCCACTGCTAATAACTGGGAATGACACAAATAGGAAAAAGGAGACACTGGCACTCATTCATTTCAAGATGGGACCACTTAGATTTTCCCTCTCGGACAGTGTTGTCACTATTTCCCCTTGAGACTTAAATCACAGTACCTATGGTAATAACGTGCCATATGCTTCCTTTTAATTCTGTGATCATGCTTCTCTTGTGACTGTCTTGTTTTTCTTCGTTGTGAACACCTTGTTCCCCTTAATTAGTCTGTATGTGTAAACCCTTGCTGTATTCGAAAATCTTTACTCACCAACTATACAGTCCACAATATAGTGAATTACCTCTTCTGTAGTGCTGTTCAAAAATGGTTTAATCCTACAATGGCCGTGAGGAGGCCAGAACCAAAAATCAGCTGACTCTGGGTGAAGTACACCCTGAACAGCACACACACACTATCATTCACACTCTCACCCACTCACACCTTTGCACTGTGTGGTGGATGTGCTAACCATTACGTTACAGTGTTGTCTAGCTATGAATTTACTACTTCACTAAAGCAAGGCACTCAAAAATATAGTGTATAGACAGACACCGTACCCAGATTGTCCTGGTATCTTTCCAATGCAACTTTATCCAAGTTTGTGATTTGTTTTGAGTTTGCTGTCAATGTTGACTTCAAGTTTGTGCTCATGTGCCTTCTCCTTTGTCTTTTGCTAATGCAGTGACTGCACATGGGTGGAAAACGCAAATCAAAACAACAGTAAATGGGTCGATATTCTTCCAAAGTTGTGGAAATGTGGGACAGCTGTGACATATTAAGTGAGATACATCATGAAAACTGATGATTTCTATTGTACTCCAGTGTCATGAACCTGTAAGCAGTCACTCGCAAAGTGCTGTGCTGCAAAGAGTGGTGCACCTGGGATCAAATCACATGGTGCTCAGATTGAGGAAGAGATACATAATAGATACCCCTTCAAAAGCACTACTACACAAACCTCCGCAATGGTGGCCCTCGGCCTGGGAATGGCACTGGACATTGCTATGTGGTTCTTTGTTCGGGGTAAGAGTGTGGAAGTGGTTATAGGCTTTAAAATAGATTCAGGTATGGACATGGATTCATTCATGGGCCAAAGCAAGATGTTGTAGTACCATTTAAGAGACACAGCCATGACGCCATCTCCAAAAAAAGGAGGCGGGGCCATGATGCCAACTCTCTAGAAGGTAAATCTGTGACACCACCTTCGAAGCCACATGATGGAGGAGTGACATTATCCTCGAAGCAAGGGGGCAGTGCAATGATGTTGACTTTAAAGCCAGGAAATAGAGCAGGCTCTGAAAAGAAGGCTGCCTTGTTAGCCTCTGGAAGGTGCACTTGGGTAAGAGCACTTGGGTGGAGGCTGCCTTGTTAGCCTCTGGAGGGCGATCTTGGGTGGGGGCAGCCTCATCACCCTCTTTGCACCTTGGCTACTCATGACACTCTTGCCAGTTTATCGTTTGTCCTCCCTTGGACCACCTTTGGTAGGTACTTACCACTGCATACTAGGAACACCCCAAAAGACACCTCACTGTTTTGGAGCTAAACAGACCCAGTCATTTAGCATCACAGTGTGTCCCTTGTCAAAATCACTCAGATACTTACACTTGCTCATTTCTTCTGCTTCCAACACATCAACTTTTAGAAGTGACTGTTCACCTTCTGCCTTATACATCCCATTTGTCAAGTGTCATTCTAATGAGATAATCAATATTTATAAATATTATATACAAGCTGAGGATAATGATTAATGGTAAACAAAAACTCAGTTTGCCATTCTCACTGATTCTGAAATCCTAAAAATTTAACAAACTGCCAATCCCAAAAAATACTCAGCAAGCTACACAATATGGCCTTCACATTTTTAGAGGATTTTTTCACATTTTTAATGGGTTTCAAAAGATGCCCTAATGGAGTATATGAGACCATTGACACACATTAAAAATAAACCGTAAAAATCTCATTTTATGTTTCTGTGTAGTATATACTAAAACTTTGAATGAGTTTTAAAAGATGCCGTAATGGAGTGCGAGCGACCACTGTGATGGAGTATATGTGACCACAGTCACACTTTTAAAATGTAAAAATAAACAATAAAAATCATGTTTTAGTTTGCTTTTCTTATGTTATGAGTTTTGAGATGTAGTTAATTTAGCTAAATTCTGGGTAAACATACCTGCTGTTTCGAATGTACACTTGATCAACTACATCACTACTAATAATAAATAATTTACAGTAGCCTGTAGCATGCTATTTCAAGTGTTATAACCTTTTGACTAATTTTGTTCGAGGCTATGTCATTATTAACATATGGTCACAAGCTGCTGTCTTACACAAGAAACTGTTTTTAAAACAAGATGGATGCTACAGTGTTTGGACTGCCAACAAAAGATCATAATGTCAGCAGTATCTCCTGCTTTCTGATTTAATCTGTAGAAATCTTCAATTGAAAAGCTTCCACAGTGCAGGTCTCCTGTCTTGTTTGCTCCCAGACTGGAACAGCCCAAAGGTTTTACTGCAGGAAAAAGGAGTGTGCAGATGAAAGACAAAAAAAATAAAATAATAATACAAACGATATCCCAGTTCAAACAAAGAGCGCTATGCCTTTTTTCAACTAGGCACTATTTAATTAAACCTCATCAAATTCACACACATACATGCACACACAGAGAGAATGGAATTAACAGAGTAATGTAGTCCATAATATTTGAGAACAAACAGTGACTGCTTACTGGGAATAGGGCCTGTCAGCCACAGTTGGCAAAACGCAGCAAGCCTCATCATCTGTCACCCCTCTGCTGCCCGCCACTCTTGCCTTCAGGACGGAAACTGTGCCATTCAATTGCTTTGATGATGTATTCCTGTTAACTTTTTCATATGTCACATATGCAATGGCCTGTGAAACACTAAATAGGTTGTGGTTGGCCTGTTTATTGAGGCGTTTACTTGTGTAGATCCGAACAGCATTTTCCCCCACCTCACTCAACAGGGACGCAGATATTATATGGGTCCATGACAGGGGGGTGCAGATCATGAGTTAGACATTATACCCATTTTCAGACATTTACTTTTTAATTTAGGACACCAGTGGAGGATCAAAGTATGATTCATAATCCAAAGAAACTCCACAGTTGTAAACCAAGCTTTTTCCCACCTCCTGTGGTGCTGATTTTGAGAGCGCATACTGGATGGTCTGTTTTGCTTTCTCCTCCCATGTGTGGTTTTTCGGCTCTGCCTACTCTGTCTTTTCTCCAAAGGCTGCAGAATCCTGCCTGCTAAGTAAGCTCTGCTTTTAAACAGTGCCTAAATCAATACATCACATTAGTGCACTACATAGGGTACAAGAAACACTAGTTCATTCTTTATGTAGTGCATGTTCTATAGGGACCAATGAATTATTATGGGGTTTGGCCATTAAATTGTATAAACTCATTCACTGGGTTTGAGGCACCACGGAATGGATTAATCAGAGTTAATTTTTTTGTAATTAATTTATCAAAATTAACAAGATGGCCCAAGGATGTTCCCAGTCACCTGACTTCTAGCTTCCATATCACATGATCCCAAGCTCACCTGTCAAACTGGCTCAGATGATTACAGCCACACTATATAAGGACTCTCAGTTTCATAGTCAAGTATTGACTCTGTTTTTTGCCAGTGCATACCAAGTCTTTTCATTTATGACTTTGTGCCCCATCTCCTACATTGATCTTCTATGTATAAACTTTGCTTGTCCCTCGTTATATGATTCTGCCCTGTCTATGGTCTGATTGATTGATTATCTGCTGCCTTTCCTAACTTTTATGAGTTGATACTTTATTTAGTGTAGTTCCATAGGGAGCATGGAGTCATTTGGGGTTTGAACATCAAAGTAGATATACTCAGTCACTTGGTCAGAGGCACCACGGAATGAATTAATTAGAGTAAATTTTTTTTATGCATCATTTTTTCTGTGATTAATAAATAAAAATTATTTACAGGAATTTTTCTTTTTACTGTTGACAAACAAGAAATGTTTGGGAGAGCAATGTGGCAAGGCCAGCTAATCAGAAGGCCCAGCACCTTGTGACACACGAATATGCCCAAATGAAAAAATCAACCAAAATCTTGCGTTGACAGACAGCTTAAACAGCACAGAAGTAAGACCTAAATATGCGCTAACCTCGTTATTTGACACTCTACCGTCTCTGCACAGCTGTTAAACACTGTAACAACATTTTTCGGTCAAAAACATGGAAAAAGCATTATATGTCTTCTTTAATATGAGGCCGTTACATTCAAGCAGATTAAATAAAAAATTTCAAATTCAAATAAGTGACAAATTTTATTTGTCACATACAAATTATACACAGTACAATATGTAGTGAAATGCTTAGTACGACTGTCCAAAATGTA
>JAQMYF010000027.1:10503715-10516154 GCA_030014195.1 Neosilurus mollespiculum
AGGTCCTTCACTATCTTCCTGGCCTTGGTCCAGCACCGCTTGCTGTATATAGTGTCCAGGTCAGGAAGCTTGATACGAATGGTACGCTCTCACCACCCTCTGGAGAGCTTGCCTGTCCTGTTTGGTGCTGTTCCCAAAACAGGCCGTGATACTTCCCGTCAGGATGCTCTCAATGGTGCAGGTGTAGAAGGTCTTTAGCACCCATGAGGGCAGTTTAAAGTCCTTCAGACGTCTGAGATGAAAGAGACACTGCCGTGCCTTTAAGATGCACCCTGACATACTGTACACATTGATATTATTCTGCTCCATAATCCTAAAACAATATTTGGTACGGAAACCATTATTTACTTAAACATACAGATCAGAATAATTTGTCCTCTAGCAAAACCTTCTGTAATTGCATGTGTATTCACGTGCTATGCACTAGAGACGCTTGAGGGCAGTTATGTCTAATTACTTTCTACACAGATCTCCATGCCTAATATTCTGTAAATAATTATGAAAGGTATTAGAATGTAGTACTATAATGCACACAGCAAAATGTACAAGAATTCTTTTTATTTAGCAGTGAATTAAAGACACAGTAACATAATCTTCGGGGTGATGCTGAAAACCATTTGTCTGGATAAAGAGATAAAATAAAGATAAAGAGATCTTTATTGTGAACCGTTCCATGAACAATGAAAATCTCTGCTCACTGATTAGCAGTAATTATAAAAAAGTGCACAAAAGACAGCTAAGGAAACTACACTAAGCTATATATGTGCATATACCTACATACACATATTTACACATACCCATATGTACACATATACATGCATATATCTTGTTTGTGCAAACACATGTACATTTATCCACATATTTACACATGTACAGACTTATACATTTATCCACATATTCACACATTTAGAGACATACACAGAAGGGTGCATGATATGCCAAAGGTGCATGGTATACACAGGGTGAGAAGTAGAGCTTTTTAGCCATAAGGGGCATGATGATAAAATGTTATATATCCTTGCCACTTGCTGCAGGGCCTTCCTATCCTCTACAGTACAGCTGTTGAACCACCCTGTACAGCAGGAGGCCAGGAGTGGATGTGTCAATGTTTAATTTTAATGGCCTCCACACATGAAAGACAGAAAAAAGGTTTTTTTTTTTTTTTTTTCAGGGGGTGTATATAGGTGATGTAGTGGTTAGCACTTCTGCCTCTTAGCAAAAAGGTCCTGGGTTTGAGCCAGGCAAATGCATTTTTGTGTGGAGTTTGTATGTTCTCCCCATGCTAACATGGGTTTCCTCTGGGTATGCTGGTTTCCTCCCACAGTCCAAAGACATGCACATTAGGGTAACTGTATTCTCGATTGCCCCTCAGTGTGAAAGTGAGTGTGTAGTTCAGCTTGAGAAATAAGATGTACATGCCTAGAATTTCTCCTCCAGTGTTCCCTGTATTTCACTGCATTCCCCTATATGTCTGATCAGCAAAAGATAGCACGCTTCATCGGTTTTCTCACTGACTGGGCCACAGCTGTTTGGCAACAGGAAGCTGGCACAACCTGCAGCTATGAATGCTTCATCAGGTGACTTTGCCGGGTATTTGATCATGCTTCTGATCCCAATGAGAGTGGCAAAAGACTCGTCTCACTTTGGCAAGGTGCTTTGCACTGCAGCAGGATAAGCGCTGGAACGCCACACCATCACAGCAGGAAGTGGATATAATTAATTTTTAACCAAGTCTTCATCAGGAAGTGTTCACCAAGCTTGCATTTTGCATTGAAAGGGTCAGGTTCAATGAATATATGGATCTCACCAAAATGTTTGCTGGCATATTGCATCAGCACCAACCTAGCCAGCTGTCATGCTTATCCACTTCAGTCACAGAGATGCCTGAATCCACACAGCTATGGCAGATCAATCTCACTCCTGCTGAACTACAGCAAAGAGACTGAACTCCAGACAAGCCCGCTGTATCATGTTCTTTTCTAGATTCAATTTCCCAGATCTTGCAACACCAAAATTGACGCCTTGTCCCACCAGTTAAAGATTGCCAATGAGCCACTCCACCCTGACCCCATTCTCCCAAGTGCTTCATTAATGTTCTTAAATGGGACTTCAACAGACAACTGGGCATCAGTCTCCTTTATCATGTCCCTCAAGACTGCCTGCCTAACCTCACCTAAGTGCCACCTCAACTACTCTCTCATCTGATCACCTGGGCTCCCACTGTTCCTGCTTCAGGTCACCCAGGTTTCACCAGAAGCCACACACTGCTCAAAGATAAATACCGATCCTATGTACTGGTGGTCCAAAATGGAAGAAGACATAAAGAGACACATGAAATCCTGTGATGAATGTGCCCTGGCCAAAGTGCCTCATCATCTCTCTAGTGGGAAGCCCATTCATCAAAGGCCCTAGTCTTACCTAGCCATCAATTTCCTAACTGAACAGAATTACAGAGTTTTCTCCACAATCATGGTCATCTGTGACCTCTTCATAAGGTTTCCCCCTACCAGGGCTGCCTACTGCATTTGACATGGACAAACAACTGTTCAGCTACATATTCAGGAACTTTGGCTTACCAGAAGACATCATAAGTCACCGGGGGTCACAGTGATTTGCACAAAGACAATATGGTACTCCGACACACAGGTGACCTGGTATGGCACTCAATTAAACACCTATGAAACTGCCAAGGCAATAAGAAGCTCAGAGCCTGGTACACTGGACCCTACAAAATCACAAGGTGCATTAATTCGGTCACATATTGTGCTGCACTACCATGGCACAGCACAATATTACCATCATTCCCTGTAAGCCAGCTAAAACCAGTTTCACTCAGACCACTTGCACCTCACACTAGTACAGACACCCCCAGAACTTCTGAACACTGGTGGACTAGCAGACTCCAGATGTAGAAAGAGGGGTCTGGAATATCTGAATACCTGCCAAAGACATCTTTCGCCATCAACATCCAGAGAAATCCAGACCACTCTCCAGAGGACGTTCATGAAGAAAGTTTGTAGGTACCAAAGGTAGCTCCATTGTGGGGGGGGTCTACACATCCTAGCATGTGCTGCAATGCTCCCAGTCATCTGACTTCTAGTTTGCACATCACATGATCCCAAGCACACCTTTCAGCACTCACACACAATTACAGCCACACTATATAAGGACTAATTGTAAGTTGAGAATATTGCCTCTGTGTTTTTATTACTGTGTTTGCTATTCGGGTATGTCTTTTTATTTTTGACTTTATGTCTTGCCTCGAACACTGATTTTCTGGGTATAAACTTTGAGCTGAGCTTTCACTTTAGCAGAGACAACTTATTGAAGGTGTTTTGTTTAATTGTCCTCCAGTCTCTGACATCAGATTTTCAAATCTGTGAGCATTCCTCTTTGATTGCCAATTTGGTTTAGTGTTCTCTTGCATCTCTTTATAATCCCCCGAAAACAATGCAATGAAGTTCAAATCAGGACTTTGGCTAGGCCAGTCTAGACTTTACTGGTTTCTTTCTGAGCCATTCCTTTGTGGCATCCATAGAATCAATACCCTGTTGAAAGATTCCATCTCAGGTTCAACTTCAGCTTTCAGACAGATGATGTGATATGATCTTTAAGCACTTTTTGATATGGTACAAAATTCATAATTGAATCAATGACTGCATGCTGCCAAAGGAACCCCAAACCATCATATTTCCACCACCATTCTTCACATTTGGTATGATGTTCTTCTGCTGTTTACATATGCTCTGGCCAAACAACTCTATTTTTGATTCATCTCTCCAGATCTCATCATTGTAAAAGGTATGGTCTTTGCCTGTATGGTCATTTTTAAACTGAAGTCTTCATTTAAGGGCAGTGGTGGCCCGGTGGTAGGGTGCTGGCTTACTGTTCCAAAGGTCGGGGATTCAAGCCCCACTATCACCAAGTTGTCACTGCTTTCCCATGGCCCATCATGTCTCTCACTGTCTGTGGTGAGAGGCGTGTAAAAGAACCATTGCTGCTGTTCGTAAAGAGTGGGCCATTGGGTTGCTCTCAGCATGTTTCTGCCCTGCGATGGCCTGGTGAACTGTCCAGGGTTCCACTTATCCCTCACCCAGAGTCGGCTTTGAAGGGCGCCAGCCTCCCCGTGACCCTAATTAAGATTAAGCGGTTCAGAAAATGAACGAATGAATGAAAGTCTTCATTCATGGCATTTGGCAAATGCTCTCATCCAGCACAACTTACATTTATCTTTTTTATACAACTGAGCAATTGAGGGTTAAGGGCCTTGCTCAAGGGCCCAAGAATGGCAGCATGGAGGCACAGGGGATTAAACCCCCAACCTTTGTTGCACTAATCAAGAACCTTAGCCACTGAGCCTTCACTACCATAGCTCTATAAAGCTCTTGTTGGACTGGCATGTCTCCCATTCAGGTTAAATTTGTCCAGTCTCTTTGAGATTGTAAATGGATGCACTTTCATACTAACAGCTGCAAAATTTACTTGCAGATCCTGCAGACTTCAATATATATATGATTTTTCTTAGTCAAGTAATTCATTCCAAATAATCTTTTTTTTAATCCCTCGGCAGACACATAGAAAAACATTTTTTTCTGTAGGCCTTAGAGTATTCTTTATATCTTGGCTTGATAATACCACACACTTCAATAGCAAAGGGAATACCGGACCCTAGAGATCAGGTTTCAGTAAGGCAGATTCCACCTGCAGGAGGTTCTAAAGAATAGTGCCTAATCAGAAACATCTGATTCATATTTTATTGACTTGATGGTATGATAAATGCAAGAAGAAAGTACTTGCTGGCGCCCGTCTCAGCCGACTCTGGGCGCGGGCAGAGTACACCCTGGACAGCTTGCCAGGCCATCAAAGGGCATGGACTTGTGTTCACATTTAAATAGATCTTGAGTGTTACTTTAAATTTAAAATGTCTCAAAAATATTAATAAATGGAAATATAGAATATTCTATATATAGTCTAAATGCAGGATTGAACATTTCGAAATGCTTATTGTTATGTCCATGTGAGCTGTGCTTATCCTCTTCACCTTTACTGATTAAAGAATAACATCAGCTCTATAAACATGGAGTAACTCTGCAAGTATGGAGTCCTGTTTACATGTGTCTGTTGATGGCAATAGAACACAGTGTATGGTTAGAATGAATGAAAGTTCTGGCATCCTCCAAAAGTTGTAATCTTGCACTAATTGAAGGTCTTACAATGTTGTAAAATGCATTCTCAAAAATGCTCCTTCTTGTAGAGGCTGTAACCATGTTCCCTGAAGCCATCTCAACATCCTTTTTAATTAAACAGCTTGGCCTTATATTAGTTAAAATTAATTTTGCAGCATTTTATTACATTTTATAAGACTTGATTAAAACTAATGAAACTGCTGTTTATACATGCATAGATAGGCCTATTAAATATGATTATATATTGTTCTCCTGCAATTGATTAATCTATTTCTGTGGACACAAGACCTCTGAGAATGGATGAACTCGCTGATCAAAAATTATTATTTTTTTTTTTTGCTTATTCAGATCACAAAAACAAACCATCAACAATGTTAAGTTACACTGCAGTGATTTATATTATACTGTCGTTTATATGTAAAATTCTTAGGAATAAGGTACTATAAGAACTGGGTATAAAACATTCAATTGATTCAGATTGTGAAGGCAGAACGAGCTGTATCGGCTTTACACTCAGTGTAGAGTAGGTCACATGGCAGCATTTACATGTGACGAAAAATAAACCCTCCTTAAAATAAAAAAGACACACCATCAAATATAAAGGAAACAAAATGACAAGACTGCTGAGATATGTTAATTAACAAGAAAATTATCAGGATTTTAATTTTAAATAAACAAAGGACTATTTCAATAAAAACTCTTCAGTTTTTAAAATTAGTGTTAAAATTAATGTCTGTTTTGGTTGAAAATGGTTAGTACATTTGCCTCACAGCAAGAAGGTCCCGGGTTCAATTCCCAGGCTCTGTTTGGCTTCAGTTTGCATGTAACTTCAGGTACTCCGGTTTCCTCCCACAGTCCAAAAACATGCACAGTAGGCTGACTGGTGGTTCCAAATTGCCCCCACCCCACCTTCACCCAGAGTCAGCTGAGATAGGCACCAGCCTCCCTAATTAGGATTAAGAGGCTTGAAAAATGAATGAATGAATTAATAAATGGCTGTTTACTTTAGAACAATGTCCATACCTGGTGGTTTAAAGATGTGATACAGCTTCAAGTCACAAACTTTGTATTATGTGGTTAAACAACTGAACCAGTGTTCTCTTGCACCCCGACTTTTATTTTAACACTTATTCCAAAATGCATGTTTCACCACATTCTGATGACAAGAAGAGTGTTTTTAATGCCCGGAAACACTGCTGAGCTTGTCACACGATTAACATGGCGACAGTCACAAACAAGTAAACAAACATAATAATATAAATAGTTTTTCTCAATTCTGGGTGGCACCGTAGCATAGTGGTTAACACTTTCAACTGCATGATGATTGTAGTCATGAGCCCGCCCCCTCCTATGTGATCCTTAGCTGAAAATGACACTAATAAAGGACCTCTTTACTCCTGAGTTGCTTAATGAAGAACGTTCCCACGACAACCTCTTCTCCGATTAGGAAAAAAAAATCTCTCCCTGACTGCTATGTCAGACCCCAGCGTTCAGGATCTGAACTTTTAGGCATGTTGCTCTTTTCCCTGTTAGCATTTGAATGCTGTGATTAGAGATAATTGCTTTGCTTTATACTACGGTTTTGGAGATTGGGGTAGAGGAGTTTTTAGTCTTAAGGCTCATTAAATGTCAATTTATATTTTGGCATTTAATTGTGAGGATGTATCCAGCCATAGGTTTGATGCTGAAGTAAAAACTGACCTTTAAAAGGCACTGTATATTGATTTAATACATTGTACTTACAATGAACACTCAAAAACGCGCAAAAATCTCATGGTAGTTCTGCTTGTTGAACAATATTGTAATTTTATATTAGATATCTGAGAAAAAGTAAAAGAAAAACTAAACAACATTATATAGTAAAGCGCAGCCAGTACAGCTATATTTGTGTTGCTCGGGCTGCACATACATACATCCGCTGATCTGTATTTCACTTCCTCGTGTATGTCCAAGCGTGTTCTGCTTTTTAGTTCTGCTCTCAACTGTGCAATTTATCTTAGGCAGTCTTTTACAACTCCTGGCAAAAATTACAAACTCATCACACTTAAAGGATATTCACACCATGAACAGCTTGCCGGTCCATTGCAAGGCCACACACACAACCATTCACACTCACACCTAGGGGCAATTTGGAGCAGCCAATTACACTAATGTGCATGTCTTTGGACATGTCTGAGGAAACCAAAGTACCCCAAGGAAACCCTCAAGCATAAGGAGAACATGCAAATGGCACAAAAACACAAAGAAAGAAAAAAAAAAAAAAGAACAAGGTTACACTTAATACTGGGTTAAGTGGTGGTTACAGAGGGAGAGTTACAGTAGGGCAGTGGTTGCTCAGTGGTTAAAGCTCAGGGTTACTCCTCTGAAGGTTGTAGCTTCAAGTCCCAGGAGCCCAAGGTGGCTTATATTTAAGTCATACTGTAAAAGGGAGACTGCCAAGTGCCATAAATGTAAATGTTAAGAGAAGCACTCATGGAGAAGCAATCATGGAGAGTAGATGATGTTTGGATGGAAGTGATGTTCAGTGATGAATCACAGCTCTGCATTGGCCAAGGTCTTATGCTGTTGAACCGTAAAGTTAACTGTCTTAAGTAAACAGTTATTTATGATATGGGGTTACATGCCAGGTAAAGGACCAGGGGAGATAGTAGTCAGGTATACGTACATTGAAATACTGGCCATTTTTCTTACTTGATCAATGAAAATAGGCATGCCGTTAATGAATTAATTTCCGGAAGACAATGAATTGGACAAAGCAAAGAGTTTTAAATCAAACAGTCCGGTTCTTAATCCAATTGAAAATTTATGGTGTAAACTAAAAAATTGGTCCATGACAAGGCTTAATCCTGCAAAGCTGATCTGTCAATTGCTATAAGATTGATGAACAATCTTATTTTCTTTAGAAAAGTCAATGCCTCAAAGAATTTGGATCAAAGGAGGAGCAACAAGTACTCATTGTGATACCCATAAAGCTTTCCTAAAGCTTTCAATGATTCCATAATTTTTTTCCTTTATTTATCTAGGGAAAAAAATATGTGAATAATAAAAGTGATTTAATTTAATTTGGTGCAAGAATGTTTGATGAAGTCAAAATGTTCGGCTAAAATAATTGTGTTATATCTGTGATTTGTTTATTTTATTTGAAGGTAAAAAATATAGGGTGAAGATCTTGTGTGGTGATTTGTGGTGATTTCATAATTCACCACAATTTTTTTTTTTTTTTTGGGGGGATGGGGGTGCTTTACCACTGAGGGATGTAATTATTCCCCTACAGGCAGATGCGTGACATGCCTTCAACACTCCCTTATTCTGTAGCAATCAGATCTGTTGTGTGCTTTAAGCAGTCATGAAGTCACCCTGCAAAATGCAGTACAAAGCGTTCCTTGATTCACTTTCACGCATGAAGAGTATTCTATGGATGAGAAGTTAATAGGTACTTCACTTCAGTGTTCACAAACCCTTAGTGACTTCCCCTCAAGACGCAACTCTTTTGAAGAACTATGCCACTAAAATCCACCTAACCATCACAGCAATCAGAGAAACTGACACAAAGCAGCTTTTCACAATAAAGAAATTTGGTTAAGAATTTAAACTTAAGATTTTAAACATTTATTCAATCATTCACTTGCCAATCCACTTAGTCCTATTAAAGTCATGGGGAGGCTGGAGTCCATCTCAACCGACACTGGGTGAACACCCTGAGTACACCCTAAACAGCTCATTAGAGTGTTTCAGGGTCAATACAAACACACACAACCATTCACACTAACATTCACACCGAGGGGCAATTTGGAACAACCAACTAGCCTAACGTGCATGTCTTTGGACTGTGGGAGGAAACCGGAGTACCTGGAGGAAACCCACACAAGCACATTGAGAACATGCAAACTCCACACAGAAAGGGCCGAGCCCGGGACTCGAAACCAGGACGTTCTCACTCTGAGGTGGACGTGCTAGCCACTATGCCACCATGCCGCCCCCATTTTATCACAGTTTAGTAATAAAGACAGTATATCGAGCACGATCTTTCTAAAGTAAAAAACTGGTATATGGCCAAAAGTTTGTGGAGACCTATTCTCATATTGCTGAACAAGCTTTGCTGTAGTAATAATCTCTGGGAAGGCTTTCCACGAGGCCAAGCTTTTCCAGTTACATTCATGGGATTTGGTAGACACCCTTATCCAGAGCAAATTACAAGTGAGGGATAAGGGCGTTGTTCAAGTGCCCAACAGCAGCAGCTTGGTGATACTGTGGCTTGAACCCCCAAGCTTCAGATCCATAACTGAGGGTCTTAACTACTGAACCACCACTGTCCATCGCTGTGCCACAGGTTTTGGAGCATAACTATAGGGATTTGTGCTCATTCAGTCACAAGAGCATTAGTGAGGTTGGGCACTGATGTTGGGTGAGGAATTCTTAAGCACTGGTGACATTTCAGGGCTTCGTGCAGGTATCTCAGGTTCTTTCACTCCATACTGGGCAAAACGTGTATTTATGGACTAAGCTTTGTGCACAGGAGCACTGTCATGATGAAATGACTTTGGGTCCCTTAGTTTCAGTGAAGGGAAATCTTATAATTACAGCTCAGAAATACATTTCATATAAGTGTATGCAACTAACTTCATGGGGGGAGGCACAATATATGGGTGTGATGGTAAGGTTTGCACATACTTTAGGCCAAGCAATTTAGAGAAGACTATATTTTTGTGACAGTCTGGCAGTGAGTTTGCCACCTTATCTTACCCTCTCTCTTAAAATATTCAAAGTTGTCCATTAATTATAAATTAAACCTCTCATGAAGAACCCACACGGGCTCTGAAAAGGATTTTAATTGTCATGATGTATTAAAAGATTTTTAGCTTTTTAAAAAAATGAAATGAAAAAGAATTTATGTTGACTCACTCAAGGCGTATTGGAGAGTGTGTCTGGATTTGTGTAACTTCTGACAGGCTGAGGGGGCATTTAGAGCATTGCTGTGAGAAGATGCCACTTCTTTTCATTAGTGTAGAGATGCCAAAGTGGCAAATTCAGAGCCTTGATGGGAGTATTTCACTGTGTAGCAGTAAATCTGGGTGATGGAACACTGGAATGTTAGGTATTACCTGTAAACACAGCTGAGTAAGAAGACTAATTTTCTGAATCTACTAGTTTTGCTGAGGTCTAATTTCTCTACCTCAGTTCTGTCCTTTACTGAGGATTTCTGAGTTCATTTCAAATCAGGCAAAGTAGGAAGGATAATTCAGGGTCCCCATTGGGAAAGCTTGCAGAACATCAACCTGGATCCACAGATAAACAAAAAGTCCTGCGAGGCAGGGTTGAAACATAGAGAAATGGGGAAAAAAGAGTCTTGAGAAAGTGATGAGTGAGAGTGAGTGAATCCTGAGTGGACAGACTTTGTGTAACTAATTTTAGGAATCACAACACCCATATGCTTCCCAGATCGATGTTCATACTGGAGATGCAGCTCCCCAACGTGCATCTGATCCAGTACAGAATAGATGCACGGTACCTCCAGAAAGTCATAGTCCACCTCCAATTTAATTACAGTGAAGCCACAGAATGTCACACAGAGTATTCCACTGGCACTCACCACCCACCACCTCAGGCTACAGGTCACCCAAAATGCATTTTTAGTGGTCTTTAAATGCCTAAGAATATCCTTCAACTGAACAGGTGTTTGTTTATTTTCAGACCCCATTCAAAGTAAATGATGTCTTTACCTATGCAAATATTGTCACATATGCTACAACTGTAACAATTATTTAAAATCTGGATACAAGTTGATGTCTGATCAGTGTGTAGTTTATCATGGAGAATCCAAGAATCAGAGTCTGAAGTTATAAAAGGAGGTTAATACAGAGACAGACACAATGCAAGTCCATAATTAATGACAAGAAAACAGTCCTGGCAGCAGTGGCAACTCAGTGAAAGTGGGGCTTGAACCCCTGACCTTTGGATCAGTAAGCCAGCACTTTAACCACCACTGCCCCAAATATAACATTATTACAGTAAACAGATATGATATAAATGAATTCAACTCATTACACAATCTGATTTTCTAGCTAGCTATTTTATTAAATATTTATATGTGTGTGTGTGTGTGTGTGTGTGTGTGTGTGTGTGTGTGTGTGTAGATTGATATAGATAATCAATATATATGTATAACACACACAGTGGTGCTTGAAGTTTGTAAACCTTCTAAAATTGACTATATTTTCTGCATAAATATGATTTATTTTTATTTTTTATTACAAAATCTATTCATTTTTGCATACATGTTACTTGAACATGTTGTGTAAACACCATTTATTATGTATGGATATGGACTTCATAATCCCTGTGTTCCTCTGTACCTCTCACAATCTTTATATAGCAATATACACATTAAAATAAATAAATACATTTAATGGTTAAAAATAATTATGTACACCAGATACCCCATTTGCACTTACACTTTGCCTATGTCTTTGTTATTTCTCATTTTTTGACCCCCAGGGCAGCACTGTGGTGTAGTGGTTAGCATGTCCGCCTCACAGCAAAAAGGTCCTGGGCTCGAGTCCTGGGGTCAGCGAGAGTGTTTTTGTGTGGAGCTTGTATGTTCTCCTCTTGCATGCGTGGGTTTCCTCCAATAGTCCAAAAACATGCACATTAGGCTAACTGGCCTTTCCAAATTACCCCTAGGTGTGAATGTGAATGGTTGTGTGTGTGTTGGCACTGCAATGGTCTGGCGAGCTGTTTAGCGTGTACCATAAAAAAAAAGGTGCACATTTGCCTCCATGTGCCATTTAAATTCAAATTCAAATTTATTTGTCACATACAAAATCATACACAGTACAATATGTAGTGAAATGCTTAGCACGACTGTCCTAAAATTTGAAGAATAAGTTATCAGTACCAAGAAGAAAAGAACAAAAACAATAACTATTTAAAGGACTTTATAGTTAAAGGTCAATGTAAATTAAAAAATGCTAAGTAGAAAATAAAATAAAATATACAAAATAAAATATAGGATACAAAAATATATAAATGCAATATATATTGAAATATAAATGCAGTGGACATTTTTACAAGTAATATTGTCTGTAAAGTGTAAAGTGTCAAGTGTCTGTGTGCAACCATCAGCTGAGGTGGAATGTAATGTTCATGTGTAGGGTAGAGTCTACAAAGTCCAGGTATCAGTGTTCTGGTTCAGGGCCCGAACAGCCTGCGGGAAGAAGCTCCTCCTCATTCGCTCAGTGTTTGCTTTCAAGGAA